>JADLZN010012114.1:0-329536 GCA_018155175.1 Sinocyclocheilus anophthalmus | reverse complement strand
ATTACTTTGTGTGGTAAAATTATGCCACAAATTATGTTGATTGAGCTCAACTTGCATTGAACATTCCTTCAATATTTTCAACTAAAGCAGAAAGATTAGAGCAGAAGGCTAAACGAGAATGAATGTGGGTGAGAGGAAAAAGAAAGGAGTGTAAAACAACAGCTATCAAAGCATCAGCTCCGTTCAGGAAATTGCCAGTGATAGGGCTTCAGATTATGTCCTGCATATTACATGAAGATCATCTTTGAGTGTCCTCATCTTGCCATTCAAGGCATCCACGTAAAAGCCTTGTGTTTCACCCGTCCTAATTCTCTTTGACAGCCAACACACACACACACTGTCTAACTAAAAAAGATATACCACCAGCTGTTGTGCTAGAGAATATCACTTAAAAAGGTTTCCGCTTTTCAATAAATAATGCCGCCCGCATTGAGACACTCTGACAAGGAGAGGAAGCTACTGTTCGGTTCATATAGTTGTTGTGGATTTGATTCTAGATAAGTTTGTCCAGCTGAAAATATACGCGAAAAGAACCTTTTGTTAAATGCTACTTTATGTAAGCGTCAGAAAAGCAATTGCAAACTGCTCTCAGATCGGAGTTGATTTGGAAATCATCTCATCTGTCTGCTTGACAGTGACCTCCTGTCAGATATATATGGGAGTCGGGCAGCCGTGTTTCCCTATATCACCCATTACTGCTCAGACCTTGTGTCAGGTCATCTATTCTTTAAGACATTTATCTTCTTGTGAATGCCTCACATGATGGAAAGGCTGAGGTGCAAGAGCAAGAAACAGTATCTTCAGGCGTGTGTGCAAGAGGCCTGATTTTGTATTCTCTGTTTTCGGTACAATATGATTTTTTTTCCTTTCATGTATTTAGATCATAAGCTGGCTAAATAAATGTTTTGTTTCTCTCCTTACTTTGATCACATGCTTACAACCCCCCCCAAAAAACCCCCCCCCCCCCCCCCCCCCCCCCATATGCTGTCCGATAGTGTCCTTATAATGCTAGAGTTGATCCTCGTTAAACTAGTCCACTAATGCCGCCAAACAGAGCAAGCAGAATCACAAGTTGTTGAAGATGATCTTGCCGCCGCCCATCATTTGGTCTCAAACCTCTCAGCCTCTCTACAAGGTCAGCTGGATCTCCAAAGCAATGTAACCTGTGCAGAGCTCTCTAATGGAGGCTGGAGTGGAAAGGGTTTCTCTCAGGAGCTATTAGGGTTGGCAATGGTGCCCGTGCTGGTGTCAGCAGGATGTTTGTTTGAAGCCCAAGCACTGGTAATGCAACTCTATGCGGTGTTGGGGCAAAATGATACACATGAATTTTTACAGGACATTCTGGAGCTGATCAAGAGAGGTAAAGAGAGAGATTCAGCACACATGGTCCATCACAGTGTATTCCAAACCCCTTCATCTCCTTCTATGCTGAACTCTGAGTCTCAACGCCACCTACAGGCTGTAATATTTAACATTAATCAGCTAGCTGAGGTGGGTGAGAAAGATGATAAGGGTAAAGTTGGGCCTAGTGGGAATTGCAATGGATGGGTGAGAGTGAAAGGCACTCGGTTTCTCGGGCAGGCCGCAGAACAGAGCAAGCCATTGTGTCTTGAAGAAGCACAGCAGGTTTGTGGAAGCTTGGGATTCCAATGTGCAGGTGTGACCCAGGATGGCGATTCTGGATATTTCCATGTTATCTTGAGGCCTGGAAGCCACATAGTGCCTTCATCTAACTTTGAGAGCTGGATTCAGAATTGCAAGGTGGGGTCTGTCCGTTGGCGCAGAAACGGAATCCCTCAACATCACTGTGTAAATGAAAAAGAGGAGAGAGTGTATACAGTAGTGGAGTGGATTCCAGCAGTCTCCACGCTGTATAATCTGGGAACAGCCGTTTACTATGCTTCGGTTAGCTGCTATGACACTGCAAAAGAGAGAGCCATCTTTAGCACTGTGGATCTGGGCACAGACGCCCTCATGGCCGTAACAGGGGGAACCGCGGGGGTTGCCGGTTATGCGTTGGGGGCTGGTTTAAAAACGGGTGTGAAGGCAGGGATTAAATATCTGCTGAACAACATGAAAGAGGAAGATGACCTGGTAATGAACCAGAACAGCTGGGAGGATGGAACTCTCGCTGTCCAGTAAAAGACCAAGGAGAAACCGATGAGGAGATTCAAGAACAACAGCTGCATTGCTCCATGGCCTCAAGGATTTTTCCACCTGTAGTAAATGATGTTTAGAACGCTCTATTTCTATATGTTCAGTCATAATAAATATGTTCAGTCATAAATACCTTAATATCCAAAAGGTATTTAATGACATTAGCAGGAAGTGACATTATTTTTTGGTGGGAAATAATAACAGCCCAAATATGAGCATTCTTTTTTTTTCCCCATTCAACATTCCATACTGTTAGGTAATAGAAATCTGTATAATATTTTGATTTTTATATATTATACTATTATAATATGATATAATGTATCATTAATGTTTCAGAAGACACCCTTTTTATGCATCATGCTTAATTTTCTTGTCATTATGTAAATAATGCCTGAGTTTGAGCATCCTATTTTAAAGGGTTAGTTCGCCCAAAAATTAAAATCTGTCATTAATTACTCACCCTAATGCCGTTCCAAACCCGTAAGACCTCCGTTCATCTTCGCGAAACACAAATTATGATATTTTATGAAGCTACGAGAATAATTTTTGTGCACAAAAGAAAACAAAAAATAATGACTTAATTCAACAATTCGTCTCCTCTGCATCACCCTAGCCCCATTTTGGAAAGTATCCACTAAACATAACCAACGTATGCTGTTCTGTGTCAGCTGCGTCAAGCCGGATCTGTTTCAAATGTTGTTGTGATTTGATTTGAACGGAAACAGCGTATCCGTGTGGTGCGGCTGACACAGAATAGCATATGCTGTTTGCTTTCGGAGGATATTCTCCAAAATGGCACCAGGGTGATACGGAAGAGGAGACTAATTGTTGAATAAAGTCGTAATTTTTTTCTTTTGCACACACAAAGTATTCTCATAGCTTCATAAAAATACTGTTGAACCACTGATGTCACATGGATTATTTTACGATCTCCTTGCTACGTTTCTGGACTTCTTTTTCGGGACATTCGTTGCGTTGCAATTCTATAGAGGGTCAGAAAGCTCTCAGATTTAATCAAAAATATATTAATTTGTGTTTTGAAGATGAACGAAGGTCTTACAGGTTAAGATCGACATGAGGGTGATTAACTAATGACAGAATTTTCATTTTGGGGGGAAATAACCCTTTAATTTGGGTTCCGAAGATGAACGGAAGTCTTACGGGTTTAGAACGCCATGAGGGTGAGTAATTAATACCAGAATTTTCATTTTTGGGTGAACTACCCTTAATTGAGTTACAGACTTCACAATGTACGCAGAACAGGAATGACAAAGGAGCCACGTATAAACGTGCTACTCAAGATTTACATCAGTCTCCAGCATCAGCTAAGACTTTGGACTCATGTTAAGCAGGGGTAATATTTACCTGTTATAGGGCAGCAGTGGGAGGAGCTACTAGAACCTACTAGATACAAGGATAAACAGAATAGACAGCATAAAACACAAACTTATAATTTATATACATTGTTGGGGGTAACTCATTACAAGTAACGCAATCTGATTACGTAATCTGAGTTACATAATCAGATTACTTTTTTCAAGTAACTAGTAAAGTAACGCATTACTTTTTAATTTACAAGAGAATATCTGAGTTACTTTTTCAAATGAGTAACGCAAGTTACTTTTTTTTCCCAATTTATATTGATTGACAGCTCTCCTGTCCCCAAGTTGAGAGAAATCAGAAGATGTTACTGCAGTTCTAAAATAAATATGAATATGCAATTATGAGATAATTCATCTCACTCACAAAAAAAAAAACACAGATTCAGTATTCCACAAAATGAAGAAAAATAATGCAATTTAGAATATGCAATAATTAAATGTTAAATAACACAAATATACTTTATGTATTTAATTCCATTTTATTAACCAATGTCTTTGCTTCTGATCTTTGATGATGCAGTTCAAGCGTACTAATGAGCACTAATTACTCTAGACAAACATTCGTGTGTCTTTTTTTATTGCTGACGTGTGTTGAAATTTATTGTTCTGCATTCTACTGTACGGACTTAAATTTACATTCCTTCAGCCTGAGGCTTATTCATTTCACTTTTGGTGTGAAAAGGCTTTTATATTTGCCAACAATATAACTTTTTTTTAATTTAAAAAACAAAAAAGCAAACCCTGTCCAGATTTAAAAAGTAACGCAAAAGTAACGCAACACATTACTTTCAATAAAAAGGAACTAAGTAACGTAATGAGTTACTTTTTTAGGGAGTAACGCAATATTGTAATGCAGTACTTTTAAAAGTAACTTTCCCAAACACTGTGTAATTGGTTGTATAGCAGTACAAGTAAAATCAAATAGAAATATTTCTACCAGTATTTCAGTTTTGAACACCTTGTTTTATATAATATAATCGTGTTTTATATATGCATAGTGTAAAATAAAGAAAAGTATTATTAACGTATTCTCACATGTTGATCTCATAATGTTTTCGTGAAGAGACGGTATGGCCTTTTAAATTTCCTCGGTAGTAGGCAGTAGTAGGTACATCCCTCCATAACATGACTTTCACTTCGTCATTTCTTGGAACGCGAGAAGAGAGCTTTTGAGTTTCGTTTCTACCGCTGTTCTATCAACACCTCTCTGCTGTGAAGTTTGATTGACGGGGGATTCTACCAATTGTGGTGGTCAGTGTGCCCGTCTGCGCCAATGAACGAACGCGACGGTTTCAAGTTGGGTGGGACTTAATGATTTAGTGGGTGGGCAGAAGTGCAACGCGTTGGAAACATTGAGCACAATACAGCGGAAAGGCACAGCAGAGGGAGGTTTATTGAAGAGCCGTCGGTTTCCTGAGAAGTGTTTGTTGCGTGTGTTTATTTACTCGTCAGCTGATGTTCAGTTCAGTGCTGTATTGTTGTCTTTACTGTATGTCTGTAAAGGGCGCTTTGCAAAATTGAGGTTTGAGGATTACTTCTTCAAAAGTGCAGACGATTGTTTCAGGTCAGTTGTTCACTTATACGCTAATATTTACCATAAGATGCTCATTCAATCACCATCAGTCATTGTGCTATCAAATGTATCGGTCTAGTGTACGATTACTGTATATAACGCTAGTAGATTATATCATTATTATGACCGAGGTGTTTAGAAACGCAGTTCTTGAGTCAGTTTTTCCGTTTGTTGTTTGTGGAGTGGTGTGGTGTGTGCAGGTGTGGGGGAACTTTATCATCGTGAGGGCAGAGTGCATGCTCTTCAGCCTTGGGCTAACGTACTTAAAACACGTTTTCATCTGTTATTAGCTAGTTTCATTTATTAATACTTTAATATGTACAACATTCTTCTGTCATTTTTTATCATGGACATTTAGACACACAATTTCCAACACATCTCAAATTATGTGTTTTGTCTGATAATAACATTCTATGATTGAAATGATGGCAATGGAAATGACATTTAAAAACATTTCTGGTCAACATGGCTGACTTTGACAAGCCTTTATAAGGGAAAAAATGTCATGATGTAGCCACAACTATGGAACAGTTATACGTTTTGGAAATTTGATGTGCACTATTTTAAAAGATTGGGTTGTTAAGTTTTTTTTTTTAAATGTCTTATGCTCACCAAGGCTGCAATTATTTGATTAAAAATGTTGTAAAAACAGTAAAATTGTGAAATATGATTTCAATTAAAAATATTGCTTATTATTGTGGAAAGTGTGGTTTAAAAAAAAAAAAAAAGATTTCTTTGAATAAAAAGTTAAAAAAAATATAAATAGGAATCTTCTGAAACATATAAATGGGGTTTGGTCTAAATAAATTTTTTTTTTTGAAGAAGAAGAATCTCTACAGTGCTTTTTCATACAAGAACAATTCTTACTGACCAAAAATGTTCAATATGACAACCCTTTTGCCCTTACAATAAAAAATGCCATGTTGAAAAGTCACACCATAAATTATTATTCTGTGCTTCAACTTCCAAACAACTCCAGGATTTCTCTCCTTGGCTTGTTTTTGAAAATAACCACTGGAACAGGGCTTAAGCTCGGACATCTGACTTGCAAAGCAGTGGCAGGACAGTCCTAGTCCTGACCAATCCTTGTTCTTTCGACAAATATGAAATGTTTTTTTATTTTATTTTGTAGAATGACACAGTGGGAGCGATTGCAGCAGCTGGATACAGTGTATTCACAGAGGGCTTTTGATCTGTACAACAGAGATGAGTTCCCAATGGAAGTGAGACATTACTTGGCACATTGGATCGAGGGCCAGGACTGGTGAGTGCAGTACCTGTGTGAGCAACAAGTAAAACCTGTGGATTGATAGTTATAGTTCGCTATTCCAAAATATATTAATAACCATGGATGAAGATAAGCACACAGCTGCATCAAGGAGTATCAACAAGTCTGTGTGTGTTACAGGGAACGTGCTTCGCGGGACTCCTCCCAAGCCGCGTTCCTGTTTCAGGTGCTTTTGGAGAATCTGGACAACCAGTTCAGTCGTTTTGCGCAAGAGAAAGATAGTTTCCTTCTGCAGCGTAATTTCAGACGCTACAAACAAAACTTTCAGGTAAGTGTACTTCTATTGCCAAAACCATCATGCCCGATGCCCTCTTTGGATTTCTGAGGATCTAAAAATGCTGAACATGCTAAACAAAAACAATACTGGTAGATTAAAGGCCTGTTTACACCAGGCACGATAAGTATAACCTCAACTGTGTTACCGTCCACACCAACTGATCATAAGGTTCTTTTTATTTCTGTGTGTGCTGTGAACATAATTCCATTTTTATTGTTCATCATCAGCTGGTAAAAAATCTATTTATAGTTATAGTTATTGATATGTTCTCATTTACAGAAATAAAGTGTTAATCATTGACAGCTATGGGATAATGGATTACACTTGCTTGTTTGCAGAAGTATCAAGAGGAGCCCTATACTCTTGCTACTATTATCAACTGGTTCCTGGTGAAGGAGAGAGAAATCTTGAATGATGCAGAGCTTGCACAGCAAGTTAGTACCTTAAAGTATCATCATCATCATCATCACTCTCATTATCAACATCATCATCAGCATCTTCTGATTCTCTCTCAATGTCTCAGGTGCAGGCATTGCAGGTTCAGCCAGCGGCAATGGAGTTGGAGACCCAGAGACAAGTAGAAAAGAGTTTGAAAGACCTTAAGACCAAAGTAGAGGTGTGTGTCTGTGAGTATACACATGTTTGTGTGTGTGTGTGTTTGTTTGTGTGTTTGTTCAAGAACATGATTCATTGTTTCATTTGGCAGGTGATGGAGCACAGCATAAGGTGTTTGGAGGAGCAGCAGGATGAGTTTGATTTTAAATATCAGACACACCTAATGGACTGTGAGGCTACACACATTATTTAAACACACTGTCTTTGATTTCACTATATATGGTGGTGTTAATGTGTGTGTGTATTTCATGTGCCTTTAGCTTGCACAGAAGAAGAGAAGAAAATGCAAGTAGAAGGGCTTCAGAAGATGCTCAATGCACTCGATAAATGCAGAAGGGTAGGCAAATTTTGTGTGCATTTCTATTCTATTCTATTCAGGCTTATTATTGTTAACTAAACCTAGTAAATAAATGAATTGTTTATTAACCATGCTGTTCTTGTATCATTGTCTCAGAACTTCCTGTCTGATATCTCGGCTATGTTGGACGCTGCTGATGTTCTGCGCTCAGCACTTATAGACGAGGAACTGGTGGACTGGAAGCGGAGACAACAGAAGTCCTGCATTGGTGCTCCTGATGATACAAGTCTGGAACACTTAGAGAAATGGTAACTGCACAGGAATTTCTCTGAGCGATGATCTGTAGAAACACCATTCAGATCTGTTTTTAAGATGTTTATGGCCTTCGGCAGGTTCACTCAAATTATAGAGTGCATGTTCCAGCTGCAAAAGTTCTTACAGAAGCTGGATGAGCTGGTAGGGAAGATGACCTACGATAATGACCCTATCCTAGTCCGAAAACCCCCTTTAAAGAGTAGAGTGGACACTCTAGTGACCCACCTGATAAAGAGGTACACTCAAAACACGTACACAACAACACACACACGACTCTCTCTTAATGCATATGTGCTTCATTATTTGTTGGTGTGTTTTCAGCTCATTTGTCGTAGAGACTCAGCCATCCATGCCACAAGGTCGAGGCCCCCTGGTGCTGCGCACAAATGTTCAGTTCTCAGTTAAAGTCAGGTCAGACTCTTAACATTATACGACGCATTACACCACCTATGAAACTGTGAAAACCAGTATTGATCCTATTTACTATAGCAATGATTATTATTATTATGCTTCGTTGTCATACAGTATATTGGTTGTGACAGGTATATACTTTCAAACATTAGGAAACTGAGAATGTTAATTCATTTTAGTGTACTGTCCTGTATATGACCCCTTTTAGTTCTAAGGAACTATGTACTTAAAAATATTTGTGAACGTTACCTACTTCCCTTAAATATCAGTACTGCTTTTGTCTGCTAATTGATTCAATGCAAAAATGTTTAGTTCATGTTGCTGAGATGGAAATGGAGAAGAAAAATGTTTCCCCTCAGGCGTAAAATGACCATAACTCTCCTCTTTACAGATTGTTATATAAAGTTTCTGAACTGAACCATGTTATGAAGGTGACTGTTTCTGTTAACAAGTAAGATCGCTGTCTCTCTTTCTTTCCTCATTTTGTATGATTTTTATTTCTGAGACTATAGAATCTGAGAGTCATTCTTGTTAGATTTATGTGTTTTGATATGGTTTCAAATTAGTCAGTTGGTGGTTAAGAATCCTTACTCTCTTTCCTCCATTTTTTTGTTTAGTGCTGCTTCACAACTAAAAGGGTGAGTGTTCACTTACACAGATTTTTACTACCCCACAAATTCATGACTGTTATTTTAAATACCATGTTTGTATTTATATGTGTTTATATTGTAGGTTTCGGAAATTTAATGTGCTGGGTACCTTAAGTAAAGCTCTTAACATGGCTGAGAGTATGAATGGGGGCATGGTTGCTGATTTCAGACATTTGGTGAGTCCTTCCAGTGTGAGTTTGAATGTATTGCCAAACAAAGCAACATTATACCATTATTACATACTATGAACTTGTTCATTTTTAATGTTTAGTTAATATTAAGTAACGGCAAAACAACATCTGAGATAATATACCGTGGTAGACAATTTGGCAGCAGACCATGTTACATTTTTTTTAACCAAATTATGATTATAAAGATAAAAAGATAAATCGTTGTGTATGAATTGTGTGCTAATGATAAATCATTGTGTATATGTGCTTTTTCACAGACTTTGAAAGATCAGAAAGTTGGTGGTGGAGGAAAAGGAATCAATGATGTGAGTTTTCTAAGGATCTTATGTATAATAAATGCTATTAGTTGAATTGTGGCACGTAAAATGCATAAATCCAGCAAATAGTCAACAACAGAAACATGACTGGTTTCTATATTCAATGCAGATTAAGGGAACTGGGGCTTAAATTTTGCAATGCATTTTCTCCTTGGTTTGGTTTGCTTTCACAAGTAAACATTTCAAAGCACACCCAAAATGTGACTTACATTTTACATTTACATTTAGTCATTTAGAAGCCACTTTTATCCAAAGTGACTTACAAAATGAGGATCAAATCAAAATCAAACAAAAGAGCAATGATCTGCAAGTGCTATAACAAGTCTCAGTTAGCTTAAAGCAGTACACGTAGCAAGAGTTTTTTTAAATAATAAATAAAAAGAAAACAAATAGAACACAAAAAGATTAGAGAAGCTAGTGTTAGTTTTTTTTTTTTTTTAACAAACAAGCAGTTAGTAAATCGTTGCAAGTCGTAAAGGGAAAGTTTTTTTTTTAATGAATTGAATTAAATATTGATCAGTTCTTATTGTAATAATAAATTCTACTTATATATATATAGCTATATCTATAATATATATAATATATATATATATATTATATTACTAATTAATATTTGGGGACTACTTATAATAATACTTAGTATTAGTGACTTGCTGATTAAGTCACATGTGTGTATAACTGAGCTGGATTGCTTTCTCGTCACAAGCGAACCACTCCAGAGTTTTTTTTTTATTTTATTTGGGCCAAGACCATCTCATTCAGTCGATCTCAAGCCAAAATGTATCTAAACGAGTGCAATTTTCAAAATATACCTAAACGAACAAAACGAATGGATAAAACATGCCAGGTTATGAAACAAACACTCCAAATGAGTGTGAAAACGCAGAGTGTGAAGAGTCGCTTCTAATAAAACACATTGAATTACAGTGCTGGTGATATTTAGATAAATAATTCCACAAAATGCAAATAACTAATTGTGCGACACTGTAATAAAAAAAAAATCTGAATTCAGAGTTGTATGTTTATAAATCTGGTTTTGTGTTTTGTGCAGCTCTCATTGAGTGTGACTGAAGAACTGCACAGAATAACCTTTCAAACCCAGTTTGACTATCAAGGCCTGTCTGTCCCTTTGGAGGTGAAACATCTTTTCCTCATTCAAAACCTCCTCAGTACATTCCAAGTTGGAACATTCCATAGATTTGGCAGTCCAGTTTTTATGACAATACTTCCTTTTTCCATCCCAGACCTCTTCCCTTCCTGTTGTGGTGGTTTCAAACTCCAGTCAGCAGCAGAGTGCGTGGGCGTCTGTTCTGTGGTTTAACATGCTCTGTTCAGATTCCAAGGTCAGGAGCAAGAGTTGCTTTTAGTTCATGAAAAGCTTGAATCATCATAATAGAATAGTTTTCTTTTTATTTGCATCACTACAATTCATTTTTTTTGTGTGTGTGTCTAGAACGTCAAGTTTTTTGAAACCTCACCTGCAGCCACTTGGCCACAGTTTGGGGAAATGCTAAGTTGGCAGTTTCTCTCTTGTGGGAAACGTGGTCTAGACAATGACCAGTTGGAGACCCTTGCCATCAAGCTCTTTGGTATGCACTTGCCACACCTTTCATTCTTTAATAGAAAACATAATACAAAGTAAAATAAAGGTCATAAAGTAATCTTGTATTTGTTAATAGTGTCATATCTTATTAGGTAAACAACAGAGCTAGGACAGCTGTAGATATCCGGACCAAGTTCAGTAAGGTTAAAAACAATATTATGACAAAGTCTTTGTGAAATGCCGATAGGATGTATGAGTGTTTGTTTACTCATGGTTGGCTGTGTGTGGTTAGGAGAACCTCCAGGATAACAAACTTAACCATGTGGGTGGGCTGGATGGCATTCTAACCCCTGGTTACTCTACCTGTGAGACTGTGGAGTGATGGGATGATGTATATAGATAGATAGATAGATAAAAATCATCATGGAGTGTATGTTTTCAACACAAGTGTGTTTGTTTCTGTAGGTCTATAATGGGTTTTATCAGCAAGGGGAAGGAAAGACTTTTATTGAAGAAGAAGCAGAATGGCACTTTCCTGTTGCGTTTTAGCGAAAGCATCAAAGATGGAGGAATCACATTCAGCTGGGTGCAGTACGCTAACGATGGTAAACCATGTCATAAAATAATATGTACTTCTTTCAGACATAGTTCAGTATTTGGCCACACAGGGTCCAGTGAATGTGAGACTGAATACACATTTGTTTTTGTTAGGCACTCCGAGTGTTCAAACAGTGAAACCATTCACCAGTACTGACCTAAAGCAGATTGCTTTACCTGATATCCTCTGCAACTTTCGGATCATGGTAGCAGAAAATATTCCAGTTAACCCACTGTGTTACCTTTACCCAAACACTCCCAAAGACCAGGCCTTCGGCAAATACTACAGTGAAAAGACTGGAGGTAAGTTGCTTATGTAGAATGTGAATTTCAGGCATTGTAACAACATTATAAAAAAAATAAAAACTTTGCCATTTTCCCTTAGTCTACAATATAAATATTACACTTTGACCAATTGTTTTGGAATAAATTTTAATATTAAAAAAACTACCCCAAGCAATATCTACGTATTATTATTTAAAATTTTCTTTATGCTTTATAACATTTGTTCAAACTAACCTAAACCAAACCTATTTAATGTAACAAGTACTAAATTGTTTCACCAAGAAATAATTTTCTTTGTCTTGTGATGTTTTTGCTTTAGAGGAGAATCCTTACCTGAAGTACCTCAAAACCAAACTGGTTTTTGTCTCTAAAGAGTAAGTCTTTGTTTGTTTATTGGTTCACATTTGCATGTTGTGTGTTTGCATAATTTGCATTATTACATAACATTTATGACAGTGCACATGTGCTGTCTTTGGTCTGGTGTTTACTGTTTTGCTGTTTAAAAAGCAGTTTTTCAGCCTTTCAATGATATTTAGTATCTTGTGATTTTATTTTTTTCCTCATAATTTCAACCAAGCAGCTATTGTAGCCAAATAGATTTCAATGTTTCATCATAAACAATTAAGAATATTTAATCAGCTTCATTTATATACAAAAGATATCAAACATAAATGGCATTATTTACTAGCACAAATGAATAGTTCAATCAGTTGTTTTGAAATGATTCATTAAAAGTTTGGACTTATTCTTGAATTTGAAACCTTTCTTTTTTTGCTTCTAAAGTTTTAATCATAAGGCATTATGATCTCTGTTTATACTTATAGTCCGTAATAGTCAATAATAATAGCGGGAATTTACAAGGCAAATAAAAAGCGCATTACTATAACTATTCATGATATTTTTTCGTTTTATATCACCAGCTAATTTGTGAACTCTGAATATATCGACCAGCCTTAGTTCAGTGCTTCATTACTGCAAATGTGGTCCTGCACACATGCAGGCATAATTTTCGTCATCAGCACAGTCTGCTGATGTTTGCGAAAAGGAGCAGAATATGGAAAATGAAGTGTATCTGGGCTTTAGAAATAAGATGTACTTTGCCGTACTTTTTATTGCTGCCTGTGTATAGATTATACAGGTTATCACTAGATATTATGTGATGATGTGAGGGTCGCATTGTGAAATAACAGCATTCAAGACGTTACAGCAATATTATTTGTCGATAAGTGTGATGATGTGAAGGTCTGGAGCGAACAGACTGTAAGAATGAGTAGACACTGAGATGGCTGTTCTGCTGGTTTACTGGAGTGATCTGTGCTTGATTGCTGCAGGAATGGCTGTTCTGGCGTCAGAGAGGGGCCAGAATCTGACCTGTCCACACAGGACAGAGGTGAGTCCCGCCTCCACGGCCCCTCCAAATCCAATCAGCTGGACCCTAACCTGCATCTGATTTGCTGGATGATCACCAAATGTGTCATGATTGCAAAAGTCTTTCTGATAGATGCTACCTTTATGGATGCTTCTCTGTCATTCAGAGGCCCAGTCAACTTCGTCATTTTGTTTAGATTCTTCCTTTCTTTCTTTCCCTACCCAAGTGCATTTGGTTCACTTTGCACAAAGAGACCTTGTGTTTGTGTGGTGGGCTGTGACTGTGGTGTTGCTGTTTTTCAATAACACACAAATCTAACCATAACAGTAACACTGATTTAAAAACGTTTGTGGAAGCTTGAGGTCGCATGCCACATGCACATGCAAAATATAGGGATGCACCGATATCGATAAGCTGAAGTTATGGCCGATTTTGAAATTCTGCACTGTTTTGATTAAATAAATTAATAGATGTCAAACACTAAAATGAGGGGTTTTTACTGTATTAATGAACACTATGATCATTTTAAGATTTGCTAAAGATTACATTAACAAAAATTAAAAAAATTAAAAATTGGCTGATAAAACCGATAGGGGTACCGATAATTGTGCATCTCTAAGCGACCCCCAAACACTCTTAAGACTATAAAGGTTTTTTATTGGCATTTAGGTGCAGGGAAAGAACTGATCCTCCTGTGGAACTTCCACGGAACCAAAGTCTTTATAGTGGTAACATGTTTATTAGATATAAAATGTTCTTCAGACGAATAAAAAGGTTTTTAAGAAAGGTACTTTGGGGATCTAAAATGGTGTTCTATGTCAGAGCATGGTGAAACAACTCCTTTTGGAACCTTTATTTTTAAAAAGTGAAGCTAAAGAGCATCAGAAATACAAGATGTTATTATTGTAATGATGCTATTGGGTTTATAACATCTCTCTTTCTTTCTCATCTCCTTCATGTTTAAAAGACCCTCCTTCTTTTTCTGACGCGGGTGATGATGACTTGTTGCTCCAAGTGTTTGAGAAGTCTCCAATGCTCTCCAGCTCTACCACTGATGATGATATGCTTAACAGTATTTTGGACAGTGATAGCGAGTGCACTGTTCCAGATGCATTTTCTCCAGCCGCCCCCCACACTTCACCATCATGCCTCCAACACAACTTTTCAGAGAGCCCTCTGGATATCTTTGCAGACGCACTCTCTCCAGACATTGATGTTAATGTCACATTGCATGAGTTTATAAACTCTCCAAACATCCTAAATGGCATAAACCTTCGAATGCTGCCGGAGGAGTCAGATGACTTTGTCCTTGATTCTGGTTTGATTCAAGACCTTGGCTATCCCAACATACCGCTGACCCCCTGAATTTCATCCATTTAACATAAAACCATGATCCATGTGGTTAGCTAAATCTCAAGCTGTATAATGATTTCCATAACTCTGATTTGTTGTAAATAAGTGTCAAGTAGACAGGCAAAATACAGCTCATTAATTCATTTTCAGTACTGATTTCATTATTACTTTATCCATTTAGTGTTTATTTCTGAATGTCTACACATCCAGTCATCTGTTACGTATCTCTATTCCTTTTTTTATCAGCGTAAAGCCTTTGAAAAGACTTGGAGGTCAAAAATAGAACCTTTAGGATGAGGTCTTGTGACCTCACTATTCGTAAGCTGCTAGCAAATATTTGTCCCTATAAAAATAAGCTGGAAAAAAGGGTTTATTGAAATTAATTCAAACAATATCAGAGCACTTTTGCAAACGGAAATTAGTGGAGATTATAGAATAGAGTTAGGATGACTATTTATGTAAAAAATATATTTTTTTTTATAATATATATATAATATTTCTTCAAATTTGACCCAAGTAAAGATCATGTTTTTATGATCCAAGTATACAATCAGCTTTTATGCAGGTCGAAATAAAAGTTTGTATTCTTTTATTCTAATTAACTGGGCCTTATTGGAAAGATAATTTGATAGTGAATGCAATAAACTTTATTAATGTGTTAAACACCTTTAGTTATGTGAATCAGGCATTAGCTTTGAGCTAATGGTTTATAAAGCATCTCAACAGCAAAGACATTTTTGTGCATGCATTTATGACTAGAACAAATTCTCTATGCACACAGTGCAATTTTTAAGTTTGAAAAAGTGAAAAAAAATGTCTTTGCAATAGCAACAGTGAATTTAAAGCACCTTAAAATAGTGCTAGGTTTAAATGTTATCACTTAATTTGACATTTAACGGCACCAGTGTTGATGATGCTTTTGTAGTAGTCTTTAACTCTAGGATTTGAGGCACCTTCACTTCTTTGTCTTTTGTGATCAATTTTTGTTTTGTATAACCACTATTGAGATTGTAGAAAAGATGTGAATGCTTTGCTTTTTGATTCGATGGCTTTCACTAAACTGCCCAATTTTAAGCCAATAGAAATACTCCATTATCCTGTTTTTGGTACTGGATAGTTGAGTCATCAATTACAGAGTTTTGATTAGGCAGATAATGACACTGCTCTATCATTTTGAAAGTTGGAATAAGTTCTGTTATCCCATTTGAAGGGAGATTATTCAGAGCTTTATCTCTCTGGTGAAAATACTTGATAATGTTTGTTTTAGATGTTAATATCTTTAAAAAGAAAAAAGAATTTGAATAAGACTGATTGTATGATTACTCTGAGAGTAACACTGTGATTTCTGATAGCAGAAAAAAAATGCACTTGAGTGGAAATGTATAAGAACAGAATGCTTCTGATTTCTTGGTAAGTGAAATGTGTAACAATGTTTACAGATAAAGTGGATGTGTTCCTCTAACTGAATATGTTGGGTCCTGGAGGAGATTGGACGGTCTCTGAAATCTTTTAGAGAGAAAAAAGGCCCAAATAGTTTTTTCCCCCCCACATTTCCTCCTTTTTTTCTGAAATGAAATACCATATCAAAGTTGTTTAATCACTTTCTTGCAGAATCATTTTGTTACCCCATGATCACTTCTGTCTGAATTTGTAGACTTTGTTTTAAATGCATGTAACTAAGTTTTGCATTGTCAACTGTCAACCTGTAATGTGTTTTGTATCTGTGAACAAGACAATGTAACAGTGGTACAATATTCTCCAATAAAACATCTAACGAGAGAAAAGTCTGTCATGATGATTTTCTGATCAAGCAGAACGTTAATAGAGGGATGCGATATTGTGTTAAGTTGTTCAAACCTGTTAGGTTACCATCTGTTCCCTTACACAGGGACAAAATTGGATTTGTCCAATGTTCCATTGTACACCCGCATTTCATATATAGACTTGCAAACTGGATTTGGAATCGGTGTGAGTTATTAAACATTGATTTCACAAATAATAAAATAACCGACTCTTGTGGCCATTCTGAGATCCATGAGCATGATTTTGTTTGATGACCATACATTTCTAAATATAATGTGGCCTTAGCTTTGACGTCATTTGTGATATGACTCTTCTTTTGTTGCAATGTTAAGAATTTGTACAGATTACGCAGTCAGGAACACTTGTCTGGACTTGCGAAATGCTTGGTAAAATGCTCTAAAAAGGCTGGACGCTGACTTGAGATGGTAACATAAAAACACATAATAAAATTCAAATAGATAATAAAAATGGGATCTGGACAGATTCAAACTTTAATCTCCATTATAAAAGAAGCAAGTTCATATACTTTCTGTGCTAACAGAAAAAGCACTTTTGCTGAATTTATATTTTATGTTACTTTATTTTAAAAGAAGCAATTCAGAACGAAATTTTCATACGTATGTTATCATTTTGAATCGTATTTTAATGATAGAACACTGACATGATGTGCAATATACACACATTACATAGCCACCTACATTTCGAGGAATTGTGCAAATAATCCTTAATAAAAATTAAATCATACAAGTTATCTCATATTCTGGAAGTCCAGCTTAAACAGTAGATAAATAAAAATGGAAACAACACAGCAAGCAAAAGAGGACTTAAGAAACTCTTGTGGTTTCCTATGTGAGGTATTAAACCAAGCAGCGAGGCATGTCTGTTCTTGTTTTTTCCATCGCCCAGCTTCAAACTCCCATGTTCATTTGTGCGTGAGGTTACAAATGTTCTTAATGTCATTATGATGAATCATTCCTGTGGAGGCACGCATAATTACTGCATGTGTGCAATCAGAAAAATGAGGAAATGAAACCGAGAAAGTTTGTGCGTTTGCAGTGAAAAGCCACATGACACGTTTTCTTTCCGATCTTTGATGGAACTGGAAAATCCCACCACTTGAGAAAGAAATGCCTACAGACCATTATAGTAAAAAATGAGCTAAATAAAGTACAAGCTATTTGACAATATAGAAAGTGAATGGAAAATAAAACCCTGCTTAATACATCAAATGTGTATATTTGAGTTCTATTTGGTTGTATTGCTTTAATTGTGCTTTATATGCAGCTGATGGAGGTGAATAAAGATAAACCTGAGAACTGTGATGCAGGGCCGTGCAGAGATCTTTGGAGGGGCAGGTGCTCAAAGTATAAAAGGGGCACATGGAGCACGGCTTTTAATAGGGCTGTACTCCTTGCTGAGACCCACACACACTCACACACAGACACACAAACACACACAAACAGGACGACACCACACACACAAACACACAGGTTGTTTTGTGAAAATGGGGACATACACATAGCGGATGAATGTTTTTATTACTGTCAGACCTATTCTATCTTCGGGTAATAGAATATACCTGTATCTTCTATTACCTACACCCAACCCTCCCCTAAACCTACCCCTTACAGGAAACTTTGTGCTATTTCAGATTTTCAATACACTCCATTCTGTATGATTTATAAGCGTTTTGAAAAGGACATGGGGTAATGTCCTGAAAAGTCACTTCTCCTTGTAATACCTGTCATACACTTGTAATTAGACAAGTGTATGCCCTCATTTGTCACAAAACGCGCACCCACACCACACTCTCACTCACACACACCACACTCACACAGAAACACACTCCCACAGACACACCACACAAAAACACAGAAAACAAACCACACACATACGACACACACTCACACAGACCACACACAACACACACACACACAGACTATGTTGAGAAATTGTCTCCCCCCCCCCGAAATGGATGCTTCTGTAGTGATAGCAGCAAATGCCGTGACGCAGTTTTGAAAAAGAAACACAGAACATAAAAGACCATTTTAAGTTTAAAAGTTAAATAAAAATATCTTTGCACCTCTTAATCACTCTGAAAATATAAACGGAATTAAATTAGGCCTATTGTTATTATTGAGTTTAGAGGGTATGGTGGTTCTACTGTTGTAAACACTGTTGTTGTAGAAAAAATATTTCTTATATTTTTTTAAATAGAATTATATTATAATCCTGTTATGAATTTATTCTTTTTTATTATTATAATGATACAAACAGGATTGATAAGTAGCCTATAAATCAGAGAATGAGAAAATTAGTATGAGCCTGTTTTATCAGGGTTGTGATAATTATTTTTAAGGCACTCTACGTTTTTAAAATAAATACTGTAATAAAAAAAGTTCAAAGTAATAGTTTTTTTAGTCAGATAACATAAAGACAAGACCCATCTACGCCCCTTTAAACTTTTCCCAGTCAAACAGCAAGAACGAAAGAGAACAGTCACCTTTGTTTATATTGCTGTGTGTAGAAAGTTAGCTGCATTTTTAATATTTAATTTGAAAAAAATGTAATTTCGTCCCCCGCACTTTATTCGGGCAGGTGTGTTCACGTAGAGGTTTCTAGATTTAAATTCAAAGACACAGTATCGATAGTCTATGCATGAACTGGCGTTTTATTCGTATCCAAAATGAGGAGAAGTGAATATCTGAAGCGCTCAACACTCTCATGCAGTGTGTGTTTAATTCATACTCGAAACCGGAGGGCGCTCTCGTGCAGAAAGTCCAAACTAGACTCATAGACGTAATGACTTATGACGTGCAGGAAATCCCTAACATGGACAAAAGCATCCAGCTATCGCTGGCTGTAGATGAGAGCTGAATAAAAAGCAGAAAAAAACGTGAAGACAATAAACACACGATTGCAAAAATGTATGGTTTATGTGTGTTTTTCAAGTTATTTCCAGGTAATAAATAAACTTTATGAATAATGCGGTACTGATTGACATATAATTTAGTAGCTTATAGAAACTATAAAATATATTTTCTGCCTTATGTGATAAAAATGGGAAAAAGGTGCTTGTAGTAGCCTTTATAAACTGATCAAAAAATTGTCAGGAAAATATTTAACAAAAATATTATAGCCCCTTGCTGCAGCTAACATTACTTCCACAGGCTACAAACAGCAATATAAACAACAGCTGTGCACGCTCTCTTCACGCAGTTCTTGTATAATAATAATAATTTAATAATATAAGTATACAAGCACACCGCTCCGCTGAGAACTCCACTTACAGGTGTAGTGCCGAAATTTGCAACCTGCCAAATTATGCGCCCCCCAGTATTGGTAGGTTTAGGAGTAGGTGTGGGGGAGGGGTTAGGATTAGGCAATCAAGTAGTGACTTCAAGAGGGGTGCATAATCTGGCTGGGGTGCAGAATGCGGCCCAACACTGGCAGCCGTGGACATTAATTTTACTAATAGTTAGATTGGGCAGGCCTTCACAAAATGGTGTTTAATTACAAAAAAAAAAATTTGCCTTGACAAAAGGGCACTTTGGGCATCAAGGGGAAAGGGGCAGGTGCTCAAGCACCCATCGCACCCCCCTCTGCACGTGCCTGCTGTGATGCTCTCCACTGAATGAATGGAGTGCAGCTCCATGTTAAATTATGCATAATATGTGAAGTCACTGAACATATACAGCACAAGATCACTTTCAGATTGAAATGAGTCGGATTACATTCTTCATTATCGCTTATCTTATTGTGAACCGACGGGTTCTCCATATCCAGGTTAATGGACGTACAGCTTTGCCTAGTAGGTCTTTGTAGGCCTGGTTAAACTGCCGGTTCATGGCTGCGTACAACAAAGGGTTAATGCAACTATTTAACCAAGTGAGGTTTGCACAAAACATATGAATGACCTGTGGCGCACGGTTCGCCTTATCAGCGACATTCAGCAGCAGAAATGGCGCAAAACAGCCAACAAAACACAAGAAAACTGTAAAGCACATTCGAGTTACACGCTTAAATTCACTGTCCTCTCCTGAGTTGGCAGCTGGAGTGGTCTGGATTGTTACCGGAGTTGGTTTAGAAGATGTTTCTGTGTCTTTTGAGGCATCTTGAATGGAGTTTTTTGGTTCTTTTGTGCTTGTGTGGCCCTCAGATTTCTCCAGTGCTTTGTTCTTATTCTGCTCCGCTCCTGCCTCATCATGACTGATCTCACAGCTTTGAGTTGTTGAAGCTCCAGCACTGATCCCGCTGTCATCCGTCGTTGTTTCGGCTTTAGCCCTCTTGCGTTCTGATGAGCGACGACTGGGCCTGTACTTCAAAAAAGCCTTAGAGGCTACACGCACCTTACGGTAGATCAGAAAGTAGAAAAGGCCCACACAACCCAGGCCCAAGAAGAAGTACAGGAAGAGCAGCACGGTGGTGTAAGGCCGCCCTTTAGTCCGGTGAAAACTGCAGGTGCACACTTGTGGGGCAAACACGTAGACGGGCCAAAGTGGGGCGAAACTGGCTACACCCAGTAGCCAGGATGAGATCAGGAGCACCGCCACTCCACGGTGGGACAGGAGCAGACGGGCACAGCGAGAAGTGCGATGCGCAACAACCAAATAACGGCTCAAAGCGATGAGGCATAATGTAATAATGGACACGCTGTTGGACAGGAACAGGAGGAATCCAAACATACGGCACCACGTGGCTCCACCTCTCCAGTGCAGGTGCAGGTATGAATCAACACTGACCGGTTGGAGGATCGTGCAGTAAAGAAGGTCAGCGAGGGCAAGGTTTACTATGAGAACATTGAAACGTGTCCTCAGGCTGGCATCAGTAGCAAAGGCGAGGACGGTCAGAATATTCCCTATGGTTCCTACCAAGGTCACAGTCGATCCCAAGAGGACGCCAAAGTAACGGTAACCCTCCACAGACGGGGACGCACAAGAAAAGGTATCATTTCTTAGAAGATCTGTGTCGTTCCACATCCTGAGAAGACACAAAACAGTAAGCTCATCAAAATCAAACATTCTTGTGGTCCTAATAAATAGGTCATACATTTTTTGGTGTACTTTTGTAAGCACAAACATGCTGTGCTGAGTGCATGTTTTATTGCCCACATGTCACTTTATTAAGGGCTGCTGGTTTAATTTTTCTTTCTGAAACTGAGTGCCACATTTTAAGGTCACTACAAACCACATCCTGTTAAAGGCACAATATGTAATTTTCGCCGCTGGAGGGCGCGTATTCAAAATAAACAAAGGCGTAGTTTGATGACACCGTGACTGAGTGTGGAATCATGAGAGTTGTGTCTTCATCCCCACAGCCGATGCAATCCGACGGGACTCGGGCAGAAATCATGTTCCTGGATGAGCTTATGATTTATTAACGTAGTAGAATGAAGCAGGGTGAGGATGAAAGCCGTCGAAGCGAAACGAGCGACTCACGGCTCGAAAGCAGCAGAGCTTTTATTATGCCACAGTCGACCGCTTCCGCTGCTTCCGGTCGTGCGTATGTGGGGGGGAAAAGCAGCGCTGTTTTATCATACTAGATACATTTGGAAGTTCTGTTATAGTGCTACTCTGTGCGGTCGTCACCTGTATTAAAACGCACAACATATTAAAGCGTCTTTGCTGTTTCCTCCTGCGTTCAAGTTCCCATTTTTTTACTATCCATTCTAAATGGTATGTGAGATTAGAATAAGTGTGTCCCAAAGCATAGTATGTTGAAAAGAGTATGCCAAAAGTCCCCGGATAGTCTACTATTTCAGGTCGATTTTTGAAGTGTGGCTCAGTGCACACTCTAATGGCTAAAATTGCCCACAATGCATTGCGCTTTGGGGAAGGATTCATTTCAGACCTACAAACACGAATAAAAAGAGTAAAAAAAAAAAAACGTGGCGGATGCGCGAGATACAGGTTAGGTATAGGGTAGAGAGGTTTACAAAAAGGTGGTTGAGTTACTAATAATCAATCAAAAATATTTATTTATTGTTATCCGTGTTATAATTCATCTGCAACAGCAATGTGAACTTTTATAAACATCCGCTCGGTCGTTAACTTTTTAATTCATTATTATGCAGAAAATATGAGCAGAGTTTTCTTCATGAAAGACCCGCGACTGGCAGATCAACGTAGACATCCCACCCTGCAAAAACTCATTTCAGGGAGGTAGTACCACCCCCAACAGCATTTGATTAAGACACGTTTGATTAAGTAAACTAAATTAAGAGAAAATTTTTGAGCACATATTTGAATTATTTACAGTACACACATACATACATTCGTTACTTTAGTATTATGTTTTCTGTCTCAAATGGCTAAAATAAATGGTAATGCAACTATTATGCATGCAGTTCATTTACAACCTTTCCTTGTTCTTTGATGTGGCTTGCTTTGCAGATTTGAGCGTTTTACTGGATGGCTCAAAGTCATAGCAGTCTGTGTCAATGACTTTATTAATTTTGCATGAAATAAGAGATAACGGTTTGGTCTACTTAGCACATATGAGCAGGGGCGGATTTAGTGAATTGGCGGCCCCAGGCAAAATATAGGAATGGGGCCCTATACATTTGCACACATTTTCCTAGATCAACCTTGAGGTTCCATTTTTTTTTTGTGATGCTTGCTGCTGCACAATGGGGCCCCATAGTTGTGTCCAATGTTTCTACATTTTTCATGTACATGTTGTAATGGCTTTCTTTCATGTTGTAGACCACGAAATAGCAACTGATTTACAGTTTAGATACAGGTTTTCACAAAAACAAAATAAATGATAAAATAATAAACCTCACAATTGAGCATTTAAACCAGGGGTGAGTCAGAAGAGTATATTATATGTATATATTAATTTAAAACGGGGTTATGTGGGTGTATTTTCACATTGGTCTGAACAAAAACTACAGACTAGATTATTGAAAATGAACATTCATTCTCTGCCAGTAGGAGGCGCTTTTGGAACGTCAGAAATATAGCGGTTTCCCTGGTGACGGCTGTAAACAAAGTAGCGCTCCTCTCATAAACGCTACTTTATCATATAAAATTAAAATGCCATCGAAACTTTTCTGAAGACAGTTGGTTCCATTCAGAGATTCATTCATATAAAACCTTGAATTAGTTAGAATGAGAAAAGTGTGAAAAAATATCGCCTATATTGACTAGGAAAGTCCACTGATGAGTTACCAGTAAGCCTGTGTGCAATGGCTGTCTAATTTTAAACTTTAAAATAAATTTATTTTTAGTTATTTTACCTATAAATGTAAATAAAACTGAAAAAAAGAATGAAAAGACAATTATACATTTAAACACCTAAGGATTATATCAACCAAAAAAGTAACTGCGTATGTGTAAATGCGTAAACATAAAACCATGTCTGGAGAAACGACAAACAACAAGTGCTACTCTACACTGTCAAAACTCGCGTTTGAATCATCAGTGGCAAATTCTTTAAATATAAAAAATTGACTTACAGGCTGTGAGTCAGAAGCGCCAGACTGTCCTTGCAAGTTGGAACTGCCCCACTTTATTTGTAGGCTCCTCTCACAGGAAACAGTCCTCATCCTCTGCAAAATGTGCTGCACACATCTGAATATTTGGGTTGAACTGTTCTGGAACAGTGTTGTAAATACAACTTAACCACTGATTTCTAGTTGTGTCCTCTTTTGGAAGGTCAAACTAAGTAGTTTCGCTTTCACAAGGAAACAAACAGCGAACACACAGCGGTTCTTGAGTGAGCGCGGACGGCGGGCTTGAAGAACGGCGAAGCCGGCGATTCGACGAAGGGCAGCCAGGCGGTGGCTTTCGGCAACCACAGGTGATGACAGGGCCTGGACTACGCTTCTCCAGGTTTTTAGAAGCCGCGTTCACAATGAAAACACCGCGCTTACGACCATGGCGGTGGCCGGGCGGGCAAAAACAATACAAAGCGGAAAAATGTTTCTTCTTTGCAGTGAACATTTGGGAGGGCTATGCAACTTCCATTGTGACAGAGGGGGGGACATGTGGGGGTTTGTTAGAATGAGCCGTTTTAGGTAGGAGTGGCTGACTCTTAACTTTTATAAAAAATATCTCTTTGGATTTGAGACTTTAGTCTTTGCAACTTAAGATCTTATCTATGCACAATCAGCTTCCCACACTCCAAAGAGAAAGGAAAACTTGAAATCGAATATATGAAAATCTTACATATTGTGACTTTAAGGCACCTCTGAATATCTCACCTTTGTTTTTTTTTCTCTTCCTAACAGAGTGAGCTATAGCCTACAGACAACAAGCATTATGGACATTTTAAGAGACTGCCTTTTCTTCTTAATTCAAACTGAGATAATGCATAATTAACCTACATTTGAACTATTAAAAAAAATATATCTATATTATAATATAAATCGTATTATATATAATAATTCTGTATATATAGAAATGCCAAAATTGTTTTATTTGCGTAGAAACAAAAACAAAACAAACAAACAAATGACAATACTTTACTGACAATACACTCTTAAAAATAAAGGTGCTTCACGATGACATAGAAGAACCTTTTTGTCTAAATGGTTCCATAAAGAACTTTCAACATCTGAAGAAACTTTCTGTTTCACAAAGGTTCTTTGGGGCGAAAGAAGGTTTTTCAGATTATAAAAAGCTAAGAAAGAAATGGTTCTTTAAAGAAACTTTGACTGAACGGTTCTTTGTGGAACTAAAAATGGTTCTTCTATGGCATCGCTTGAAAAACCTTTTGAAGCACCTTCATTTTTAAGAGTGTAGAGTGTATTTTGTTAGACTGATTAAAAATAAAAAAAAGTTCCAGTCATTGAATTTGATTGACTATCAGTCTGTGCATTAATGGTGGGATTTTTAAAACGAGGTGAGGACAAGTGACAGATCTTTAATATTAAATCTTCAATGACTTGTTCAACCGATTCATTCAGGAACAAAAGGCAATAACAATAGCAACTTGTGTTGAGCTCTAGACTCGCGACTGATAAATGTGCGCTGGCTTCGTTTAGAAGAGGAAAAATTCCAAACGAAAACGTAAGTTACTTAACACTATCGTCTTGTTTAGCGAGCTGTTGTTTAAAAGCAATTATCCACTTTATTTTTCAACGTAAAAGTAAGCCGTTTTCTATGAATGTGCAATAATTCCTGTTCAATTCATTAGCCGCTGTAGGGAAATAGCGAGATGAAAGTGCAGTGAACCTGTTTGTACTGCAAACCATGTGTTCATAATGAAGATAATATATTAAAATAATATGATAAGACACACCACTTTGCAATATCAAGCAGCAAAACCAGCTGTTTTGTACAGCTAAAATTAGCTGGAAGCGGATGAGACCGAAAGCCTCGCACAAACATTTAAAATTTACAAATTTACAATAAGTAATTACAAAATTACTTATTTTTCGCTGTCACAGGAAAAATAAGGTGAGTAATGCTTTCATAGTTAGTCTAAATATCACTATTCACTACATCTATGACTGTGATTACCTACGAATCTTTCTAGTGTGTTATACTGCTTACATTGTACAGTTATTTAAGTTATATATCATTACATGGAAGTGAAATCAAATTTTGAATTTAATTTAATTCACAAGGAAAAGGATAGTTCACCCCCATATGAAAATTCTGTCTTCATTTACTCCCACCTTTGGTTGCTCCAAACCTGTATGACTTCCATTTGTGGAGCACAAAAGAAGATATTATGAACCACACAGTTTTGGTTACCACAGACTTCCACTGTATATGGACAACAATTCCACTGTATATGGATTTAAATGGTGACGGATTTTTCAGCTATCCCTTTAATCTGTCCGTCAGCACATTTGCAAAATATCAACATATTAACGCAGGGCCATTTTATGCTACTTGTATTTGAGGGCAATTTTCACCAGCAGTTATCTATAACATGAAGTATAATATAGTTTAGAAGAAAATTAACAACACAGTTAAACTCACAAAGCACAGAAAGAATTCATTAGTTAAAGAAAAAAGATATTTCTGGCTGTCAGTGGCTTACCTTGCAACAGCTGTGGTGTCCATTCTTTACTCTATTCTCTAGTTCTGTTTCCTCCTTGATTTTTATAGCTATCTCTACTTTGTTCCGTTTTTAGTACTATTTGTTTCTGCGTACATATGTCTCTTTTCTGTTTTGTCAAATATACCCTCTAGCCACGCCTCCACAGTCTCCTTTAGCCTCATAACTGGTACGTGTGCGTGTGCTTGAGACATCTGTGAGCCAATTCTGTTGCACAATCCTGGAAGAAACTTACACAGTAACGGTATTTTGCCAATAGATATGGAGAAAGAAAGAAAGAAAGAAAGAAAGAAAGAAAGAAAAGAAAAGATTGCCAACGTCTTGCTGTTCTTTTACTTTGCTGATTCATTTAGGTTAATATTTAGATTTTTGTCACTTGTGGAAAGCATCTTGACTAATCAAATTAGAGAACTGGAACTATTGTATAAATCTAAATTTATATCAGCCTTTAAATCACTGATTGTTCTGTATGTACGTCTTTTTTTATATAACAAAGTCATAAAGGTTGAAACTGTTAAACATTAACAACCACCACCTTCGTGAAACATATGTCAGTTTGGTTTTTTTTAAGAGGTTTTTTGCAGCAGCCAATATCCTAGGCCAAAGAAAAAGTGGTTAACAGTAGACCCAAAGAATACCCAACCAGTTTTGCTGATATAAATAGTAGGGCCTACATTCTGAATCAAAAGCATATTGCTTTATTAGTGTATAAAGTTTCTCTTAGATATCCCTGACTTAAGCAGATCAGTGCAGGAAATCCGCTATTATGAACTTCAGTGAAGCTGTTACAGATATAAATTCTCAATCAGGAGGAACGCTGTTATTTGATATGATAAGCGCCAGGGGATAAGATGATTACAACTAATAGCTTCTAAGATAGATAGAATAGTGTTAAGGGGCTGACTCCGACGTGGCGTGTGGTCCATCTGCAGGCTTATTAAAGCGTAGGAAAAGGCCAGGGTCAAAAACAATGGCAAACAGTTATATGGGGGAAAAACACAAGAATAGTCTAGGGGCGTAGGTCACCGATCAGGCGACCAGAACAGGGGCGGAGACGAGAGGGAGAAAATCCAAGGAAAACAGGAAAGATCAGAAACCGTTTAAAAAAGGCAAGGCAAAACAAGAAAAACACGGAGACTCGAAAAGGGGTACAGGCTAAACAATACTCAGCAGAGAAATGTGGTTAGAGTGGGTGTTATATAATGAGTGAGGTAATTAGAAACACCTGTGTGCAATCAGAGCAATCAGGGCGGTGTGCAAATTGTGAAAAGAATGATGGGAAATGTAGTCCGGGGTGCTATGCAACAGTTTGTGTAGTGCGAGAGTCAATGTAATGGAAAGGGTGACATCTGGTGGTGAATAAACGGAAGTCCATGGACTGAATTCGTGACAGATAGGCAGACACTTACATTTGAGCATTTAGCAGACGCTTTTATTCAAAGTGACATAAAACAGAGAAGCAAAAGTAATTCGTCAAAGTATGTTCTAAGAATGTTTTGCTAACATTCCTATTAAGTTCATTATTTCTAAATGTTCTCTGATGTCCAGTTTTTGAAATGTTTTTTAAAAAGTACAGAATAGTACAGCTAAAAATTGACTCAGCTTGTAATTCTGCTAATTCCAGCATGACATGAACACATTTGTGACTGGTGTTTTGTGAGTTACACCAGAGGCGGTTTTGTGCAAAAAAAGACTTTTTATGCTTGAGAAGCATGTTATTGGGCTGACATGGCAAATTTTATCAGTTCACAAAGTCATTTTACAAGGAACTAGCTACTATTATTTATTGCCTATTACTTTGGACAGAAATCTAAATCTGCAATATTTTAAAGGAAATGTATTATGTAAATCATTCATGGAGACTAGACATGCTGTGCTATTTGGGATGCCAGTTATTATTTGTGTTATCATTGAGTCCAGATTGACCTGCCTTTAATAATCAATAACAAAATAAACTCAACCATTGCCTGCTCAACCGGACTATCCTGACCCCAAGACAGTCGAGTGAAAATGGATTTTAAAGAGGAAATAGAATAGACTATTAAAACAAATCATAAATGTATTGGCTTTTGAGCATTAATATTAAAATAATATAGCAACATTTAGTTAAGGACCGTCTGTTTCACAAAGTCACATTTTGATTTGCACGTTTGTCACATTAACCTACGTTATGGGCTACACTGAAAAATAATAGAAAATGTACTGGTAATTTTCAGCCAGGAGTCCCAGGACATTTACATTAGTGCAAAAAGGTAAGACACCTGTTAAAATAAATCAATATGGAACATTCCTTCATATCAATACTGTAAAAGTATGAATTTTTTTAGAGTAGCCTATATATAATTGGTCATATTAGTGATTATTTCACTCTGTTGTTATTGTTTGTCACTAAATAAGTGTGTTATAAAGCAGATATCATGGTGGCGGTATCATGGTAACTTGTCTGGATTCATGGTAAACCTGCTGAAATTGTGTCTCATGAAACGTGTTTATATCATGAATATTGAGTCAAATGTGCAAATACGTTGGTCTAGGTAAGTTTTTGTTTTGTGTAAGATTATTACTCAATGCCCTGCAAGGCGCTCTGAGTAGAGACAGGATTGTTTATGCCCGACAAATGCGTAAATGGATCACTTCGACATAGGAAGTGGATACTAGGAGATATTATAATACTTTGCGTTGCGACATCACCCCCTTTCATTATTTCAGATGCCCCTCTTCAGTGCTGCACTGGCGCGACTCTGACTAGACTTTATGCTGAATGTGTCTGCTGCATTACTCTCAGTGTCTTATTAGTGTCAGTGTGTGGTTTATGTACTCATTACACGTTTCACGTGCGCTCACATCGACCCCTGTTGGAGAGATTTATTACAGCAAAAGCCATTAAGAAACAGTGTTTTTGATTTAATGATTCTGATAAAAGTCATGGCATATCATTACACTTACATTACATGATACAGGGTCTTTAAAAAATCTTAACATGTCTTAAATAACGGTTTCCTAATATAAGGAATACATTCAGAATGATCACAAATTCAAGACATGGGGGCAGAACATGTGTATATTTATACCACTTCATATAGTTAATCAATTTCACATGAAGAATGCCTTTTTTCTCCAAAAATCACCATATACAAACAGTTTTTTACAACAGTTAAATAAACTAGAAGTTTTATTAAGAGAATTAAGTTTTAGACACCATATTCCCTGTTTTTGCTCTATTTCGCCGCAAAAACAGCTTTTTGTGTTCCTGAATGAATCAACCGTTTAAATGATTTGGTCGCAATGACTCACTTATTAACAGTGACTTGCTGCCACCTACTGGCGGTTTTAATTTCACATATAAAGTTCATGTCTGTAGACACCCTTATACAAGCACTACATATAGTCAAAAATTGTGTGAAATAAAAATAAAGTTAAACTTAAAGAAATCGCCACTTATTCGTCATCAGAAATGACACACCACTTCCGCAAGCATTTAATCACCCCACACTCTTACGCCTATGCACACACACACACACACACACACACACACACACACACACACACACAAAATCTCTGTACTACTTCTGTTCTCTAGCTGGTTTCCTAATCTAGTTTTCTAATAAATCTGACATTGTGTACTATACAACGATTGTTGGATTGTTGCTTTGTTCCTCATGTGTAAGTCGCTTAGGATAAAAGCATCTGCTTAATGTGTAAATGTAAATGTATGGTGGTCACAAAGAAAGAAATCAGTTTAAAATTTCAAGTAATTATGATATAGCCTATGCAATTTTTTTTAAAGAAATGTGCAAATGCTAAGTGAAAACAAAAGTTGCCTGGGCCCACATTTAATCTGGTTGGTAACATGCTGATTTAGAAAAAGAAAAACAAAAGGATTCTACTAATGGACTGAGCTAAGTGCTTTGTTAACAAAAGTTGAACATAATATTTACACCCCTGAGTGAAGTCAGTGCAGCAGTTCTTTGACTGTGTTTGCATTGGTGCTCGTTTCTGACTGTGCAATGCATATGAAGTAGAATCTCCGAACAAGCAGGTAAAGATCATCTGACTTATGTGCAAGTGATGTGATTAAGCCTGTTTTCATATAATCCATGGAATATGACATACCTCACACTGCAGAGACACAAAAACAAAAATATAAGTTGTGAGATTAAGCAAGAGAGAGTTACTTTTTACTTTACTTTTTATATATGCGAAGTGTGTGTTAAATGCATTTTATGGTGTGCAGTAATAAAAATATGACTTTTTGGTATTTTTGGTTATGTAAAATGTATGCAGATTTGTATATCTATATTATGCATCAAAATATCAGAGCAACTGGCATTTATTTAAAAAAAAGTAAACACTTTTCAAGACATTTAATAAAAAGAACTGGTAACACTTTACAACAAGGTTGTATTAGTTAACGTACAACTGTCCATTGTTAGTTCATGTTATCTCAGATCCATTAAATTATATTAACAGATGCAACTAATGTTCACAAATGGAATTTTATTGTAAAGTGTTACCAAAGAACTTGGAAAATAAAAACATTGTCTTTATACACCCATTAACAACCACCTTCAATTAAAGGTGAGTTTTCTAAAAGTGCATTTGTGTTTTTTTGTTTTTTACTGAAAGGAATGTGTTTGAACTTACTGGCACAACGCTGTCTGTAATCTCTGCAGCAGTTTATACTGCAGTTAGTATTGCAGTTGCAGCGAAAGCGACTGTTGTACTTCTCATTGCATCTCCCCCTACAGGAGGTTGAGGCTGCACATACAAATCATTTTGCGTTAGTCAAGCAAGTATGCTCTCTTACGTGGGTATACGCTGTGTAGGTGTTTGAGAGAGATTTTTACTTAGGCTGGCAGAGGAGCATGAAGTCGGGGGGTTGAAGGTGACAAATCCTGGCAGGTTCTGATCAATTCTGTTGGTGATCCAACTCTGATATCGAGACACACGGGTGTAAACACCAGGTGCGTTGGGATCAGCACAGCCATAACCCCAGCTGGTGATGCCAGACTGAACCCACACTGTGCACTGCCTGCTCACCATTGGACCTCCAGAATCCCCCTACAGAGAGGGACAAGAGGAAAGAAAAGGGATATTCTTCTTATCACGACAGGCCAGTTAGTTGTGACAGGAAAACAGCTCTCGCTACTCCATCCTATGCCCACAGAAGCAATACATGTTTCATGTACAGAAAAGGAGTGTAATTTTAACTGTAAAAGGCTATAAAAATGCCACAGTATAAACCTGTTTACGGTAAAAATTAAAATGACAGTTTTTTAAGGAAAAAATAAGTTATCATACAATTTACAATGAAGACATGTCCAGAATTACCTGTGTGACACTTTCGCTAATGTTTTTTTTTCATTGAAATAACTGTTTTGTCTTAGTTTTTTCTTATCAGTTTTGAATATTAGGTTATGTGTTACATCTTATGTTTTTAAATAAATATTTATTGCCATATTTTAGAGTTACCTTAATGGTGTTTTGTGTTTCACCTGTAGTTTTTGGTGGTTGTCAGTGTGTTATAAAGGTACAAAACAAATTTTAGTTACTTTTTGGTAACAGCGTGTATGTTTACACTACTGGAGCTACTTAGTTTTAAGCATTTATCCTAAATAGACGATGTGAATGCAAAAAATATAATTGTTGTACCTGGCAGGTGTCTTTGCCTCCCTGTGTCAAACCAGCACACATCATGTTGCTGGTAACAGATCCAGAACCCAGAAGAGTATTACATCGATCATTAGCCACCACTGGAACCATAGTCTCCTGCAGGATCCCAGGAGAAGGTAAACTCTCTGAACACCAAAACACACATACACAACCATCTATTAGTGATGTTAGGAGTAGATATATACTTGAATTAATGGGTTTGTACGTTTTGTACCTCCAGCTTGAACATTTCCCCAGCCTGTGATCCAGCTGCTGGTGCCAGAAATGAAGACGCTGCTCTGGGCCGCCAGACACACGGGTCTAATATAATCATTAAAGGTGACTGTGGAGGACAGCCGGAGCAGAGCGATGTCATTGTTGTTTGTGTTGCTGTCATAAGAGGGGTGAACGATTATGGTTCTCACATTTCTACTGATTTCATGGGTATTGACTCCCTCCTGTGTCCTCCTTCCCAAATACACACGCAGACTGGATGCACTGACACTAAATACAGTTAGAGAAAGTGAACATGAGACAAAAGAAGGAAATAGAAACAACAAAACACAACTAACAACAAAAAACAACTAAGTACTTTTGTTATTTTTTAAATAGTAAAGTAAATTCAAAGAATTTCAAACTGGCCCAAGTTAATTTCAGAGGGGGAAAAAAATGTGGAAAGGCAGAACAAATTGAAACCTAAATGTCTTTGAATGCCAAACGTTTTCACATTGCATTCACGTCAAACATAACAAAATATCTTAAGACATCATGACAGCCTTTCTTTCTTTCATTCTTTTTACCTTTTAAAACAAAACAGGTGCATATGAGTGTTTAGGTGAATCTTACCCAGGTAAGCAGTGAGCTGCTGTCAGCACCCATTCATTGTTGATGAGGGAGCCTCCGCAAAAATGACCTCCATAGAGAGTGCTGTGCAGACTGACCTGCCACGGCCACGACCCATCAGGTGCGTTCACGCCACCAACAATACGAGTGTTTAGAGGAGCCTGTCCACAAACTACGAGAAAGAGAAAGAGAGATTGTTCACATAAGTATTTCTACATAAACTATTTTACTTGATGCTGATGTCTTTAGAATGAGAGGAGTTCTTACCATTCAGCTGAGAAAGTGAACCTGCAAGGGCAGAAATAAAGTGCACATTAGAACAATTTCATCTTCATGTTTCCCTTAATAATGACCCTGCCAGAGTGAGTTCACTGCACTGATTATGGTAGATTTGTTGTACCATTAACTTGTGGGACTGAAAATGTGGAAAACATTTCTGGGCAAACCGGTTTAATTACAATAAGCAAAACTAGCAGCTTTTCTTTCCCCTAACCATTTAACAATGACATTTGCTCCATGTCCTGCAAGTACATTCCACATGCCCAGCAGGTGTGGCTCACAATGTAAAACATTTATAGCTTTCAGTAACAGGTAAAAAGAAAGAATCCAATTATATATATATATATGTATAATATATATATATCTATATATATATATATATTATATATAATATAATAAGGCTGTTGAACCTAGAAAGAGCATTTACAGAGATTATCTCACAGGATCATTACAGTTCAGAAATCTGTGTATTACGTAAGAATAGTTCTTGTGAACCTGGATGTACAATGTGTAATTTAACTATTTATTTTAAGAGTGGTTTCAATCTGTACACGTTCAGTTAACACGTTTGTTGGTGGGCATAGCTTGTATTTCTGTTTTAACTGTGTTTTTCATCAAATTAATGCAGCCTTGATGAGCACAAGAAACTACTTTAAAAACATTAAAAATCTTAATTGTTCCAAACTTTTGTACTTCAGACATGACATATCACAGCAGTGTTTTTTGCACTGTCGCTCTTCACAGGCTTCATGCAGATACAAGAAGCGACTCATAAGAGTCATTTATTTGTGAATCGGATTACACAGCCACCTGTTTAGTCTGATTGATGAACAAATGATTCTTATGAGTCAGCTCTTTGATAAAATGAGACTCACAAACCCAGGAGTTACCCGTCAAATTAATCATTCATATGAATCTACATATGAACTCCAAGTTTCATATCAATGCGTCTTTATTTTAACAAAGCCCTTAGACTGCTCTAATGCTCTGTGCCACAAAAAATATATATTCTCTCTTTTCTATATAATGTCTTTGTTCCTGGTTATCCGCTCTTTAATAGAAGTACCATGAGACCTTACCTTTGGCACACATGAGCAGGGTCAAAGTGACACACATTAATCGCCACATCTTCACACAGTCCCTCTGTTTGCTAGCAGAATGGATGCTGATGGTAATCTGGTTCACTGTGCCTCTTACAACCCCTTTTATATCGTTCCAAAAGCTTCTCAGGTTGCTCTTCTCATCTGTCACTCACCTGCCCACTTCTTTTCTCTTTATGCTCCTCCTCCGTTTTTGTTATCCTTTTTCATTCTTCAAATTTTTTTAGTATGCACAGCTGTCATGCATGTATCCACTACACTCAGAACATTTTTCACAATTTGTGCTTCCTGTTAGGGTTTGGTAATTGATATTTGTGCAGTCAGGATAAATGCAAATATCTGAGGTCATTGTCAAAAAAGTCAGATACATTTTTTGTAATATATTAAACTGATAACTTTGTGCTTATTTGATATTATTTTGTATTTGGAAATTTTATTTAGAAGAATTTCAAACTGGCCCAACAAATTAATTTAGAAGAATTTTATTTATTTATTTATTTTGCCTTTATTTAGATAGGACAGTGTAATGACAGGAAGTGAATTGGGACAGAGAGTGGGGCGGAATTGGAAAAGATAAAAAATAAAGAAAAATTGGAATGACAGATGAAATTGAAACATAAATATCTTTGAATGTCAAAAGTTTTCACATTGCATTGGGATTCAAGCATTAAAAATATCTTAAGACATCATGACAACACTTTCTGTTTTTCACTAGTCTTCTTTCCTGCTTGATTTATTTCTTGTAACACATAAATAAAGGAAAAACATCACACATAAAAGGCATGACGATAATAATACCCTTTATACACAAAGACAGACAATGGACCATGGAGAGGATGATTAGGTATGACAACTTATTATTAGATGACAGCCACAATTACTCATAAATTCCATAAACAGGATAGGTGAGTCGGTGTGTGTGTGTGTGTGTGTGTGTGTGTGTTTTCTTACCTGAAGGTACAAGAATAAAATATCAAGCTACAGTTGACTTCTATACTGCCAACCTCATTTATAATAATAACACAATTTAAGTCAGCCAAAGAAACTTAAGCTGTAAAACTTGCAATGTTTCTTTAACACAGGGACATCAATTTTGTGCTTAAGAATATTTGTGTAAGATTTATATTGTTCTTATGTTTGACCTTTACAGTGTCTAAGATATATTTGATGTTTTTTTGTGATTGTTTAGTGGCTGTGTAGACGTGATCAGTCTGGCTCTCAGGTTTCGCTCCACTTCTCTCACCTCTAACATAATTATGATGTTGCAATATCACAGATCTCAAGATCCGGCAAAATAAAGAATACAGAATCCTGAAAGTTGGCCTTAGAATACCCCTTTTGTCAGCCTAACATCAAATTGTCTTTAAATTTGCTCATTAATCAGAGATCAGAAGGCGTCAGAGCCGACTAGAACACTAAATATAGGACACACCAAACAGAGAATTACTTATTGTTTGTGAATCAGATCAACATTTAAGTTCTTTTACTAGTTGCTTATTAGCATGCCTATTATTAACATATTGGCTGTTTAGTAGTAAAGCACATATTGTGCATGACCTTATTCTACATCCCTAATCCTACCCAATACCTAAATTTAACAACTACTTTACTAACTATTAATATGCAGCAAATTAGGAGTTTGAGGCAAAAGTCATAGTTAATAGTTTGTTAATAGCGAGAATCGCGCCTTTAAAGGGGTCATATGATGTTGCTAAAAATAACATTTTTTTGTGTATTTGGTGTAATGTACTACAATATTGTTTCTCTTCTATGCCCCGTCTTTCTGAAACACGTCGATTTTTACAAAGCTCATCGGTCTGAAAAGTGAGGTGTACTCTGATTGGCCAGCTATCCAGTGCGTTGTGATTGACCGAATACCTGAAGTGTGTGACGGAAATGTTAAGCCCCTACCATACTGTGATGCTGTGTCCGGCCGGAGCAACGAGACAAAAAAAAATTAAAACCCATTATAAACTAGACATTTGTTGCATCCAGTGGAGACATAAATACTGATTATAATGACTTATACTGTATTTTTACGCGTTGCATCGCGCTGCGTAAACATAAAACCATGTCTGCATTTGTGATCGGAGAAAATACAAACAACAAGCGCTACTCTACACTGCTCAAAACTTACGTTTGAATCATCAGTGGCAAATTCTTTAAATATGAAAACTTATGGTCTGTGAGTCAGAACAGCCGGCAGTCTACTCTGCCAGTAAAAACAGTCCTCTGTAAAATGCGCTGCACACAATCTGAATATTTGGGTTGAACTGTTCTGGAACATTTTTGTAAATACAACTTAACCACTGATCTAGTCGTGTCCATTTCTGGAAGGCCAAACAAAGTAGTTTCGCATTCACAACGAAACACACAGCGTCACACACGGCGGCCTTGAATGAGTGGAGGCCGGCGGCCCGGTGGATTCGAAGAAGACGGCGGGAGAGGGGCTTGCGCAACCACAGTGGACAACCCTGGCTGGGACCAGCACGGATCAGTTCCAGGCATGACGAAGTGGATATCGTCCTCTTTTGGAAGGCCAAACAAAGTAGTTTCGCTTTCACAACGAAACACAGTGTCTTCACGACATGGCGGCAGCAACAATACTACAGCGAGAATAAAAATTATGCCTTCTTTCTTTGCATTTGAACATTTGGGTGGAGTTATGCAAATCTTCCCACATCGTGATGTAGACATGTGGGGGCGTGTTAGAACGAGCCGTTTTAGGTAGGTGTGGCTGACTCTTAACTTTTATAAAGAATATCTCTTTGGATTTGAGACTTTAGTCTTTACAACTTTACAGATCTTCTTTATGCACCAAGAGCTTGTAACACTCCAAAGAGAAATGAAAAATTGAAATCGCATCATATGACCCCTTTAAAATAAAGTGTGACCACAGATAATAATTCATTATGAATTCCAATATATTCCTAACAGTTTTTCTGATCATTGTGTTACTACTGATTTTGACATGACCAGTTTTATCAGTTCACTGTTATAAAAATATAAAATTGTATGATGCCTGAATAAAATGCAAAGTGGGTCAGTTGCATAAGACCAACGAAATGTGTGGTTTGTGCTACATTTTGATGCAGTACACTACTGTTGGATAGATTTATTACAAGAAAAGCCATTAAAAGACAGACAATGCTTTGAAGTATTGTGTGACAAAAATGTATTGAAACTTAAAGACGTGCCCACTTGTTTGTCAGCAAAAATCACAAATGAGAAAATCAATTTTAAATATTAGATAATTATAACACATTGTTTTATATAAGAAAAGTGGAAATGCTAAATGAAGGAAAAAAAGTTGCCCATGCCTACAATTAATGCTAAACAATTACATGCTAGAACTAGAGAGAGAAAAACAAAAGAGTCAAGGATTCTACTAATGGTGCTGTTGTTAAACATATGTTGAACATGAACAATATGCATTTACACCCCTGAGTATAAGTCAGTGCAGCAGCTCTTTGACTGTGTTTATTTCTGACTGTGCAATGCATCCAAAGTGGCACTCAAGTAAAAATCTTCTCTCCGAACAAGCAGATAAAGATCATTCAATTTAGGTGAAAGTGACGTGATTATAAGCCTGTGATCATATATAATCCATGGAAGTATGACATACCTCACACTGCAGAGACACAAAAACAAAAATATAAGTCATGGGATTGAGCAAGAAACAGTTTTGGTGTTTACTTTTTGGACATGCAAAGTATATGTTTCATTTATTTAGTATAGCTATGAGTGCAGTAATTAAAAAATGGGTATTGGGTATGTAAAATATATGCAGATTTGTATGTCTGCATTATGTCTCAAAATATAAAAGCAAGTGGCATTGATTTTAAAGAAACACTTTTCAAGTAGGACATTTCACAAAAAGAACTGGAAACACATTAAAAACATTGACTTCATACATACATCACATTTAAACATGATTGCAAAATTTTTTTAAGTGTGAATTAAATATTACTGAAAGGAATGTGTTTGAACTTACTGGCGCAACGCTGTCTGTAATCTCTGCAGCAGTTTATACTGCAGTTAGTATTGCAGTTGCATCGAAAGCGACTGTTGTACTTCTCATTGCATCTCCCCCTACAGGAGGTTGAGGCTGCACATACAAATCATTTTGCGTTAGTCAAGCAAGTATGCTCTCTTACGTGGGTATACGCTGTGTAGGTGTTTGAGAGAGATTTTTACTTAGGCTGGCAGAGGAGCATGAAGTCGGGGGGTTAAAGGCGACAAATCCTGGCAGGTTCTGACCAATTCTGTTGGTGATCCAACTCTGATATCGAGACACACGGGTGTAAACACCAGGTGCGTTGGGATCAGCACAGCCATAACCCCAGCTGGTGATGCCAGACTGAACCCACACTGTGCACTGCCTGCTCACCATTGGACCTCCAGAATCCCCCTACAGAGAGGGACAAGAGGAAAGAAAAAGACGTTTTAAGTAACAACATATGTTGTTAAATTAATGTTTATTTAATTATTTTAGTATTGTGTGTTACTGTGATGGTATTTGTGAGCATGACAATGTGTGAACCTAGTCACCTTCTATATCACTGATTCGTTTTATTGCGAATATTTACATTACCGGAGCTACTCAATTTTAAGCATTTATACGAAGTAGACAATGTAAATGCAAAACAGTAGATCTTGAAGTGTGTTATACAGTAGCTGTACATGCTTAGATCGAAAATCTGTTTGTTCATTGCACCTGGCAGGTGTCTTTGCCTCCCTGTGTCAAACCAGCACACATCATGTTGCTGGTAACAGATCCAGAACCCAGAAGAGTATTACATCGATCATTAGCCACCACTGGAACCATAGTCTCCTGCAGGATCCCAGGAGAAGGTAAACTCTCTGAACACCAAAACACACATACACAACCATCTATTAGTGATGTTAGGAGTAGATATATACTTTAATTAATGGGTTTGTACGTTTTTGTACCTCCAGCTTGAACATCTCCCCAGCCTGTGATCCAGCTGCTGGTGCCAGAAATGAAGACGCTGCTCTGGGCCGCCAGACACACGGGTCTAATATAGTTATTAAATGTGACTGTGGAGGACAGCCGGAGCAGAGCGATGTCATTGTTGTTTGTGTTGCTGTCATAAGAGGGGTGAACGATTATGGTTCTCACATTTCTACTGATTTCATGGGTATTGACTCCCTCCTGTGTCCTCCTTCCCAAATACACACGCAGACTGGATGCACTTACACTGAAAACAATCAGAGATATGTGAACGTGAGAATAGAATATTATACATACATACATGTATATATATATTTATTTATATATAGGTCGTTCGTGGTTATCTTATATTATAGAATATATATAGATAAATTATAGATATAGTATTTTTTATTTGAATATAGTAAAGGGATTTAATTCTCATTTGATACGGTATTTTTGGCATTTGGTAAAAACTAATTGAAACCTAAGTGCCTTTGCCACTTTGCATTTGGAGGTTAAGCATGACAAAATACCATAATTTTATCTTTAATATCTTTTGATTTCTCTTGGTGAATCTTACCCAGGTAAGCAGTGAGCTGCTGTCAGCACCCATTCATTGTTGATGAGGGAGCCTCCGCAAAAATGACGTCCAGACTTGTGCAGACTGACCTGCCACGGCCATGAACCCTCAGGTGCGTTCACACCGCCCACAATACGAGTGTTTAGAGGAGCCTGTCCACAAACTATGAGAAAGAGAGATAGTTCACATAGGTATTTATACATTTCTACTATTTGACTTGATGCTGATGTCTTTAGATGAGGAGCTCTTACCATTCAACTGAGAAAGTGAACCTGCAAGGGCAGAAATAAAGTGTGCATTAGAACAATTTCATCTTCATTTTTCTCTAAATAATGACCCTGTGCAACATTATTGCACTAATAATCGTTAGCTAATAAATAACAATTAACAAGTTAGTTGGTGGGCATAACTTGTATTTATATAAATTGCCATCAAAGTTTGGAATATGCTTTTTTTTCTTATGCTCTTATGCTTCTGAAGACTGGAGTACTGGGTGCTGAAGATTACACAGCAACCTGTTTAGTCTGATTGCTGAACAAATTATTCTTATGAGTCAGCTCTTTGATAAAACGTTTAAAATGACTCACTAGCCCAGGAGTTACCTGTCAAATGAATCGTTCGTATGAATCAACACGATACTGAACTGCAAGTTTCATGTTAATGCATCATTATTTTAACAAGACTTAGACTGTTCTTATGTGCTGTGCCGCAAAGAAAGCAAAAATATATTCAGTTTTTCTATATAATGTCTTTGTTCACAGTTATCCTCACTTTCATAGAAGTACCATGATACCTTACCAGTGGCACACATGAGCAGGGTCAAAGTGACACACGTTAATCTCCACATCTTCACACAGTCCCTGTGTTCGCGAGCAGATTGGATGCTGGTGTTTAATTTGGTCCTCTGAGACTCTTACAACCCCTTTTATATAGTTCTATAAGCTTCTCAGGTTGCTCTTCTCATCTGTCACTCACCTGCCCACTTCTTTTCTCTTAATTCTCCTCCTCCTATTTTGTCATCCTCTTCAAATTCTTTTTAGTATGCACAGCTGTCAAGCACACGTACTTCACTGAGAACATTTTTCACAATTTGGCAATTAGTCATTGTTAATTAATTGCAGGTATGTTTGTAGGGTCATGATAAATGCAAACATTTGTGAGGTCATTGTTAGAGAAGTCGCACATATTAAATTGTAGTAAATAGTATATTGATAGCTTTTTTACTCATTTGGTACCATGGTATTTGGATCCTTTTTTTCCAGAAGAAATTTAAACTGGACAAACAAGTTAATTTACAAGGAAAAATAAAGAAAAAATGTGTAATGGCAGAAGAAATCTAAACTTAAATGTCTTTAATGTCAAAAGTTTTCACATTGCATTTCAATGTCAAGCATGACAAATATCTTAAGACACCATGACAACTCTTTCCTTTTTTCAGTCCTTTTTTCTTTTAGTCTAACTGTCTTTCCTGCTTGCTTCATTTCTTGTAAAACACAGATAAAGAAAAAGAGAACACATAATACATATAGGGCATGATGAATATAATACCCTTTAGAAACCAAGACACAGACAATGCGTTACGAATGGCGACTTATTGTCAGATGGCAGCCAAATTACTCATCATAAAAGCCATACACAGGATAGGTGAGTCAGTGTGTGTAATTATTTTTCATTTTATTTACATTCATTTACGAGTTTTACCTGAAGGCACAAAATTGAAATATTGAAAGATAATTGAAGTCAGTCAAAGATGAAAAACTTGCAATGTTTCTTTAGCATATAGGGGCACCAGTTGTGTGCTTAAGAATATTTGTGTTAGATTTACAGTATATTGTACTTATGTTTGACCTTTACAATATCTAGGATCTCTTTGATGTTTTGTGGGATGTGATTGTTTAGTGGCTGTGTAAACGTGATCAGTCTGGCTCTCAGGTTTCGCTCCACTTCTCTCACCTCTAACATAATTATGACATTGCAATATCACAGATCTCAAGATCCGGCAAAATAAAGAATACAGAATCCTGAAAGTTGGCCTTAGAATACGCCTTTTGTCAGCCTAACATCAAATTGTCTTTAAATTTGCTCATTAATCAGAGATCAGAAGGCGTCAGAGCCGACTAGAACACTAAATATAGGACACATCAAACAGAGAATTACTTATTGTTTGTGAATCAGATCAACATTATTTAAGTTCTTTCTTCAAGGGCACAAGGACAAAACAGAATTTTAGCTTGACTACTTTACAGTCTTTTGGTCTCTTAATTTAAGTTATTTTAAAATCTAGTTTCAAACACATGCAAAGTACTTTCATAAGGTTTTGAAAACCTTTCTATTTTTAAGAAAATATTGAATTTTCAATATATAAATTTTTTTGTGTTTTTTTTCCAACATGAAATATTCATTCATTAATTGTTTTTGGTGACAAAATTTTACTTTGATTTGGCAGGCAAACTTTTTACAAATATTTAAAAGAAGTGTAGCAGTTTTGCTAAAATGTTTTTTTATCATGATATTAAGAAGGGGTGTATTCAAGTCGTTTTATGTATGAACAGCATTTTTATGTATTTTTGAATGAATTAAGACAAGGTGTACGTTTTCAAAACTGTTCAGACTTGTGTAAGGTCCACGCAATTGGCCCAACAAAGGTATCCAATGGTGGCTGAAGGTTTCCTGCGGTTAGGTTTCTTTTACAGTTCAGTATCAGTCAGCGAGACATGGAAACAAATACCTTTACACTGTGTGTGCCTGACAATTGTGTGTGTATATCAGGGTTCCTCAATTAGTTTTCGCCGAGGGCCAAATTCTGCCAACATATTAAGAAATATTTGGTTTTCAAAAAACACAATGGACCAACACCAGCAGATTACATTGCACCCCAAATCATCACAGACTGTGGAAACTTAACACTGGACTTCAAGCAACTTGGGCTATGAGCTTCTCCACCCTTCCTCCAGACTCTAGGACCTTGGTTTAAAAATGAAATACAAAACTTGCTCTCATATGAAAAGAGGAATTTGGACCACTGGGCAACATTCCAGTTATTCTTCTCCTTAGCCCAGGTAAGACACCTCTGACGTTGTCAGTGGTTCAGGAGTGGCTTAACAAGAGGAATCCGACAACTGTAGCCAAATTCCTTGACAACGTCTGTGTGTGGTGGCTCTTGATGCCTTGACACCAGCCTCAGTCCATTCCTTGTGAAGTTCACTCAAATTCTTGAATTGATTTTGCTTGACAATCCTCATAAGGCTGCGGTTCTCTCGGGTTTTGTGCATCTTTTTCTTACACACTTTTTCCTTCCACTCAACTTTCTGTTAACATGCTTGGATACAGCACTCTGTGAACAGCCAGCTTCTTTGGCAATGAATGTTTGTGGCTTACCCTCTTGTGAAGGGTGTCAATGATTGTCTTCTGACAACTGTCAGATCAGCAGTCTTCCCATGATTGTGTAGCCTACTGACCCAAACTGAGAGACGATTTAAAGGCTCAGGAAACCTTTGCAGGGGTTTTAGTTGATTAGCTGATTGGCGTCACATTTTAATTTGCTGAGATAGTGAATTGGTGGGGTTTGTTAAATGTGAGCCAAAATCATCACAATTAAAAGGACCAAAAGACTTAAACTACTTCAGTCTGTGTGCATTGAAATTATTTAATACACGAGTTTCACAATTTGAGTTGAATTACTGAAATAAATGAGCTTTTCCATGACATTCTAATTTATTGAGATGCACCTGTATATAACAACACAACCCCAAATGGTAATCATCGTAATTACTAGCAAGTACCAACAAAATACTGGTAATTTAAATTCTCTGCATTTTAGTTATTTGTCATTCTTATGAAAATAAATCAGAAATGTTGTAATGTATTTAGGTACAGAGTAAGTTCAAAATATTAAGGCTTAGAACCTATACAAAACTCGTAAATTCAGTTCAGAAATGCACTTTTCTAAGCCATAAGTACTGTACTCATGTCACTGTGGAACATTTGCGATGACGCAAGTTGGAAGCAGTTACAATGACACAAAGGAATTTCACCAGAATTTCAGCAAGTCATCATGTGGAAAAAAATCCCTTAAACAAGTATCTCAGGAACATCAAGACAATGCAAGGACAAGGATGTAAAAAGACACAATAAGACATTACAAAGATATTAAGACTGTGCTTATGTAACATCACACAGTGTAATCATGTACCATGTAAATATGCATAGTCAAGCGTACAAACCGGTAACTATTTGAGGAAAGGTAGGAGATTTGTTAAGCAATGTTGATACTAATGTTCGGTTGGGGTCATAAGATTGAAATGTCATGATGTGTTGTGCAATTCCTCATAGAGTGGTGATCTTTTGTAAAATTTTGATCTTTTGTGATTAAAGAGTTCATTGTACCATGAAAATGTTGCTTTGTGATGTCAGATAAATGACACTGAACACTCTTCGGACAGAAGAGTGAGCACTTCATGACAAACAGGTTTTGAAGCATTTAATGAATCATTTTCACTGACACTGACTGTAAAATATTACCCTTAAAGCCATGTCGGAACACACAGTGCTGGGAAGGTCACTTTGGAATGTAATAGGTTACAGATTACAAGTTACCCTATTTAAAATGTAATAAGTAGTATAACCATTTCAGTTTACAGTTTCCAAGTTTATAACAAATGTTTTCATCATTTTGAAACATTTAAAGCACGCAGGGTTAACACTTGAATTAAGATTATAATAAGATTATATTTTAAAGCAGAGCCACCACAAAATCAGACTTTAGCACAGAATCTTTGAGATTGTTCTGAAGTTAAATACAGATTTAAAATCATAAGATATAGTTTAATTGTTATGATACTGTTTTTGAAATCAAATCTTTGCACTGGCATCTAACGATGCCTTGCAAAAAACAGTTAATCTTTACAAAATAAGGCATATACATAAACCCAAATAGGAAATAAAACACTTGTCGAATAAGCATGTGTCCTAAACTCCTGAAACATTGGTGTCTCATATTTTAGAGCAGTCAATGCAATTAATGCAATTAATATTTCCATAAGTAACTGTCATTTAATTACACATTTTTTTCCTCAGTAACACTGATTACATTTGTTTTGGGTTACACTTTATTTTAAGGTGTCCTTATTACAGTGTAATTATACATTTAAGTGCTGAGGAATATTAATTCACTACATGTACTTACTATATGGCTAGGGTTAGGAATAGGGCTTGGCTTAAGTTTACTTGCATGTAATTATGCATAATTTATTGTTATTATGATAGTAAGTACACGTAAAATGTGTAACAAAGACATCTTAAAATAAAGTGTAACCTTATTTTATAATCAAACTATGTTATTCCGTTACATGTAACTAGTTACTGCTCAACACTGAGAACACATACATTCATATTAAGATATACTTTATATCACCAAAAGAATATCTTTTTTTTTTTGTTGAAATAATGCTTATATGTTTTAATCTTCATTGAAGTCCTGATCATCCAGTTCAGCTTTATTTTGCGATAAAGACTGGTGTGGGCAACTCATCATATAAAATAAACATGGACATATTTTGGACAAATATTGATTTGAGTTGAAAGTATTTTCCAATTTTACCTGTATATTAATTAAAGGTTTCTGGTATGAAAAAAAAATCATTACAATCAGTGTTGGGTAGATTACTTACAAATTCTAGACCCATAGATACGTTACTTTTTATAGATTAGTTAGTAACATCATCTAATTTACTAATTTTGGGTAATGTATTCTGACTACTAGATTTTTTTGTATTACTTTTTAGCTAACTTGTTGTAAACTTATCATTAAACATGCCATATTGTTATAAAAAAGTAAAGAGATAGATCAGTCCCTTGCCAATTTATATCAAGGAGACCATTATACATGGTCAGATAACTTGAGAACTACAGTACTTTTCTCCCTCAAATTCAGAATTATGGTTTTCAAATTGATATGCGAATACAGTCAAGGCTAAATGGGATGACACACAGTAGGATTTTTAGAAAGGAAGTTTTAAAAGAGAAAAAAATAATTAAGGAGAATCAACAAATGATGAATAATTTACTGTCATTGTGTGATATGTAATCATGTAGTCTGTAGTAAAATGTAACTGTAAAATGTAATATACTCTAATTATACTTAATAGTACTTAATTTTTGGAATCTGTTTTGGAATACTTAATCCAGATTACATGTAATCAGTTACTACCCAGCACTGATTACAATATGAAAACAACTGACCTAGCAACAAGACAAACACTGCAACAATATTTAGGCCTACTGTATTATTAATACAAAAGTCTTCTGAGGCGGTTTTGTTTTACTACATTTGATATCTGAGACCCAAGATGGCGCATCGGCATTGGTGCACCAAACAAATTCTGGGTTTCTTTCTTCTGTTGAACACAAATGAGATATTATGAAGAATGTTGGTAACCAAACAGTTGACTTCCATAGTATTTTTCCCCCTACTATGGAAGTTAATGGTTTGTTTACCAACATTCTTCTCAATATCTTCTTTTGTGTTCAGTAGAAGATAGAAACTCACACAGGAACAACTTGAGGGTGAGTAAATGATGACAGAATTTGTATTTTTGAGTGAACATAAGTCCATGCAACATCCAGAACCTTTTCTGTTGCAAGTGCTATGTATTGGTAGTTGTTGGAGGTTAAAATACTCGCATAGTGGAAAAAAATAATGCTTTATGTTAAATTGATTATAATCACCTAAAAAAAATTTAAAAAAAAAAATACATTTTTTAATCCAATAGTTTGTGAAGCTTTTCAAATCCTGGTACTGAGTCAACAGTGTTGCCTCTAATGATTGCCAGACTTAATTTTCCCATTGAGATGCTTGTTACTTCCTTATAGACCATGATCTCATCCTGAATCATGTACTACCTTTCTAAAAAGTACCTCCCCTTCTAAGTAAGTCATTCACCTTTTTTCCCCCTAACTTTAACAGCTATTGTAGTGAAAAATCCTGGTGGTAGCCGTCCTTTGTGGCTTGTGGTTTGTGGGTTTATTGTTAGTGAGATGTTGTGTGCATGAGCTGTAGAGATGATTTATTATATCCTTGTTCCAGTTACCTTGAAATTTAAGACAGCAGCAGTATTTACTGATGTATAGCCTATTGAAGTTAAACTGAAGTTTAGTCTTTGAATAAGTTTTTGAATAAGTTTTATGACCTTTTTAATAATGGTAGGACTACACAACATCATTTCCTAAACATTTTTATTATTTTAATTGTGAATATTATTGTTAGAAGATGTTGAGTGTAAAAAAGTCAAGTAGTAATGTCACTTACACCTCCTCACAGATGTAGTAAAATATGTTTTTGGTTGCATACGTTATTTACAGTGTAATTATACATTTTAGTACTGAGTAATATTAATTAACTACATGTATTTACTATATGGTTAGGGTTAGAATGAGGGATGGGTTTAGAGTTACTTGCATGTAATTATGCATAATTAATTGTAATGACATGGAACATGTGTAACAAGGACACCTTAAAATAAAGTGTTACTGTTTTTTTTTATAGCCTTAAACAAAAAAGCTGACTTATTCCACAGACAATTTTGTACATGTTTATTAATGTTCCACAATGTCTTTTAGATGTATTTAGCATTGTAATACACCAAGCCTGCGTTCAGCCCCGACAAAACGGTGCAAAACCTTTTTTAAACAGAAACGGTGGTGCGTTGAACACTCTGTTCAACGCACACTCTGTTCTGATGACGCAAGAGTTGCAACTATGGCAGCTGAGAAGGCCATTCTTTATTCTTTTTGAAGAATTTTCGGAGCCTGATATAAATACGTGTTTAATACTGCAAAATACGCTCCATGTTACAGTCACTATAATTTCCAGAATAAAAGAGAACATCCCAATAGAGTGAAGGGATTTGTGGAAACTGTGGTTCCTAATTATTGTGATCCAACATTTGCCTCGCATTTCAGGATGAAAAGACAAACATTTCAGGTGAAGGATAATCCACTTCTTACCTCCGAGACTGTGTTATGATCTGTATGACCTTATTATTTTTATTGTGAGTATAGGCTTATCATTATTGCTGATCACTATTGTTGTACTATGATATTGTAATATTTACCATTAAATAATCAGAGGAGTATAGAAAAGTTTATAAAAGTGTCACTCCACAATACAATAGCAAAACATACAAATATGTATAGTATTTTTGTTACATTAATCATGTGTGTCTAGCACACCTTCCTAAGGAAAAGATATGGACCAGAAGACATTGATATTACTAAATGATATTTAGACAGACTTAAAGAAGTTTCAGATCTATATATGTGCTCTTATTATTTCAGTTATTTTAATGTAAATAAACATGTGCAAACAACATACTTGCTCTTGAGAATTTATTTTGATGTTAATTACATTATGCAAACTGTCTCTTTAATACCGCGTGGTTTACATACATGTTGCTGATGATTGGGCTGACATTTTTGACACACCCACCATACAAGAGAAAACACATCTCAAACACTGTTGCACACCGTTTCCAGGAAACATGTCGTTCAACCTGGAAACCGTAGCAAAACGGTGCACACCGGTTTGAGCTTGAACTTGCCCCAGGATTTTTTTCTACTAAACTAATATGATCTTTGAGTTTTTAGAAAAATTTGTTTAACATCGGTGTTTATTATATGCTTGGCTGAATTTTTCATACATTGAAAAGCAACCTTTTCTTCACAAAAGTTTTCACAAAACCTTGTGTGTGTGGTAAAGAGTTTTGTTAGAAAGACTACATGTGTGCTCATTAATGTTTTGAACATGGCAAATGTTGCCCCCTGTTGGTGTAATTTATTACAGCAAGGTACTTTACAAGTCAGATGATGCAAATTATTTATTTAATAATTTACACAGATACAGATTACAAACAAGACTCAAGTTATATTATCACTTAATGCTAGTAATGCTAGATATTATGTAATCTAAATATATCATTATATTGTATACTTTCTATATGAAATTAATTTAAATCTTTATTTTTTATTTGACATACAAATATGAATTCTCAATAGGAATTTTTTTTTTTTAAATGTTGGTAATTTGGGGCTGATTTAAAGAAATATGTATACATTTGTTCTAATCGCTGTACTTGCACAGCTTATAGAATGTTTGAAGAAACTGAAACATATATATTCATGTGTACGGAAAGTATTCAGCCCCCCTTCAATTTTTCACTCTTTGTTAAATTGCAGCCATTTGCTAAAATAATTTAAAAAAAATTTTTCCCTCATTAATGTACACACAGAACACCATATTGACAGAAAAACACAGAAATTGTTGACATTTTTGCAGATTTACTAAAAAAAGAAAAACTGAAATATCACAATGGTCCTAAGTATTCAGACCCTTTGCTGTGACACTCATATATTTAACTCAGGTGCTGTCCATTTCTTCTGATCATCCTTGAGATGGTTCTACACCTTCATTTGAGTCCAGCTGTGTTTGATTATACTGATTGGACTTGATTAGGAAAGCCACACACCTGTATATATAAGACCTTACAGCTCACAGTGCATGTCAGAGCAAATGAGAATCAGAGGTCAAGGAACTGCCTGAAGAGTCAGAGAAGAATTGTGGCAAGGCCAGAATTGGCCAAGGTTACAAAAAAAATTTCTGCTGCACTTTAGGTTCCTAAGGGCACAGTGGCCTCCATAATCCTTAAATGGAAGACGTTGGGACGACCAGAACCCTTCCTAGAGCTGGCCGTCCGGCCAAACTGAGCTATCGGGGGATAAGAGCCTTGGTGAGAGAGGTAAAGAAGAACCCAAAAATCACTGTGGCTGAGCTCCAGAGATGCAGTCGGGAAATCGGAGAAAGTTGTAGAATGTCAACCATCACTGCAGCCCTCCACCAATCGGGGCTTTATGGCAGAGTGGCCCGACGGAAACCTCTCCTCAGTGCAAGACACAATAAAGCCCGCATGGAGTTTGCTAAAAAAAAAACACCTGAAGGACTCCAAGATGTGAGAAATAAGATTCTCTGGTCTGATGAGGCCAAGATAGAACTTTTTGGCCTTATTTCTAAGCGGTATGTGTGGAGAAAACAGGCACTGCTCATCACCTGTCAAATACAGTCCCAACAGCGCACACAGGCAGGCGTATCTTCCGGCAGGGTGGTGGCAGCATCATGCTGTGTGGGGGTGTTTTTCAGCTGCAGGGTTAGGACGACTGGTTGCAATCGAGGGAAGATGAATGCGGCCAAGTACAGGGAAAACCTGGACGAAAACCTTCTCCAGAGTGCCCAGGACCTCAGGAATAGGGCCGAAGTTTTACCTTCCAACAAGACAATGACCATAAGCACACAGCTAAAATATGAAGGAGTGGCTTCACAACAACTCGGTGACTGTTCTTGAATGGCCCAGCCAGAGCCCTGACTTAAACCCAATTGAGCATCTCTGGAGAGACCTAAAAATGGCTGTCCACCAACGTTTACCATCCAACCTGACAGAACTGGAGAGGATCTGCAAGGAGGAATGGCAGAGGATCCCCAAATCCAGGTGTGAAAAACTTGTTGCATCTTCCCCAAAAAGACGCATGGCTGTATTAGATCAAAATTGTGCTTCTACTAAATACTGAGCAAAGTGTTTGAATACTTAGGACCATGTGATATTTTCGTTTTTCTTTTTTAATAAATCTGCAAAAAATTTCAACAATTCTGTGTTTTTATGTCAATAAGGGGTGCTGTGTGTACATTAATGAGAAAAAAAAAAAAAACTTAAATGATTTTAGCAAATGGCTGCAATATAACAAAGAGTGAAAAATTTAAGGGGGTCTGAATACTTTCCGTACCCACTGTATAAAGAGAGAAAGAAGGGGAGCCGTATAGAAGCTTAGGCCAACCAAAAAATTACCACCTGTGATTCTCTGCAAAAACACAAAAACAAACAGAGCTGAAGGACTTCTGGTCTTTTAAGATACTGCTGGATTAATTTACTGTCTCAGTTATTTGAGTATTATTTCAAAACTATAAACATGATAAACAGTTGCCAGTGTATTTGGACTTACTGCATTGCCTTTCATAATCCCTACAGCAGTTTCTGCGGCAGCCAGGATTGCAGTTGCAGCGGTTGCGGATGTCAAATCTCTCACCACATCTTCTACGACAAGAAATTGAGGCTACAACAAAAAACATTTAAACAAGCATTATGCAGAGAAGTGAGTGGTAATAAGAAGACATTAATGTGAACATTTGTGTGAAAGAGAGTTACACTTATTGGGTGGAGGTCTAAAAGTAGTAGTTGTTCTTGAGGTAGCAGAAACTCATGAGGTAGTAGAAACAGGCAATGCAGTAGAAGCAGTTGTGGCAGCAGAAATAGGTGATGTAGTAGAAGCAGGTGAGGCTGTAGAAAAAGACTGGCATGTGCTTGAAGGGTTGAAAATGACGAATCCTGGAAGGTTCTGGCCAATGTTGTTGGTGATCCAGCTCTGATACTGTGACACGCAGGTGTAAACACCAGGTGCGTTGGGATCGGCACAGCCATAACCCCAGCTGGTGATACCAGACTGAACCCACACCAAACACTGCTTGCTCACCATTGGACCACCAGAGTCTCCCTACGCAAAGACAGAGAGCAGACGTTTTTCTTTGAGCAATAAATTAGAAGAACCTAATGGACTTTCAGATGCGCAGCATGTTTTGAAATGGTTGTTGTACCTGGCAGGTGTCTTTGCCTCCCTCCATTAAACCAGCACACATCATGTTGCTGGTAACAGATCCAGAACCCAGAAGAGTATTACCAGAGATCATAGCACACTGGAACCATAGTCACCTACAGGATCCCACACTCTTAAAAATAAAGGTGCTTCACGATGCCATAGAAGAGTTTTTTTGTCTAAATGGTTCCATAAAGAACCTTTAACATCTGAAGAACCTTTCTGTTTCCCAAAAGGTTCTTTGTGGCGAAATAAGGTTCTTCAGATTACAGAAACGCAAGAAAGAGATGGTTCTTTAAAGAACCTTTGACTGAATGGTTCTTTGTGGAACCAAAAATGGTTCTTCTATGGCATCGCTTGAAGAACCTTTTGAAGCACCTTTATTTTTAAGAGTGCAGGAGCAGGTAAACTCACTGACCACCAAAAACACACACGACCTTCTATTAGTGATGTTAGGATATGTACCTCCAGACTGAACATATCCCCAGCCTGTGATCCAGCTGCTGGTGCCAGAAGGGAAGGCACTGTTCTGGGCCGCCAGACACACGCGTTTAATATAGTCATTAAAAGTGACTGCGGAGGAGAGATGGAGCAGAGCGATGTCATTGTCGCTGGTTTGACTGTTGTAGGAGGGGTGGACGATGATGGAGATGACATTTCTACTGATTTCATAGGTAGTGACTCCTTGATGTGTTTTGTTTCCCAGGTACACAAGCAGATCGGATGTGCTGACACTGAAAACAGAAGAAGGTGAAGAAAAGAAAAGAATCAATCAATAGTGTAAAAACAGCCTCAGAGCCTGGGTTGGATAGTAATAGTGAATATGATGTGAATCTTACCCAGGTAAACAGTGAGCTGCAGTCAGCACCCATTCACTGTTGATGAGGGAGCCACCGCAAAAATGACCTCCGAAGTTGGAGCTGTGCAGACTGACCTGCCATGGCCATGAACCCTCAAATGCATCCACACCACCCACAATACGGGTGTTCAGAGGGGCCTGTCCACAAACTATGAGAAAGAAAGAGAGGGAGATTGTTCTCTTGCACATTTCTGTTAAAAAAAGCTGACATCTTAAGAATGTGACAAGCTCTTACCATTCAACTGAGAAAGTGAACCTGTAGTGGAAGAGACAGAGTAGCACACATTAAATTATCCCTCATGAACCAGGACCATGGCAGAAACATGTACTGCTGATGAAGTTTCTAAGTAAAAGACCTTACCTTGAACACATAAGAGCAGGGCCAAACCGACACATGTTAACCTCCACATCTTCGCAAACTGTCTCTTCTCTTGCAGGGTGGATGGAGATTGTGAATTTGGTTCTCTTTGCTCACAAAACCTTTTTATATTCACTTCTCCAGTCTCTGCTTGTCACTCGTCTAATCACTCTAATGTCGCACTAATCTATTTTTACTATTATTTTTGCTCCTTGCCCTGTTTTCATAATGGAAGCCTGTTAAACATGTATTCTAGAACTAAATTCACTTAATATGCAAGTTTTGTTTTCAGAGATTATCAGTTTTGTTCATCTCAGTCTCGAACAGGGTGTTCATAGTTTAGCCAAAAATGCATTATTTACTCACCCTCATGTTGTTACAAACCTGTTTGAAAGCAGATGTTAGGAATGACACAGCAATCACCATTCTCATTTCACCATTCATTGCATGGAAAAAAAGGACAACATATAATTTTCAGTTTTTGGGTGAACTAACTATTCCTTTAAGAACAGTGGAAACATTTTTTGAGATTTAAAGTAAAATATAAAGAATAAATGGCAAAAGATTATACTTGAAGTTTAAACAAATAGCCATGCTTTGTTACAAAAATAATAGAAATTACAAATATTCAGTTTTTTCCTTACATTTACTTTTTTTGTAATTCTGGAATAATTAAATGATCCAAAACAAACATTTGCAGTTTAGTAGGCAGCTTGATTTCAGATATGAAAATGCAGAGCAACACGTGAGAGAATGTGAGCTGATCATTTACAGGAGACATCTGTCACCACACAGCAATTAAGCTAAGATCAGTTTATCTGGATTTGTGACAAACAGGTACAAAAAAGTGTTGGCGAAACACACAAGTACAAAAATGACAGTATTTGTTAGTTTGAGACACTAATGAGACACTAATTATGACTTAAAGGCAGCATGTGGCAATCAGAAATTTTACAGTGTCATTGTAAAAGTGTAACAGAGGGCAGGTGAATCAATGTTGCAATTGTAGCGTTCCAGCAATTTCAATTTCATATTTCAAAATAAATCATAAAGTTCAAGCAATAACTATCATTCTTTTAGGTGTTTATTCATAATCTCAGAAAACAAGCAAGAAAAACAACACATATTAGCTGATTATAATTTTTTCAACACAGCATTCATTTGAATTTCTAAATATAATTATCTTTCACTCTGTCTCTATCTATCTATCTAGTAGATATATAAGATATGCTTAAACAAGTGTTATTTTAAAATAAATTGATATATGTGATGTGATTTATTATAATTATATAATCTTTAATTTTATTATAATTACCTGGATGTAGAGTACACATCCTCATTAGACTTACTATTCTCAGCAAGATCAAACAGCAATAAATGATTATATAACATGAACATCCTGCCCAATTATAGAGATTAATAAAATGTCTGGAAAAAACTTTGCATGTAATATGTTAAGAAGAACATTTCGGTCTGCATTGTGAAAACAGGGCGAGGAGCAGAAAATGATATTAAAAATGGATCAGTGCAACATTAAAGTAATTAGACAAATAGCGAGTAGCGACTGGAGAAATGAATATATAAAAGGGTTGTAAGAGCAAAGAGAACCAAATCCACCATCTCCAAGGGCGAGGAAGCAGAAAAACAAGATATTAACAAAATTGGCCAGTAGGACCCTTGCAACATTAAAATGATAGTCGTAGATCAAATGGACGGAGCAGGAGCGACTGGAGGGCGAAAACATAATATATAAAGGGTTGTGTTGTAAGCGCAAAGATGGAAGATACCAAACTCTTCTCTACCATCCACCATCTCCATCCATTCTGCAAGAGAAGAGATGGTTTGTAAAGATGTGGAGGTTAACGTGTGTCGGTTTGGCCCTGCTCTTATGTGTTCAAGGTAAGGACTTTTACTTGCTTAAGGTAGAAACTTCATCAGCAGTACATGTTCAAGTGGGATAATTTCATTAAATTAATTAGCTAGAGGATGTCACACATAGCTAGATGTCCATGAAATCTTTCCTATTTAATGTGTGCTGCTCTGTCTCTTCCGCTACAGGTCCACTTTCTCAGCTGAACGTCTCATTCTTCATATGTTCATATGAATCATATAGTTTTACAGAATTGCACATCTGTCTGTTTCTCTCATAGTTTGTGGACAGGCTCCTCTAAACATTCGTATTGTGGGCGGTGTGGATGCCTCTGAGGGTTCATGGCTGTGGCAGGTCAGTCTGCACACTTCTGGACGTCATTTTTGCGGAGGCTCCCTCATCAACAATGAATGGGTGCTGACAGTAGCTCACTGCTTACCTGGGTAAGATTCACCTAATTACGCGAATGCACTTGTTTTGTTTTTATTGTTAGATGTATGTTTTTGTTTTCTCACTTTTCTCTTACTGTATTTAGTGTCAGCGCATCCAGTCTGCGTGTGTATTTGGGAAGGAGGACGCAGCAAGGAGTCAATGCCAATGAAATCAGCAGAAATGTCACTACGATCATTGTCCACCCCTCCTACGACAGGACCACAAACAACAATGACATTGCTGTGCTCCGGCTGTCTGCCAGAGTCACCTTTAATGACTATATTAGACCCGTGTGTCTGGCGGCCCAGAGCAGCGTCTTCATTTCTGGCACCAGCAGCTAGATCACAGGGGAGATGTTCAGTCTGGAGGTACAAACACATGCAAATCCATTAATTCACATATGCATCTCTTCTTAACATCACTAATAGAAGGTTGTGTGTGTTTTTGGTGTTCAGTGAGTTTACCTGCTCCTGGGATCCTGCAGGAGACTATGGTTCCAGTGGTGGCTATCCTTTCCCCCCACCCCCCCCCCCCCCCCTCCCCCCCACATGGGGCTCTGATCGATGTAATACTCTTCTGGGTTCTGGATCTGTTACCAGCAACATGATGTGTGCTGTTTAATGGAGGGAGGCAAAGACACCTGCCAGGTACAACAACCATTTCAAAATATGCTGCGTATCTGAAAGTCCATTAGGTTCTTCTAATATATTGCGCAAAGAAAAACGTCTACTCTCTGTCTTTGCGTAGGGAGACTCTGGTGGGCCAATGGTGAGCAAGCAGTGTTTGGTGTGGGTTCAGTCTGGTATCACCAGCTGGGGTTATGGCTGTGCCGATCCCAACGCACCTGGTGTTTACACCCGTGTGTCACAGTATCAGAGCTGGATCACCAACAACATTAGCCAGAACCTGCCGGGTTTTGTTACCTTCAACCCTACAAGCACATGCCAGTCTGGTTCTACAGCCTCACCTGCTTCTACATCAGCCACTTCTACAACTTCTCCAACTACTACTACTACTACTACTACAAAAAACCAACCCTAATAACAACCAACTTCTATACATAAGACCGAAAATACTACTCTTTCACCCAGTTACAGTAACTCTTTCTCATACTCTCCACCTAAAAATGAAATTTCTGTCATCACTTATTCCCCATTTATATCATTCAAAACCTAAATGAATTTACTATTTCTGTAAGAAAAGATGCTTTGAAGAATGTTGTTACCTAAATAGTTTTGGTTACCATTGACTTGCATTTTTTTGTCCATACACTTAAAGTCAAAGACAACTGATTTCTCAAAATACCTTCTTTCGTGAATTCTCATTAACACTACGTACTTCTCTGCTTGATAACGTCTTTTTGTTGTAGCCTCAACCGCTTGTCAAGGGAGATGTTGTGAGAAATTTGACTTCCGCAACCGCTCCAACTGCAGTCCTCGCTGCCTCATAAACTGCTGTGCGGATTATATAAAGATATGCATAAGTTAAAATACACACACAAACAATCAAGTGATCATAATTCTGAAACACAAACCAAACATGATTCAAATTCTGAATTCTTTAGTCTAGAAGCCTTCAGCTTTGTTTGTTTTTGTGTCTCTACAGGGTATTAGTAAATAACTCTTGGCTGGCACGATCCTCTGAATGGCTCACCTGCACTTTATGTTTTCAATTTGTTTATACATTCTGTGCAACAATTTCATGCATCAAGTACAGGTTATATATATATAGAAAAATATTTCTTTAAATTAGCAAAGAATCAATTCATTTTAAATTGACTTCTTCAAAATGTATGTGTAATGAATGTCTAATTTCTTCCCTCTTCAGACTAATGAATAATTTATCGTGTTTGTGTGTCAAAATTGCCTAAATATTTCAAAATTCATTTTATGGAGCATACAAAATCATACAAGCAGAATATATAATAGCATAACTTGATAATATAATTTCTTGTTTGTAATCTGTATTATAAAAATGACTAAATAAATACTTTGCATCATCTGGCTTGTAGTTGTCTTTAATGTTATAAATCACACCAATGGGGTGGATAAAAGGTGTTTGTAGATTCATGGTACAAAATACATGCCTTTGTACCGCTATGACAAGGATGTACAAATATTAAAGTGATGGAAACACACTGCTCAATACTCATCTGAAAAGTAGATTTAATTTAAAAAATAATATTATCAGACTGTTACGGATGTGGATATGTAAAATTGATATGTAGAAATGCAAGTTGCAGTACCATCCGAGAGCCACACTGAGCTTCCACACAGAGAAAACCAATCCGTATTTTCCCTCACCAATTATGAGGAGGCCATCCTTGCCTCTCAAATATGTATCCACTGTGTAAAAAACTGGATCTGCGGTAGAGATATAGAGACGTGAGAAGAGAAAGATTTTTAGCACACTAGCAACACTAAGGAAATGTGTGAACTGATAAAATGCATATTTTCAATGTAATGCAAGTCGCTTTGGATAAAAGTGTATGCCAAAATAAATGTAGGACCTCAAGGTAACCAAAAAGGCCCATTTCCAACACACAATACAAGGGGCCCAGAAAACCTAGCGATGGCCCTAATCTTTAGGGTGTGTACTGTAAACGACAGAATTTGCCTACCAACTTCTTGCTTGTATATCTTGTTACAAAAGACAAGCATAAACCATAAATAAAGTAATTTCCTATCAAATAAAAAGCTGTTATGATAACATTACTACATAACAAGATAACAAGAAAAGTAAGTTGAATAAGCCTGTATTAAATATTTATGCCATTTTCTCAAGGATTTCCGTCTTCCAGTTTGGTTGTTGCTTTCTGTTTCCAGAAATGATTACTACCAGTTTTCACGTCCGCACAAAGTGCAACTTCTAAAACATGCTCTCGTGCTTGTGCCTGCCCCCGTGACAAATCCCTGACGCCTTCATCCGGGACTCTTCCACCAGACCACTCACTCTCCAACATGGCGGCGTCAGGTGAGAAAAATGCGCTCTCGCGGTCTGCCTTTATTTGTAGGCTTCTTTGCGGAACAGCTCTAAACAAGTTTGTAGAACACTCTTGGGTTCAAGCGTAAGGGTTATGGCATTCACTGTGTGCGTTTTTCGATAACCGCACTGCTAAATATACTTGGAAAATACACTGAAAACACGAAGGATTAGTTGTATTGGGGAAGCCTTATGCTCAAATGAATTAGCCAGTTTGCTAGCGGCCAAATCATGTGCCTCGTCTGTCTTGTTCTCCTCTGACGTTTTAGGACGGGACGAAATTTTGCAAACGGATGTTTGGGTGTTTTAATGTGCGTGGTAGTTTATAAGGTTAATGCACGTAAAGTGTTGATATTATGGTAAATGATAGTGCCTGAAGTTCAGTGCTAATAACCCGTGCTTGGCGCGCATGCGCAGTACGATCCAGAGGAGGGACCGGAGAGGTCACCACGTGCGTGGAGCCGTGGGCATAGAGCTGGAATAGACTCTCATCTTTTTTTGTTTCAAAGAACGGCGGTTGGGTTGGTGATTTTGGTTTGTTTCAGTTACTTGTTTTTTATGTGTATATGTGTTCCCCAAAAAGGCTTTTTTACGGATTTTTTCAGTGCAGTTGCATCGTTACGCCTGTAGGCGGCGAGTGTCTTTTTTTGTGTCGAGTCATTGAATCATTTACTAATTTATTCTATTAAAATCGAGTCATTCATGACCAAAAAACATGTATTATTCTGTATTAAAATGTATGTCAAGACTAGTTCTGTAAAAACACTTTACAGAGGGTAAATACTTTAAGAGGGTTTACGCATCCAATATATATAAATATTCCTCAGTAAGTTAGCAAGTGTTACAGAACTTATGCAAGTACAGCTCTTATCTTTTTAAATGGGGAAAGACTAAATTATCTGAAAATGTTTAATGATACATCTGATTGACATTTCAAGTCAATAGTAACATTTGACACCAGTGGTATCATAAATTGTGCTTCTGCTTTTCCAGGCTTGTCCAGCTAATGCATATACAAGTTCTAGAGTAAACAAACATAATGTGAGTTTGTCTTATGTCACCTTTTTTCCCCACATTGATTGCAGTGTCGTCAATGCATTTTTTTTGCACAAGGTGTGACATTGCTCACTGGTGTGAAAGCTATTAGTGTCTGTTCTGGGTTTTATGCAATTTAATGAAGGGTGTTAAGAGGCTTTACCTGGAAATCCTCTACAAGTGTAGTGACATTTCACTGTTAAAGCAAGCAGATATGAGAGAATAAATAAATAGTGAGATAATGTCTTTTGAATAAGCCTATCTGTTTTTTGCATGGTCATGCTACATCTGTTATCTGTGTCACCATGTGGCCCATCTAGGGTGGAAACATTAAAACATTCTTCTTCTGAATGTAAATGGTGGCATCAAATTAAAATTTACCCTAGCTTTTTTCAAAATGCATCTTATTGTAAACATTTCATCCGTGCATATGCTTATTTGTTTTGACTTTATACTTAATCAATATGTCATAACTCTGACCCGATCTTCTGGTGAAATGGCAGATTTCTCTCTGGTGTAGTATGCTGAACTACTTCAATCATTTTGTCCGTTCAAAGTGTAGTTCAACCAAAAATTAATATTTGTCATAATTTACTCACCCTCAAGTTATTCCAAACTACTGTCAGCTGTTGGTTCAACATATTTATCAAATAACATCTGTTCTCATAGCATCTGCTTTTCTTTATTAGCTAAGAAGAATAAGAAGAAGGGCAAGACCCTGACCTTGAATGACTTCCTTGCGAATGATAGCAGTGGCAGTGTACCCCCCAGTTACCCCAGCACAAAGACCACCAACTGGGCAGACGAGACCGATGACTTGGATGGAGATGGTGAGTAAAGGCTGGAATGCACTACATGACTTTTAAAATATGAAAAGTCCCGTTGCTAGGAGACTCGTGACAAATGAAAACAATGTGTTTGTATGCTGCGTTCTTCAAGTCCTCCTGGGACGTTCGTACTTACGAGTTGACAAGTCGTAATTACGACGTCAGGTGCGTTCAAGTCAGTTTAGTCGGCACAAGATGGCGGTGTACCTTTTAAAAAAAAAAAAAAAATCAATGGGACAAATACAACATGGATCTGTTAACTCTGCTTATAGAAAATGAAGAGCAAAGAATTTGCATCAGGTGTGTTTTGTGTTTTTAATATTTTTAAAAAGTAATTTATGAAGCCACTTTAATCTGTGTAGCATAAAAACTTATGCCACATTCAAAAAGCTTATTTTTTGTAATTAAAAAGCCTGTCAATGTCACTGCTTAATACCTATAAGTATTGTGATTTATGTTTTACTTTGGCAATCTCTCCGTCTCCCTCTGTCAGACATGCAGTTCTACAGTACTTGTCACTGACAACCCACTAAACTATCAATTTAAACAAAAATTTACCGTCAACTACAGACATTGCATCCATCGATTCCGCCATGTTTCTCATTGACCACCCCCAACTAGGAAACTCGGGGCTTAAAGAAAATTTCAAGTTTCCCACTCGTAATAATGACTTTGTGGTGCCGTTCATGTGCGTTCAACTCGTAAGTACGATCTATACGACATTGACTTGAACGCGCCATAAGAGCGACTCAAAATATCAAACATGTTTGATATCCTCAGACCTGATGGAATCATAGTCTGAAGAAGTGCTGCACGATTTGGGGCAGAAATCCAGTAGTTTAAAAAAAAAAATCTCTCTCAATGAATTGTGCAGCCATAATCTGAAGCTACAAGAATTTTGTTTGTATCAATCAATCATAGACTGCGCAATTTTCTGACTCCTCCAGACTGTAAATCGGGGGGGGGGGGAATCGGGGATCCGATGCAATTAAATCATATTCTGTGGTGGTCAAGTTCCATTCTCCTTCTCTTTAGTCTCAACTTCCTGGCATACTGTGGAGGATACGTATCGAGCTCCTCCCATCGACCGCTCCATCCTGCCAACTGCACCTCGTGCAGCACGGGAACCAAACATTGACCGGTCTCGGCTGCCACGCAGCCCACCCTACACTGCCTTCCTCGGTAACCTTCCCTATGATGTCAGCGAGGAATCCATCAAAGACTTCTTCAGGGGCCTTGCGGTCAGTGGGAATCTGCAAGTTTACATTGAGTCTTTCCTATCAGGAAATATTACTCTTAGCTGCTTGACCAATGCAGGTTGTGTGTAACTGGATATGTTTTGTGTGTATTCTCAGATCAGTGCAGTACGTTTGCCACGGGAGCCTAATAACCCAGAGAGGCTTAAGGGTTTTGGTTATGCAGAATTTGATGATGTTGAATCCTTCTTGAGTGCTCTCAGTCTAAATGAGGAGGTGGGTCGTCAGTAAAATACTGACCTCAGTCCATTGCCTTTGTTTTCTGTTTTGAGTTAACATTGCATTACATTTGTGTAGAATCTTGGGAACAGACGGATTCGGGTGGATCTCGCAGATCAATCCAATGACAAAGGTGAACCGAAGATATACAAACTCCTTTATGTTGTCTTTGCCTCTGTGAAAGCATATTTCTATTATTATAATTTATATTTTCTTATATTTCTTCTAGAGAGGGACAGTGGGACAATGATGGGGCGAGACAGGGATAGAGGTCGTGGGATGGACTTTGGCCCTGATAAGACGGATTCTGATTGGAGGGCACGGCCAAGCGGGGACCAGGATGATGGACCACGCAGAGACGATGGATACGGTGACAGTAAGTTAAACAGATGCAAACTCTATATCATGCTTAAACCAGCGTTAATTTTGACAGCAAATTTAGTTATCTGAATTGTTTGTCTAGTTTAAGTTGTCTAAATATCATAAGATTGTTTTCTTTACAAGGAAATAGCAGTGGTTATAAATGCTTTTTTTAGAACAACTTGCATACATCCTTCATTCTATCAAGTTGACATTATTTGTATAAATGAAATATAAATGTATCCATATTAAATTGTTATTAGTCATAATGTGACAATCACAACATTTTGGCCAGATTGTGCAGCTCTACACACAAGCATAGCAAACGTGGAGCTTGTTTGTACTTCTTTGTTTAACTCATTGTGGTATATTTTTGCAGAGTCACGTGACCGCTATGAGTCGGACCGATTCAGAGATGCTCCAAGACGTGATGATCGTTATGACAGCGGTCGAGATCGCTTCAGTGGTAGAGAACGCTACGATGACAGAGGTAGCAGAGACTATGATCGTGGAGGTTTGTAGCGTTTCGTCCATGGGTTTCACAAAAAAAACATTGTTTGTGTGCTTAATTTTTCATATGATACCCAAAATGAAAGTAAATGCTAGTGCAGGTTCATTTCTCTTTAAGTTTCTGTGTTTTTGGTGGGTTATTAATTGCAGTTTGCTTTGTAAGTTATGCTATGGTTGTGATTGTCTTAGGTTATGACTCACGTGGTGGTGGAGGACGACGAGGATTCAGCAGTGGCTTCAGGCGAGACTATGATGACCAGCGAGATGGAGATCGAGAAGAGCGTTTAGACAGGAGGGATGATGGACGAGAAGAGAGGGGTACATGAGATGATGTTAATGCAGAAATAACACACTTCAGCTTTAAAGATACAAGTTTAATATCAGGAATGTGGTTTCTAAACTAATCTGATTTCATTCTAGGCCCTCCACAGAGGCCCAAGTTAAACCTGAAGCCACGGAGCATCCCAAAAGAGGAGGAACAGAGCGGAAGCTTGTCTCCGCAGAGTAACACTGCTAATTCCAGCAGGGCTTCCTCTATATTTGGAGCAGCCAAACCTGTGGACACAGCCGCCAAGGAGAGAGAGGTGGAGGAGAGGCTGAAGAAAGAACAAGAACGACTCCAGAAACAATTGGAAGAGGACAACAACAGGGCCTCGGAGAGACGACCACGAGACCGGTGAGAATAGATGGGTTGATATAAAAGAGATTTTCTCTGAAAACATAACTTTTAAATTGTGATGAAAGAGTATTTATAGAATTTCTCTTTTTTTTTTTTTTTAACGCAGAGACTCGAGTTGGAGAAATGAAGAGCCATCTAAAGAGCGTCGATGTGCAGGAAGTGAATCCTCACAACCTAAAGGTAATACATTTATGCATGTTAACTCTTTCTCTTTATTTTTTAGTTGATTATGATTTTTAATGAAATGAGGCCAGATTAGTTTTTTGTTGTTGCTTAATCAAAGATTATTTATATAAAGTGTGTGCTGTTTATTTATAACCTGTTTTATTTACTTTGTTTCTTCCAATGATTATAGCAGTGGTAGTTGGCATGGTGCTTAATTATAAACAATTATTAAAGCATGTATATTAGCTATGCACTAATATTACAATCCTGATGAATTATAACTTTCATATAATGGCTGATAAATGATAAAGCATTTTATGCTACATTTTATAACTGGTATTAAAAATCATAGTCGTAAAGAAACCTTGTAGAAGGACTATATTAGCTTTCTTTAATTGCAGTGAATGAATGACAGATCGTGTTTGAAGCAGTATTAACTAAAACATAAAAATATTTGTTAAATTAAAATAAAGCTAAAATAAAATATTAATATTAGGATAAAAAAGCTAAAGTAAATGAACAGTAGAAATGTCCTTGGGAACCTGAAGTTAAAGGGGTCTTTTTATGCTCTTTTACAAAGTCTTGATTTTGTTTTTGGGGTGTTTTTTACTAGAACAGGTTCTCATACTAGGTTGTTCGAAAAACACATTTTTCACATATTTTACATTATTACAATGCCTCTCTCCCCAGTCTGGCATGAACGGCTCGAATAGTTCCTGTATCAAATGAAGGCACCTTCTGAAGTACGAAATGTGCTGTGATTGGTTCGTGGGCCAGTGTGTGTTGTGATTGGCACCACTCGGCACCTGGTCGGGAAATGTCATGCCCCTTACCATAGACGCCTGCGAGCTTCAGTGTAAATATTACGTCAAAATCAATCAATTTGAGCACGATTTTAAACCCGGATGATTGTAACCACTAGGGCTGAACGATAATGGTATCGGTATCGGCCGATACTGGTCTCTGTACTCGTACTCGTTAAATACCCGATACCAAACAGCATGTGATAAGCACCATATTCAAACAAAGAAACGCCAACAACAGACAGCAGAATGGAGTTAGAGATTAAGGATGTCTACGAAGTTTATGTATGCAATGAATATAATGTTAAAAATTCAGTATTAAGGCCTGTATACCTGGTGTGTGCGAGCTGATAAACAAAGCACACTGAGTGGATTGAGCGCGCGGCGGTGGATGCGCAAGCTTGTCGAGTGATATACCTTTCTCACAGACATCACTGGAACTTTTGTAGTTTGGTCGGATATGTCAAAAACATGTAAGTAAAACAATGCACAAGTTACTTAAAGATAGGGAGAGAGAGAGAGAGAGTGCGCGCACACTTCTGTTGTGTGATCTTGATGTTCACTCACTTAGCACACGCATCATTTGGATTCAAACGAAATCGTAAAAATAAAACCATTCACAGGGGCATTCACTATAAACATCATTTAATTTCAACCTTAGGCATACACGACTTTATGGCGAAAGTGAAACTAACAGCCTGTGTGAAATGCGCTAGGATGTACTATTCGCATCAGTAAAAGGTGACATATTATGCCCTTTTTTACAATATGTAATATAAGTTTCATGTGTTCCCAGAATGTGTCTGTGAAGTATCAGCTCAAAATACTCCACAGATCTTATTATATAATTTTGAAAATGCCTATTTGAGTGGAAGCAGAAACACGCTGTATTAGAGCATGCCTCTTTAAATGCAAATGAGCTGCTGCTCCCGCCCCCTTTTCCAGAATAGAGCTGTGCCATTACAACCTACCTGGTAAAAAAAACATCTGTTTTGGTTCTGATTATCATGTTTATTGCGCTGAAATCATGCATTTTAAACCATAATAGTTTAAACTTCAGATATATACGTTTTTCTGAGTGCACACATCCGAAGCAAACACACAGAAAGCAGCTGTCACAGTATGTGAGTACTAAACTAAGCTCTCATTCACACAAGTTTACCTTAAAACACACACGAGTTACAAAAACAGATGGTTATGTCTGTGAAGGTAAACAGCTGGGAAATAAAATTGCATGGTTATTTTAGATCTGTGTGGCAGCAGCAATAAACAGTAAATAAATCAATAAATCCACTGCTCTCGTCTCCTCTGAGGCTGGGACTCTAAATAGCGAAATCTCTGTGCTCGTCTGTGCAGACAAAGGCAAAACAGTTAGTATGTTTTGCTCAAACTTTCAACATGGCATTAGAGCTGGTACATCGTTGCCGCTTGCGAAATCAAAATGACAGCACAGTGGGTGGAAACTTACAGATTAAGGAGCACTAATATTATAATGAGATCCCTTTGCAACGTCACCAAAGGAGCGAAATCAGACGCACTGTTTTCTCAGACGCTTGCAGAAAAAGGCTTACCAAAACAAAGTTACTAGGTTAATCTTTTTCACGTTTCCTTGGTTGGTATATGCATGGGGGACCTGATTAGCACTTAAAACCTGGAAAAGTCAGATTTTCATGATGTCACCTTTAAAGGGGTCATATGATGCAAATTTCAAGTTTTCCTTTCTCTTTGGCGTGCTACAAGCTCTTGGGCATAGATAAAATCCCTGAAGTTGCAAAGACTAAAGTCTCAAAACCAAAGCGATATTCTTTATAAAAGTTAAAACTCTGCCACGCCCCCCAAAAGGCTAGTTCTAACACGCCCCCACATGTCTATCTCACTATGTGGAAATATTTGCATAAAGCCGCCCAAATGTGCACGCAATGAAAGAAGGCGTGGTTTCAGTAACCGCAGTTAGTGTTGAAGCAGCCATGTCAGGGAGACGCTGTGTGTTTCTAGGCAAAAGCAAAAGCACTTTATTTAGCCTTCCAGAAGTAGATGCATTTAGGAATCTTTACGATTACTTACAACAGAACAGCAATGCATTTATGGATGACCGTTTCGTGAACCTAGGAGAGGAGGTAATTCTGACTTTGCTATGACAATTTGCCGCTTCTGATTCAGCTACTGTTTTGTTATTAGTTTAAATATTTACTATTGACTGTTCAAATGCGGACTTTTGTGCATAGTGTGCATGCGGCTAATGGTGCGTGCGTGCGTACGTTTGGGTGTGTGTGTGTGAGAGATGGAGAGAGAGACAGGGTCTCATCACAGTGGAGTCAACTGTCTTAACCGTGGCTTGTGTACTGCACACACATACCAGCTCCATCACTGTGTCTGTCACGCGACTCTATTCACCTTTCGGGCTTGAACTGATGGTAAAACAAATGACATTATTTACTGTCTTATTTATTTTGAAAGATGAAGCTCGCGACTATGTTAAGGGGTGTTACATTTCTGACGAGTGCTTGTGGTGTTTGGCCAATCAAAATGCACTGGGTCAGCTGGCCAGTCAGAGCAGACTTCGCTTGTCGGAAGGAGGGACTTTGTTAGAAACGAAGCGTTTGAGAGAGGCGGGGTATAAAGGACCTACAATAATGTTCAGTATTTGAAAAATAATGTGTTTTTTTAACATTTAAAGCATGTCAACATATTCTGTTACACCAAATACACAAAATAATGCTCTTTTAAAAAAAGCATCATATGACCCCGTTAATACTAAAATAATACCAAAATGAATGCTAAATAGAAATATGAAAGAAAAAAAAACGAATAAAAATTGAAAACGCATAAAATTGCTGAACCTTTAATAAAATAAAATGAAATTTGAAAATGTACAAAAAGAAAAATGAATTAAAAATATTAATAAAAACTCTAATGGTATCTCAATGATACTAAAATAAAAATGGGTTGAAGATGTTACAATGATGTAGAATACATATCCCTGTAAACTTTTTTTCTCCAAGCAAATATGCCTACAAAAGAAGAAAAAGTCTGCACATTAGTAACAAAGTGTGAAATAAATATTCTGTATCTGTGATGTTCAGGATCTAGGAGTCAGATGGTGAACATTCAGAGCAAGAAGCTTAAGGGACAAGACGATAGCAACCTCTCTGCGTCCATTCACCCTTGCCAATTCAGGGAGGGCTTCACTGAAAGTATGCCAAGATCCTCAACATAAAGAGAAACGCCTGGCCAAACGCGCCCAGGGGGTGGTGCTAATGAGACGGAAGGACCACCCTCAGCTGCCTCTAGCAACAATAGCGCTCTTAAACCCAACAGGTGTCCTTTCTCTCACAAGTTATGGAAATACAAATATAAAACACGCAATGATGAAGCACAAATAACACTCGTGCTTTTTTGTCTTTCTAGGTCAGCTGAAGAGAGAGTAGTGGGTAAAGGTAAAAGTCCCCACAATAACACTTGAAAAGACTGGGAATTTTTTTTTATGATATATACAGTTCACACTGTCGTTGTACTATTTACTAGATGAACAACCGGGTTGATGGCATTGGGGGGGGGGGGGGGGGTTTTGGGGGACGGGATAAAGGGTGCCTCAGGAAAGCGGAGGAGGAGTTGGGAGAGGAGGGGGTCTGGGAAGAGGAGTTGACTGCCCAAACAAAGACAAACAGAGAGAAACTGCAGACAGGTAAGGCAGCCTTCACAAATGTGATTTTTTTTATTTTTTTTTGTACAATATGAATTTGTACAACTGCATAGACATGACATTGACTAAAAAGCAGTATCTGAATATAAATTACTAATTACTGAATTACTAAATTACACTAAAAGCAGGGTTCGTACGGTCATGAAAAACCTGGAAAAGTCATGGAATTTTAAAACACCAATTTCCAGGCCTGGAAAAGTTTTAGAAAAATGTATAAACCCAGAAAGTTTTGGAAAAGTAATTGAAATCTATTTCACAAAACTCTGCATAATAGAATTGTGTTTAATCAGGTCATCAATTTCGGTGCGGGATTGCGCATAGGCTACATCGCATAGAGTTTTACTCATTCATGCAGCTTTCGACTTTAAAATGATGGATATTCACACATTTATTCAATAGCCTATAGCATGTAGGTTTGATGAGTAAATAATCAAACCTACAGACTGAGTCCAGTCCACACAGATTGATCAAATCAGTCATTTGAAAACAGCGTGAGAGATTAGCTGTACGCGTCTTCTCTCTTTGACTTTCTCTTAAAAACGACTTCACAAGAGCCGCTGCACGCTGCGATACAAGACTTTCACTCGCGTTTCGGGACAGTTGACAGAATTGTCAATAGTCTAATCGGTTATTGTTGCATCGTCACAAAAATTTATTATTTTCAAGTCTTTTTAAGCCATTCGGTACTCACGTGCTCCAGAGGCGGTGTGCAGTCACATCCAAAGTGCGCTCGTGCGTATATGAGTATTGAGTTTGCTACCAAATAAGCTCAGCAGAACCCTGCACGGGCCTCAAACATATGCCCTAGTCCGGCCCTTATCCGACAGATTATCAGAATTACTGGCAGAGTCCGACTGGAGCCCGTGTCTTTTTTCTCTTTCTCTCTTCCCCAATTACACAGCTGCTGTTGTAGCCATTAAAATAGTTCAGTTTCGTTTTAAATGGCAAAAGTGGTTATATATATTTTCGTTTCTTTATTTCGTTAATTTAGACAAATGTTTGGAAAATGTTTTTGTTTGTTAAATTCAAGTTTTTTTTTTTTTAAAGTAACGACCAAGCGGCCAGTGGCAGACAGTGAGTTAATCATAGCCTATGTTTGATCAATTTAGCCTTCTCAAATCATCACCACTTGACTAAAATAAAATCTATAGGCCTATATAAAATGCTTAAAAAAAACAATGTTAGTTTAAATGGTTAACCGCGTAAATGTGGCATAGGAGCGTATTCAATCGTTTGTGCAGAGAAGCTAAAGCGCGCTTTGCAGGACATGGAGTCGCCAGCACGATCACTTGCATTTTTTTCTTATAACAGTGGAAACAACCGTCATTTTTGCTCATAAAGGTAAGAGTAATACATCATTCGGGACTGTTAAGGGTCTACTTTTATTTGTGTGCACTCACAATATCAGCATACGTTGTGCTTTTTTAGAAAACAAACAGGATACGCTTTCTGCCGTCTCGGTCTTGAGCAGGAGCGCTTCACAAAAATGAACCGAAACCCTGCGAATATTATATTTCCCCTGGAGCATTCATCATGGTAATTACTTACTGGCGTTTTGCGGCAAGCTTTGCGTGCGCTTTAACATGGAACTCTTCCAGCACTCGCTGCTGCTGGACACTAAACACCGTCCGAGCCACTCTTGACAGTCGCGGTAGCACGGTCTCGTGTTGTTTCCACCAGCGCGGCAATTTTTTTCATTACTTATTGATGGATGTCTAAAATATAAAAAAAATAGGAGAAGCCTAAAACAGGCCTGATGCCCGGCCCGTGTCTGAGCTATGACGTGAAAATTGTCCCAAAGCCATAAATAAGTTGGGCCGTTGGGCTCAGGCTGAAATGCAGGGCTCTAAAATGCAGCTTGTTGCATTTAAGCAGTAAAAATACACACAAAATGACACCAAAATGGCCATCCTGGGCACACAGTTAAATAAATGATAATATTCAGTGATGTGAAATGTGGAGTAAGGTCTGGCGCAGTTGCAGCTTGTACTTATTACTAAAACAAGAAAGCAAACGAGTAGCATTAATAATCATTCATTTTAGTTAACATATGCTATGATAATTTGAACAGATTTTTATTCTTATTGTAAAATAATGGAACATTTAGGTCATGAATATTGTCTCAAAAGTCATGGAAATGTATTGGTAGAAATGTGTATGAACCCTGTAAAAGTGCTGTTGGAACTTCTAAGCTCTAAAACTGTCTATAAAAATAGTCCTTACAACTAGTATTTTATTACAAAGGAAGCTGTAAGAAAAAATGCTGTCCGAAAAGCATTTAACACTAGGGCTGGGCTATATGACCAAAAATATTATCACAATATATATATTTTTTTTAACCATATCATACAATATCAATATTAATGTGCCATTACTGGGGAAGGAAATGCTTACCACATGTTTGTAAGACCTTAAAAATAAATATAAACCCTAACTTGCTTCTTCACAATTAAACTCCACAGAATAGTTTTCTTTTTATTTAGGGCCCCATGAAATTCATTAAACTTTTCCCCAAATTATGTGTTTTTTCTAATGAAGTGAATTAATAAAACTTTAACAATTTAATTAAAATTTAAAATGTAATCCAATAAAAATAACAATTAATGTATTGTAAAGCATTGCGTTAAATTTTTTGTCAATATGAGCTGGCACAACAGAAATGTATTAAGTAAAAATGGAAAAAAAAAATCTTGTTGAATTAATCCCTAAAAATTATGATATTTATTAATTTGAGAAGTTAATTTTAGTAGACAGCGGTAATATATTTCTGTCATAATTTCTTCAAGTTGAACTGAAAATGTTGGGTTGTCATGAAGATCTTTCAGTTTGTATTTGACCGGGGTTTTTTTTTTCCCCCCACCTAAAATGTGACTCAGAGCAGCTCTGGAGATGAAGTGAATGCATTCATGCCTTCATATATTGAGACGCAGATGCTGAAAACACACGTTTGAGTTTTGTAGTCGTTGAAACGGCAAAAGACACAGAACATGCAGAATTATTAGTCACATGCACTGACTGACTGTCATGTTTTTTTCTGCTGTGTGATAGACTTAAATTAATCCATAATAAGTAAGAATGTCCACAGCTTATCATTGCTATCGACATAAATTTTAGTGTGATCTCAATATAATATTGTTTATCTATTCTTAAACCCTTTCATGAATTTTAAATGACAGGAAGGAGGTCATACGGGAACGAGATCCTAGAATAGCCTCAGAACCAAAGAAATATGAAGAGAGCGCTCCTCCTGTGAGTACTTCATCTGGACCTGACACCTCACTGAGCAGATGTAGTCAACATGACAAGAAAAATTAGACCCTGAAAATAATTGATTGTAGAAACCTACATATTAGTGTAGTTGTTCAGCCCACTGTTGTGTAGAACTTCTTGCTCCGAAAGAAAAATCAGAAAATTATTTTCTTCTACCACTCTTACGGGATCACAAAGTGTGCTTCTCAATATCCCTCCTCGCTTCTCCATCCTTTATCCAATGACCCGGAAACCGATCAAGCCATCTTGTAGGACATCTCAATTCTCTAATTGCACCTCGAGGAGGCGAGGAGGCGAGGATCGAGGAGTGAGGAGGCTTCCTAAGGAGTCAGGAGCGTGGATACACAGGTGTATCCTTTGCAGAAGTGTTTTATCAACTAAACGTGATGCATGTGTACATTCTCCTCCCCCTTCACATCTGTCGGAATAATTTACATTTATATTTTACCTTTGCAGTTTAAATAAGCCATACATGTCATATATTTCAACAGGCCGTCTTGCTTTATTAATATTTATTATGAATGCCTTAAATAATGAATGAACTTCAACAACACAAGGGCAGATCTCTTTAGTGCAGCTGATGACCCTTTGAAGTGACGCTTGAGTGGTCAAGAATATTCCAGTGTTCATCCTTTGATTCCTCAGTCCTCATTTCCTTTCTTTGCATCCTGCCCTCGTATCCTAAGGGGGGGTGGAGCTAAGACATGAGGATGCACAAATAAGAAATGAGAAGCACCCAAACATTGAGGTTATAAACTTTCTTTTTGTCCCTACAGCAATTCAGCTCCGCAAGTAAGTATGCTGCCCTACTAATGGATGGAGACCAGGGAGAAGAAGATGGAGAGGAATGAACAATTGGCAAGGATCAACTAACTTCAGAAACACAGAACAGAAGAAAAGAGCAACTGAATGATCAAATGAGGGGTTGAATTAGAGTTTCCTCATGATGAGGGAGTGGTGTAGTTTAAGGGATGATGGCCAAGGTACCCACAATACTGTTCTGTCACGTTTATGGAAATTTATACTGGTATTCGTAAAACTGGCCCATTTTAATTAAAAATAAAATAAAACAAATCAGTGCAGTACGTAAACAAATGCATTCATACATGTAGACATTTGAAAATCATTGTTAATTTGAAAGTCGTTATAATAAAAAAATGTAAGATACTGTAACTTGTCTCTGAATTCCTTTTTTGGTTAATTCAGTCAGCAATTGCAATATGATGCATAGTAGCTTTTTCATAGATTTTATGCAATTGTTCACTCATAATGCTCAGTATTGTGTTTTAATGCCATAAACCATGTTGCATTTTTGTTAATCTCCCACTGAAGAGTTCGTGGTTCGCAGAAACACCCTCAGAAGGTATATGCCAAAGGATAGGCTTTCCACTCAAATCCTTTAAATGCTTCAGACTGAAACTCAAGGTTTCTCTCTCATTTTGGTCATCTGTTCATTTCAAACCTGTGTAGCATTATGTTCTCAGGACAGGATAGTGAACTCCCTCAAAGTGCTCTCAAACCAATGTAATGGTCCACCACTGAGGCTGTGCAGATCCTCCCAGTCCCTTGGTGATTGAGTATTGAAAAGCTGTCCAAGACCCCTAATGCTTTTCCTTCCCAAGGACTATATTATTAAACTAATCAGAAAAATCTGACTGCATGAAAATCCACAGTTGGACTCCAGTGGCTGTATGTGTGCCACAAGAAAATTGGTTTTGTGACATTTTTGAGCTGTTCAAGCTTGTTCAAGCTTTGAATGATTTTGCGTTTTGTGTGTTTCTCAAGGTGTTTTACCCATAACTTCTTTATTGGATGGATTTTATGGCCCATTCTAGGGTGGGAGTTTGTTGCATTCTTTGTGTGGTCATATTGTGCTGTTCATCCATGTTTTCCCAGCTGCCCTAACTGAACCTCTCTTGCATGTAGCCTGATTTGAATGCAGTTCTATCTTTACAGAGCTACTACAGTGCATATATATTATCAAAATGTTTGTGAAAGAGAAAAGAGTTGTCTAATCTGGCATTTTCTCTTACCGATAATCCTTAAAACTCGTAAGGACTCAGTAGCTGCATTCACTATTACGAGTGCATTGCCAATGTGCCTTCACATAGAAATACTGCAGCTCAATGACAATTAAAAACACACTCTGGTTTTGTGATGAATCAGATTTGATCATCGTAATGTTATGTCGTCCCTGATGGCTTTTATAAACAAGCCATGGCTCTGGTCTGCCATACGGTTTATTTTAGGGCAGAAAATAATGTTTGCTTGGCTTCTAGTTAATGGGTATTGATAAACAAAAATTAACTCTAATGATAAAAGTTATTACATCTCGTTCACCAAGAACAAAAAACGATTTGCGTTTACACAAACACACAACCAACGCCACTTTAAATGCAATGGCTTCTGATTGACTGTCAAATAATCGTTCTGAAAGTGACTCCAACAACATCACTGTGTTGTTATCGTTGGTTATTATTCCCCATCCTCATACAATTACTAAAAAATTAAGTCCTCTAATTGTTCTTCTTGGTGTGAATGGGCCTTAGTTACAGGTTTTCTGTATGAAAATAGTTATAGAAATTATTCAGATAATTTATTGCCACACATTCAAACCAAAAACGATAAGTATGATGATTTCAGCGTTTACGATAAAGTTGTTTTTATTGTAAGCGCGCACTGCCACTTTAAATGCTCAATATTTTTAATGGGTGGATTATGATTGGCTGTCAGAATGTTATCGTTCAGCTGTAAAAAAATAAATACAATTCTTTGAACATTATGTTCATGTGGAGTTCCCTATCTCCACACAATTTGAACTAGCCTACTATTAAAACTTTGTAGTTACCATAGTTATTATCCTTGGTGTAAACGGGATCTTAGACAAATACTTGCCGTGGTACAAGAATAGTATCAGATGATAATACCTGGTAGGCTACTCGCAATGAATGTACCATGATACTAATACGATGGAATTACCACATATTCTAGTATTATTTATTCAACATTTAGAACTTTTAAATCGATTGGTAATTGATATTTTAGTATGTTTTCCCAACCTATAGCAATGAGACATCTTGGGTGTAAGAAACAAAAAGCAGAATCAAGGTATGTTCTGTGTTTATAGCCTCTAGTGACAGATGCAGTGCTTTGTGTGTTCAGTGTTGTTTTCTGCTGTGTCAGGTGCATGTATGTGTTGTTTCTGTTGTCTGTAGAATGACAGTTGGTGCTAACTGGTGGTCTCTGGACACAGAACCTACTAGAGCGACCTTACGTAACCAAAAACATTTATGTATTGGTAGCTTTTGGTAACAATGTTGTTGCTTTTTTGAGTCTCTTAGCTTTATGTTAGTTTAGTTAAATAGTTTTGCGTGTGCAAATGTTTAAAAGTAAAAACAGTCCTTGAAGTCACAAGATGAGGTCATAAAGTTCTTATAACCTCATGACTACATGGATTGTTTATAAACTGCATTATATGTGAATGATAATTATGCAATAATCAGAGACATTTGAATTCATTTGAAATGCAGTAGCCTATCACACTGCAGAATACTTATATCTAGCCACATGCTATACTGTAATTACATTATGAATAATTGACATAAACATTATTTGCAATGCAAATTACTTTAAATTATAGTGAATTGTAGTTTGTTTTTGACACAAACAGTTTTGTGTAGATATTTTGAGAAAAGTAGCTACGTAATGGATAGGAAAGTGGGGAGTGTTGAACATTTATTATTTTTCTTATTTTTCGGGTATTTTGTTTTATAGAGATTTATATTTATCATTATAATTCTTTGTGTTTTCGTCCAGTAGAATATGTTGAAACACGGTCATGATCTTATTTGTATTTTACATATATTTTAAATAAAAAGTCTTCCAACACATGTAACCTTCATTAAATACGTTGCAATCAAGTATAACTCAAAGTGAAATGCTTAATTTTCTACCTCAAAATGTTGTTGTCCTTACCACTCTTAAATCTTGGTGGACTCGAGTCTTACCAACGTCTACTGTTGCCTCAGAGATGTGTCCCTTCACCCCGGTAGACCCCATTTTATTCCCTGAACTGATGTTACAACGTGTCGGTTTTCAGAAACTTTATCTATGGAATTTAGTCAGGAGGGTTTGGGGGTTCATGGCTGCCACGTAACTGAATGCAGTAGCACCCACACAGGCAGATGCGAGCAGTGCTGCTTGACGAGCGGATGGAAAAACAAGAACAGATGCTGGGTTGTCTCAGTCTGCCAGAAAGCTGGAGAGGAAGAGGAACAGAAGACCGAATGCCGCTGTGTGCGAACTAGGACGGGGTGGTGGATAGAAAGTTGGAATACAGCCTAGTGGTTGTGTGGTGAGTGTGTGTGTATGGCTCCCGTGGGTAGCAAGCTCGAGTGCCAAGAAGAAGGAAGGTCTGACGTAAGCTGCCAACAGCTGCGAGAAAGACGGAGGGGGCGTTTACCATAGTGTGCCTGGGAGGGTTCCATAGACGTCGAGGGGTACACCCCGGAGACAAAGAGGGAGACTTTGGAAGGAGAGATGTGTGGAAGAAGGTGTGAGGATATGATTCCGGTGTTGGCACTGGACGCTAAGCATTGAGGAACCAGAGCACGTCCTTGAGGGACAAGAACATAAACAGGAGCAACCTGACTGAGACGACTGAAGAGGCTAAGAAATAAGAGAAGGGAAGGATTTGCAGTGAGAATATTAAGCACAGGTATGGTTTGTCCTTCATCAAGCAGCCTTGGTTAAGAGGGAATCCCCAGCCTCGACCCCCCAAAACATGAGACCACATAGGCATACACATACATACTCAGCTTCCATAGGTACACCTGTGCGTGTTGATACAGGGTCTATAGAGGTAGCATCGCCAGGCACTAAATGCGTGTCGCCTCATGGTGTGTTTTATTCTTCTGTAATCATACATAAAATTCCCGTCATATTGGTTTTTCAAGGGATCTGTGATTGAGAATCAATAGAGAACTATGTAAAAATCTTAAGTTTGTTATTTTTAATTCATTGGTACTTTTAACTATGATCTTTTTGATTTCATGTATTAGTTAGGCACTATAAGAAATTATCGTAGTAACACGATCCTTAAAGTTCCATTCACTCCACCAATTCGATATGCATTAGGTATTATGAACTAAAAAACAAAAGTACTTTTTTTTATAGCATTTGCTAATCCAGTTTAATGTTAAGTATACTGTTGTTCATTGATCATTTTTAAATTCCTAATTCATATGATGTTCATTTTCTACAGCCTGAAATGTTAAAAATGTATGGTGCACAAATGAACATTAATCTAGTTTAATAAATTATAAATAATTAGTTATAATTAGAATAATTAGTTCATGATACCAAATGCATTAACTATAGCTATGTTATAGTTTATTGCATTTTAACATAAACCCCCCACCCACAAACACTCACTCACAGTAACATTTCCTGTCCGCATGTGTTGGCGGTTGACTCAAATTGGAGTCAAAAACAGCTTTAGTATGTTATGTGCCCTTAGAAAACATGCCTATAGGATGGTAAATGTACGTAAATAGAACATTTCCACTTCACATAACACATTTTAAGCAGTGACAAACACTTACGTGTCATGTGTGCTGTGCTCTTGAGAGAAAAAAAGGAAAATATATTCCATAACCACAGACAAATAGCCAGATTAACACACCCATGCAAGCATGCACACAAACACATACGTTTCCTAGGGATCCTGTGGTCAGAAAGACTGGTTAAAAATAGACAGTGGAAGCATACCTCAGCCTTCCCACCTGCTCCCGTCTACTCCTGCACGGAATGTGAGTCTGCATATGAGTGTAAGAGAATTCCTATTAGCAGGGCCAAAACTCTTATTTCAAAATGTCAGCAGCAACAGTAGCAGAAAGAGAACTCTTTTTGTCTCTCTCACTCTCTCTGTCATATAGCATGTTCATTTGACATTGGGAGAATTCTAGTAACCTAAACAGTTTTGCACTCTTCAGAGAAGAAGAGAGAAGGCATGAGGAGAAAGCTGTGTCTGTGTTGGATATGTGGAGGGAAATGCTTTATCCATGAGCCAAGCTTTGGCTGGAGACAGAGAGAGAGAGTGTAAAGGGTGGAGAGCTGAACAAGTCTTTTATCTAAAACCATGCTTTAAAAAAAAACATGAAACCATGCTCGCAATATGTAAACATAAACTCTATGAAAATAACTTTTGAACTAGTTGATGGATGAACTGCTGTACATGCGTTTTTAAAAAACACCCTCTATGATTGTAGAAGAGATCTATTTTCCGTAAAATCTTTAGACAGAGTGTTTGAGGTGGTTTACATCTTAAAGAAGTTACGCACCAGTCTGCTTATAACATGGCGATTGTTTACTTCCCATTTACAGTCTGTAGATGGCAGCATTGTCAAGTGATAAACCTAGCAATGTGCTATGAAGGTCTACATTACCGTTCACAGATTTAGGGTTTTTAAAGAAATTATTACTTTTATTCGGCAAGGACGGACGCATTAAAATTGATCAAGAGTGACAGTAAAAACTTTAAATTGCTACAGAAGATTTCTGTTACAAGTAAATGCTGTTCTTTTGAACATTTTCTATTCATCAACTAATCCTTGAAAAAATGAATCATGGTATTAAGCAGCACAACTGTTTTCACAAAATAATTACATTTTAAAATATGTTAAAAAATTATTTTAAATTCTAATAATGTACTCTTTCTAATGGTGAGCCCTGATGAGCATAAGAGACTCTTCTTTTCAACATTAAAAATCTTATACAAATGTCTTACCAAATATGTTTTTCTAATCATTGCTGACATTTTATCAACAAAATGTTATACATGCTGTTCACAGAGTGAGTTAAAGTTGTTTTATACTGTATGTATGTATGTGTGTGTGTGTGTGATGTGATATCTAGATATCTAAGATCCCTTGGGTACGGAAGTATTCAGCAACCCACATTAAATTTTTTCACTCTTTGTTATATTGCAGCCATTTAAATAAAATCATTTAAGTTAATTTTTTTCTTCATTAATGTACACAGAGCACCCCATTTTGACAGAAAAACATAGAATTGTTGAAATTTTTGCAGATTTCTTAAAAAAGAAAAACTGAAATATCACATGGTCCTAAGTATTCAGACCCTTTGCTGTGACACTCATATTTTTAACTCAGGTGCTGTCCATTTCTTCTTATCATCCTTGAGATGGTTCTACACTTTAATTTGAGTCCAGCTGTGTTTGATTAGACTGATTGGACTTGATTAGGAAAGCCACACACCTGTGTATATAAGACCTTACAGCTCACAGTGTTTGTCAGAGCAAATGAGAATCATGAGGTATAAGGAACTGCCTGAAGAGCTCAGAGAGAGAATTGTGGTAAGGCACAGATCTGGCCAACGTTACAAAATAATTTCTGCTGCAGTTAAGGTTCCTAAGAGCACAGTGGTCTTTATAATCCTTAAATGGAAGACGTTTGGACGACCAGAACCCTTCCTAGAGCTGGCCGTTTGGCCAAACTGAGCTATCGGGGGAGATGAGCCTTGGTGAGAGAGGTAAAGAAGCACCCAAAGATCACTGTGGCTGAGCTCCATAGATGCCGTCGGGAGATGGGAGAAAGTTGTAGACAGTCAACCATCACTGCAGCCCTCCACCAGTCGGGCTTTATGACAGAGTGGCCCGACGGAAGCCTCTCCTCAAGTGCAAGACACATGAAAGCCCGCATGGAGTTTTGCTAAAAAACACCTGAAGGACTCAAAGATGGGGAGAAATAAGATTCTCTGTCTGATGAGACCAAGATAGAACTTTTTTTGGCCTTAATTCTAAGTGGTATTTGTGGAGAAAACCAGGCACTGCTCATGTCCTGTCCAATACAGTCCCAACAGTGAGCATGGTGGTGGCAGCATCATGCTGTGTGGGGGTGTTTTTCAGCTGCAGGGTCAGGACGACTGGTTGCAATCGAGGGATATATGAATGCGGCCAAGTACAGGGATATTCTGGATGAAAACCTTCTCCAGAGTGCCCAGGACCTCAGACTGGGCCGAAGGTTTTACCTTCCAACAAGACAATGACCCTAAGCACACAGCTAAAAGTTGCTGTGAGTGGCTTCACAACAACTCTGTGACGGTTCTTGAATGGCCCAGCCAGAGCCCGGACTTAAACCCAATGGAGCATCTCTGGAGAGACCTAAAAATGGCTGTCCACCAACGTTTACCTTCCAACCTGACAAGAACTGGAGAGGATCTGCAAGGAGAAATTGCAGAGGATCCCCAAATCCAGGTGTGAAAAAACTTGTTGCATCTTTCCCAAAAAGACTCATGACTGTATTCAGATCACAAGGGTGCTTCTCAATACTGAGCAAGGGTCTGAATACTTAGGATCATGTGATATTTCGGTTTTTCTTTTTTAATAAATCTGTAAAAATTTCAACAATTCTGTGTTTTTTCTGTCAATATGGGGGCTGTGTGTACATTAATGAGGGAAAAAAAGAACTTAAATGATTTTAGCAAATAGCTGCAATATAACAAATAGTGAAAAATTTAAAGGGGTCTGAATCGTTATCTATCCCCCAAATATAATAACTGTACCTTGTGTGTGGGGTGTGTAGATAGATGACCATGGACATAGTTGAATTTGAAGAAGAACACCTAGTATAATAGAATAGAATATAGTATGATCATTAAATGATTGTCAAATCATCCTGCTGTTTTATGCAATATCTGGCCATTGTGCCAAAACAGTTCTATCATCACAGCACTATTAACAAAACAAACATGATTTTCATTTATCGCCTCCATATGAGTGATTGATTTTTCTCTTCATATCACCACAACTGGGGGCGTGTGGACATGTGTGCTCAGAGCTCTTTAATATCATGTTTGTGGTTGGAAGATGTGTTTGGGTTTAGTTCCTGCCATATGTACATACATACAGATCCCACAGTATCTGCTGCTGTATAATTTTGAGGTCTTTGTGTGTGTGTGTGTGTGTGTACTTATATATGTAGCTGGGGAAAATGGGTTCACACTCCTTTAAAGAGAGGAACTTCAAGAAGAAACACCACTGTGTTGTCTGCAGACAAGCTCTCGACAGCCATGGCATGTACTGCAGAGGTAAAACATACATTTGTTTTTGCTATAATGACTTTATATTGACTTCTGTTGATTTTATACTTAACTAATATTTAGCTGATATTTCCTCTTATTTATATTATATTTAGTAAGCCATTTCCTCATGGGCACTATTAACTGCTCCACAAATTGTAGGTGATTTCAGGTTTTACTTTCCTTGTGGGACTTTTGGTCCCCACATAGGCAAAACCTGACCCCCACATGCACATAATGTACAATAATATATTTATTAATGTAATACACATTTTTTTCCCTTGTAGAATGTAAAACTGCAGTTCATAAGAAATGCGAGGAAAAGGTAAGATTCTTTCTCTTACAGCTGAAATGCTGTTACAACTCTATGCCTCGTATGAAGTACAGTGGATATTGCTAAACTGTGATAACTTGATTTGGCTTTAACCAATAAGGAAATGGCAGAAGAATATGCATTCTCATTGTCAGTGACTGCATGGGTCCTTGTAGCGACGTGTTTATCTTAGTGGCCTCTGGTCTTGTGATGTGTGCCACTCACAAATATAGTACAATATGTTAAAAAAATAAAAAAAAAATTAAAAAAAATAATCAGACGAGTTATGAACTCTGGTTATCTTTGGTATTAATAGAAATTGCAATCAGTCACTGAATGCCAACAGTGCATCACACGGATATACACCAGTGTATCCGCACGCTACACACCACAGCTGTTCCTCTCTTTCTCTCCTTCTCTTTCTTATTATTTCTCCTGCTCACTTTCTTTCTCTTTTACTTTTTCTTATCACAGTAAAAAAAAAAGAAGAAAAAAAACTAAGGCAACAGTTTCATCTTATGTTTTGAGTTTAGTTAATTTACTACTTATTTTAAGTAAATGCCTTGCCTGAACTTAAAATGTCAAGTGTCAAAACAATTCAACCATAATTATTCATACCCCAGTGCATGCTCGAAGAAAGATGAATGGTATTAGAGTAAAAAGAACCATTGAAATTCACTATACTAGTTGGTTTGGCTTAAAACATAGAATATGATACTATAGTAACACTTTACAAAAAGGTTCCAGTTGTTATCCTGAACCATGAAAATGACTTCAAATGCATATATTAATCTTAGTTAATATTAATTTCAATATTTACTAATATATTATTAAAATTGATTGTTGCATTTGTTAATATTCAATGGACTTGAGCTAGCATGAACTATGAGAATGTTAACAAAATTAATTAATACAGTAACAAATTATTTGCGCATTGTTAGGTAATGCATTAACTGTGGGACCTTTATCCAGTTCAAGTAATGCATATATTATGAACTAACAATGAAAAAGTACAATAATCAAGTAAATATTTTGACATTTTTAAGCATCATTTACTTGAATGCTTTTTACAGTCCATGCCCTGATTTTAGAGAGAGAGAGAGGAGAGAGAGAGGGAGGGAGAGGAAGAGTTGGGTGGGAGCAAGAGAGTGAGAGGATCAGAAAGAGAGAGAGAGAAAATAGGATAGCACTTTTATACTTGTAGGCTATTAGGAACTCTAGAAAACTGGACTCATCTGAGAAAGGTACAGACACTTTTCCTTTTTTTAAAGGGCATCAAACAGGTAATTCATTTTGCTTTTCATTTCAGATTGTAGAATCAGTTTGTGTTTGTAGTGAGATAATCTGTTTGGCACAAAGAGAAATCCAGTAAAAGAGAGAATCAGCAATATATGGAATGAAAGTAGAGACAAGAGTGTAAGACACACAGACACACGACAGAGATAAAATCAGATGGTAGTTAAGGTTTATAATATATAAACATTTTTCTTTGTTTGTTTAGTGATTGTGTGTGAGCGTTTGATTGTGTCTGCTTCACTTGCAATTACTTGTTACCTGCTAAAACTACAGGATGTAGTTAATGAACCCCAGTGTGTTTCCTCATCCCTCATAAATGATTTGTTTTATCTGCACAGTAATATGATTTTATCATTATGTTATATCAACCTGTTAGTTTCAACTTCCAACAGCTGGATTTTCCAGCAGGGCAATCCAAAGTAAGAGATCAAATAATCAACCAAATTACTTCTACAGAGCTCAAATAATGAACAAATTTTCTTATACTTAAATTTAAGGCAGCAATGCAGTGAACATTCGTGACTTACATGGTGAAAAATACTCCTACAAACAGACTCATGATCAGAGGCACAGGCCAGCTGATCATCTGAAATAGAGTAGTGGAAATAGTCCATAAAGCCAGCAGGCATTTCATCCGTCCTGGACGGAGAGATCAGCTGCTTTTGTTTCTCTTTATACACGTGTCTCTTTCCACCCTCTGTCCACATCAGACTCCCTGTCTGTCAGTCTATTAGAATATCCCCCATCACACTTATACCCACCCTCAAATATGCAAAATTATGGTCTATTTAGGTTTTCCAATGACAGATTCTCAAACGCTTTGGTTTGATTTACACCTCTTGAATATATGGTTTCATCCACAACTGTACATTTAATTGCATATACTAACAAAATGGTATTGAAGCCATATGCAAAGCCATTTGTGTTAGAGTCTGTAAGTTAAAATGTTATGTCTAAACTAATTACTGAGAAGGAAGCAAAGTGAACGTGTGCAAATATGTGCGCACACACACTCACAGACGGTGTTAAACAGTACCAGATGTCCCCTGGTGTGATAATAACCTAATGAGGACATAGAGGATGTCTTAAAATGGAGAGTCACCCAGTGGCCCCAGAGTATGCTAGATGCGTGTGTGTATGTTTAAGAGGCTGGTATGTGTCTCTTATATGGTCTCTGATGTCTAAACCTTCCAAATCATGCATCAAAGACTTGGTTACCATGTGTCTAATACGCACATTTCTCTGTCTGTCTTTCGTCCAGGTTTCTGTCCCTTGTGAAGTTATCTCAGATCCAGTGAGTATTACCCCAAGTTGCTTTTTAACATATATCTTAAAGGTCATTAACATCGCATCTGTGTTACATTTACATGAATGAATTTAGCAGAATTGACATTGAGCGATCTAGCTGAGACTTCTTATGAGAATTGATTATACACAAAATCCCCTGCACTGTAAAATTCAGAAGCAACTAGATTTAGGACATTTTTGAGTTTATTCAATTTATGGATAATTTAATTTATTTTTTTAAATGTACTTTTTCTACATTTATTAGTTCAACCTTTAAAATGCTGTTCATATGACAAAATGGAAATGTAACTTATGTTTGGGGTCTCAGAGACCCCAGGTATAAAACATAAATAAATGCAGTGCATATTCACATGATTTTCTGATTAATATACACACTATTATTGTTGGTTATTTCCTTTCAGTTTCTTATACTGAATATATGTTTTACCATGTATTTTTACTGAGGTCAAATGGACTTAAAGCAAAAAACAATGTAATTCTATTAGATAATAGTGATATTTTTGAAAAGGGCATGCCTGCTTCAGTAACCTTCTGTCATTTCTTTCTGCTGGGATATCAGAGGAACATATTAAAACCATTTGTAGGGAAATACGAGGTTAATTTTCAAATGACCATTATTTTTACAAAGGCATAATTGGAGTCAACCATAAAAAGAGCCATTATTTTCAGAATAGGAAGGTTAAAGGAAAGTGTTTGATGTATTGCCATTTAAAAGAAATGTCTGTACCATGTCTGCCTGCTTTTTATTCACATTCTTTTAACTCTGCTCTTTCCTAGCCCCCATTTCAAAACCAGATGACCATTCCTCCCAGGTAAGAGCAAATTTCATGAAGCTAACAGCAACATTTGTTATGAATTTAAGAAAAAGCCTGTCATCTGTCATCACTCACATTCATGTTGTATGAAAATCAGCATTATTTTTAGGGTGCACTGCTTCTTTTGTTTGTATTTGAGTGTGACTTTCTTGAGCTTTTTGTGTGTTTCACAGTAGAGACAGAATGCAGACTGTTATGGAGAAGTTGATGGGCAGTCATTATGACTTCAACCTGACCTACATAACTGAGCGTATCATCTCTGTCCTCTACCTGTCTGACCTGGAAGAACAGCGTTACAGCGCTAACCTTAAGGAAGTGGTGGCCATGTTGAAATCTAAACATCAAGACAAGTTCTTGGTGAGTTGTATTTCTGTTTCATCATTGTTGAGTTTTAAAGCCACGTGAATTATCACTCTTATGTCTCTTTTACTTCTTAGCTTATAAATCTGTCAGAGAAACGCCATGACATCTGCAAGCTAAATCCAAAGGTATCTTTTTGCTGTTTTATAAAAAAAGCGGCTTTGTATGTATTATTCTATTAACTAGATTTGCATATATCTTCATTTAAAAGTCAGTCTATGGCTGGCTTGTTCTGATGTATGCCATTGTTTCTGTATTTCTGGGATGACCCCTTCCCCTGCCTCAGGTTGAGGAGTTTGGATGGCCTGATCTACATGCCCCATCCCTTGATAAAATATGTGCTGTGTGCAAAACCATGGAGAACTGGCTTAACTCTGACCCCCAGAATGTGGTTGTACTGCACTGCAAGGTTGAGATCAGAAGTTATTTGATATTTAATATATAAGAGCTAAAAGTGTCTAAATGTCATCAGTCTTATTAAAGTAATAGATCATCCAAAAATGAGATTCTGTCACCATTTACTTAGAGTTAAAGTCATTCCAAACTCAAATGACTGCCTTTCTAATGGAAACGTTTAGACTAATGTACTCTCTTTTCCATGCAGTTACAATGAATTGGCACTGAAACTACAGAAAGCACTATAAAAGTATCATAAAAGAAGTCCATACAACTCTCAATCCTTCCCTCTAGTGGGCTGTTAAACTCTTTGACCAGATAACAGTCAGCGAGTTGAACTTAACCAAGTCAGTCTGGTCCAACATAAATTTGTAAATGATGACAGAATTTAAATTGTATACATTTTTTGTGTCATAGAAAGCATGACCCAATGTTAGTATTAGTTGTAGTAGTTGTATATATTTTTTCTTCTCTGTCTGTTTTCCTTTTTCTCTACCTGTCACATTCTCAGGGCAACAAAGGAAAAACAGGTGTGATTGTGGCAGCTTACATGCATTATAGCAAGATATCAGCTGGGTATTTACACACACACACACATACTTAAACACATTAACCAGTTATTCAATGGGTACACCATCATTTTTTATTTTAATTTTTTGAAAGAAATTAAGTTTGAATCAGCAATGACTCATTCAATTTAGATTTGTGTTTCGAATAAGTGCTGTTCTTTTCAGATTTTCTATTACAGAAATAAATTATATTTTAAAATGTATATTAATTAGAAAGATTTAATTTGTAAATATATTCATATATTCTGTACTTTTGATTTAAAAAATGCAGCCTTGGTGAACATAGGAGACTTCTTTCAAAATCATTCAAACTCTTATGCAGTGCCTTCGGGAGCATTTTATTGTAATTACACTTGACTTTTTCTGTATGTATGTGTGCAGGGCAGATCAGGCTCTCTCGACAGTTGCTATGAGGAAGTTTTGTGAGGATAAAATCTCTTCCTCTCTCCAGCCATCTCAGAACAGGTATGACCAACCTTTATTTCTGTTTGTTCCAGAATAACATGTTCTAGTTTGGTCATAATGTTCTCTCTGTCATTGCAGGTATATATATTATTTTGCCGGTCTCCTCTCGGGTGCAATAAAGATGAACAGCTCCCCTCTGTTCCTGCATCAAATTCATATTCCAGCTTTGCTCAACTACCAGTCAGCAGGAGGTACACAACCTGTTCAATAATAATCAGGCCTTATTTTGTATTTTCTGATGTTTTTCAGGAAAACACAACAAAAATATGTATGAATATTTTAAATTAAAATGTGTTCAAGAGATAGTTGAAGCAAAAATGTACTCACCTGTATGTCTTTCTTCAGTCATACAGTAAATGATGACTTTTTGGGTAAACTATCCCTTTCATTTTGTTTCATATTATCCATTGCATTTGGCAGGTTACTCTCCCTTTCTGAAGATCTATCAGTCGTTGCAGCTGGTCTATTCTTCAGGCAAATAGTAAGTGGGTCTATTTTGTCAGACTCATTAAGTTTGAGATGTTTTTCAGCACTGTGGCATGGTGGTCACTACGTGCGGTCTGATATATTGACCTCTGGAGCTCAACCCTGCAAAAATAAACATCTTGTTGGTTTAAGCTGCTCAAAGCTGGCTTAAGATGATCTTACGTTCTGGCTAAGATGGTGTAGTTAGTCTCTCAGCCATGCCATGCTGGTTTAACTGGTCAACAAGCTGGTCTCCCAGACTATTCAGCTGAAAAGTGTCCAAAGCCCCTCTAAATCCAGCCAAAAGTCCTGCCTAGCCAGCTCTGGCACGCAGTGTGTCCAAATCACACTTCTCCTCTCGTCTTTTTATCATGTCATGTCCTCTCTTGACTGTTCTATAAAAAATGAAATTTCATCCGTGTTTATTTGTTGCAGTGATATTCAGAGCCCTAAAAGTAAGATGGTGTGTGTGAATATTGAACCAGCTCTACTGCTGAAGGGAGACATCCTGGTAAGAACACTCTTATACATTCTTGTTATATAAGATTTTCCTATAACCTGCTCACTAGCCACTGCTTTGAAGGGAGAAACATTTTGAAATACACATTTAAAACCATCACCACATTATTAAATGACAATATTTAAAAGTGATAGTTCACCCAAAAATGGAAATTCTATCATAATTCTCTCACCCTCATGTCATTCCAAATCCATAAGACTTTGGTTTGGTTAATCTGTGAAACAAATTTTTAATGAGGTCTGAGGTGTTTATGTCCCTCCATTAGAAGTCCAGGTAAGGTGAAGATCCAAAAAGGTCATAAAGGTGTCAAAGAAATGAATCCATATGAGAGGTTTATTCCAAGACTTGTGAAGAGATATGCTCACTTTATATGATGAACAGATTTAATTTAGGCTTTAATTCACATATAAACAAACATTCATAGAACAAATCATATATGGTAAACACAGAATCTGAAATGTGCTCATGTGTTCCTCACACGCAAGAACTAACCTCATTGGTTCTCTTGCATGATGCACACATGTTTCAGCTTTGTGTTTACCATATGTGATGTGCTCTATGTATGTGTGTCAGTCACTGTTTAGATGTAAATAAAAGCCCAAATTAAACCTGTTTGTATCTCTTCACAAGAATATCATAAACACTTGGTGGGCCATTCACCACCTAGCAACCAATCAGTACACCCTTTCATCCGCATAGCAACATTTTACACTCAGAACGCCTTAGAAACCACATATCAATGTCCTAACAACCACCTTCAACACTCAAGCAATGTGTAGGTGAGGTGAGAGAAGCACCATATTTTCACTACAAAACCACCATGTTTTCCTCAGTAAAACTGCTTCTTATTGTCTGTCCTTAGGTGAAGTGTTATCACCGTCTCTCAGATGTGTGTAAGAGAGAGTGTGTGTTCAGAGTCCAGTTTCACACCTGTAGTGTTCATGGGTCTCAGCTTGCTTTTGGCAAAGGAGAACTAGACCATGCTTGCACAGGTAAACACACAGGCACTGTTTGTTTGACTGCCCCCTCCATTGCCTCGACTGCTCAAAAGCAGAGGAATAAAGTGTGTTTTCTGTGTAATGATTCTTCTGATTCGCCTTTGTGTGTAGATGACCGTTTCCCTGCAGACGCCACAGTGGAGTTGCTGTTTTCTTCTGGCCCGCAAAGAAGAGGTACACATCTATCAACTGCACTATTTCTCAATCCCTCCCTCCATTAGCTCTATCTTAATGCTATATGTGTGTTTTATGTATTTTTAGGTGGAGAGGTACAGAGAAATGACCCGGGAGTATCTGAGGATTACGGCACTGCAGATCCTATTGTGCGTTGGGACTCGTATGAAAACTTTAACCTTCACCATGAGGATAGTGTTGAGGGTATGTGCACTCAGTCTAGCCCAAAACCTGTAGCATGTCAAGCTACAAGAACTTGAATTAGAATCAAACTAACCTAAAAAATTGTTGGCTACAGTACAAGTTAAGATAAGATAAGATAAGATTAACTTTATTGTTCCGAAGGAAATTTGGATTGGACACATACAATACTATATCTGCTGTTTTATACAAATAATATACTACGTACATATAATACATACAGCGACCCATCTCTGCCCTACCCACAATATACAGTGAACAACTAAACTGCACCCTACCTATTGTGCAACACACCTTTAATCATCATGTTCATATATAGTTGCACACACCAGATGAGGGGAAAAAGAAGAAAAAAAAATTATATTTGTTGACCTCTAGCTAACTTATCATTTAATGCTTTAATGATAAGTTAGCTAGAGGTCAACAATTATAATTTTTTTTTCTTCTTTCTCCCTTATCAGTTTCTTCTTTTATCAGTTGCTGATAAAACATAACTAACTACACTACTGTTCAAAAGTTTGGGGTTGGAAAGTTTTTTTTGTTGTTGTTTTTAATGTTCTCTTATGCATACAAAAATAACATTAATATTGTGAATGTTTACACTTTAAATTAAAATGGTTTCTATTTGAATTAATTTTTAACACATGAAATGTATTCCTGTGGACTCATTAATATATTTATAGTATATATATATATATATATATATATATATATGATAGATATATATATATCTATATATATATATAAAATCATTCAATTAAAAAAAAAAATCTTACTGACCCCAAACTGTATATTTAAGTGATTTAGAGGAAATGTCTTTAGAGATGCAACACTACCAGATGAGCAGCAATTATAAATAAATACATTTAATTTAATACAAACTATAACAACATCTTATACTGTAAACTATGTTCAACAACATATTAACGGAGAGCTAAAATGATCAATTTATATATATGAGTGTAAAAAAATGTATCAGCGTTTTTGTCTCGGATTGCAATTTCAACCAAATAAATGATTCTCAAAAGAATCATTTATTTGGTTGAAATTGCAATCCGAGACAAAAAACGCTGAGACATTTTTCATACACTTCATATTCATGTGACTGTAAATAATAAGGTTTTTGTCTATGTATTCCCTGTGATCTGTAGATATCTGTCACACACGTGGGCCTTTGGACGGTAGTCTGTATGCTCAAGTGAAGAAGCGTCGAGCACCAGGCTCCAGTCCCAGCGGATGCCCGACTTCCATCCAAACCTCCACACATTCACCCAGTCATTCCTCCTCTACTCCTCCCATTCATCTCTCCATCCAGCCTCTCTCGCTCAGCAAAGACACAATTTGCTCCTCAGCACCACCCAAATCCCTCTCTCCACCTCTAAGAGAAAAAAGAGAGAAGGACGAAGACAGGGAAAGACACAGAGAAACCGCAATTCTTGACGATGGCGACTGCTCTCCTGTGAGACCGGATCGGCCCGTTCAGTCATGTTATGCTCGCCCGTATTCCCATACTCATTCATTCTGTGATCCAGACCTGACCAGCCTGCATGCACTTGCACAAACGCTCCATCCCAAACACCACACACTTCCCTGCAGCCGCACTGCCCCACTGCCAGTCCGAGACTTGTGTGTAACCCAGCCTGATATTTTATGGGAGAGAGGGCGATGTCTGCACCATCCCTGCCCAGAAACCATCAGGCACATGTACTCATATCCCACTCAAGAAACCCACCTTTATTCGCCACTTTCCCACTCACAGTCCTCCCGTTCCCACACACTTCCTGTACAGACACGTGCGTTCTACTCTGGGGAGGCATGTCCTGTGGTTCATTGCTCCGCCCTCCCTCAGGGCCACGCCCTCATCCCTCCTTCCCTAACCCCTAATCAGTCACTGGTCTCCAGTCCATACCGAGAATTACGTTACAGCACGACTCCGCCAACATCGTGCTCCTGCAGGGACTGTTCTCGCTTACGAGAGGACGTTGCCCTCCATTCTTTACGAGGCAGAGAATTAGAAGCTCTTCCTTGGTCTAGAGAGGCGGAGTTTGGGATTAGGAGGGAGGGGCCTATGCACTGGAGGGATGGAAGGGCGGCGTCTCATTGGGAGGGAGTTCATGAGGCGGAATACTGGCGACGCAAACTAGCAGTGTCACCAGTAACGTCATCATACGGACATTGCCACGCTGTCCCAAAACAAGACCAACCTGTATATGTTTCAGACGCCCAACCTGAACATATTACACCACTCAGTCCATATCCCAGCCCCCAAAGCAGTGGCTACCACAGCCCTCATCCACCCTGTCCTTGCTCTCCACAACCGTTCAGAGAGAGTCCCGGATATGCCTCCATCAGTCTTTCCCCAAACTCCTCCCCCATTGCTATCACTCCATCTCCAAAACGAGCCAATCACAACAATGCTTCAGCTGTAGAGAGTCAACATGGCATTAACGGTAATCACATTGGCACAGTTTGTAGACAAATTATAACAACCAATGCATTCCTAAAACAACTTTTTTTAACTAAATGTATATAATAGAAATATTTGACCCCAAAAACCCAAAAAATAAACTTCTGTTCATCATCCTTAAGTTATCTAAACTAGTATTTTTTCTTCTTCTTATTTTGTGGAACACGAAAAAGGTACTTTGTAGAATGTACATGCTGCTCTATTCACAAAATTTGTTGGTGATTGATACTGTCAAGCTCTAAAAGGGGGCAGAAGAACATTTACCCATAAAGGTAACTAAATAAGGCAATATTTAGGGATGTAACGATTCACTCAACTCACGATTCAATTCGATTCACGATTTTGATTTCACGATTCGATTCACGATTTTTAAGACAAATTATAAATTAAATGTGTCCTTTTATTATTGCTTAGACAAAATGTTGCACGTTTCTTTGTGAAATTGAAATATAGCACTATAATAATATACTAATATTGCACTTGCATATTATTGCTCTTTTGCTGATTTTGATTGCTTTCATTGTTCTTATTTGTTAGTCGCTTTGGATAAAAGCCTTTGCTAAATGACTAAATTTAAATATAATGTAAATGTAAATAACAAAACTAAATAGAAATTTAAAAAAAAGCCCCAAATCAAATAAATAAATAAAACAAAATGAAAAATAAATCCTCTTCATCTAAAACAAAATAAGGCTTTTTTTGTCTTTGTCAGTGCTCTTTCCATTTAAAATTAGAGGCAACCACTGCATTTTAATCATAATCCAAAGATGCAACATGAGCAGTTTTTAATCTAAATTACATTGTATAATTTCGAAATTTGAAGCAAAAAACAGAATGGTTTGACTTCAGTTATGTGAAACTATACATAAAAAATATCTGCATGAAACAGAAACAGCAGACGAGCTGAATGAGACTGCAGATTCACTCTCTGCCAGCAGGTGGCGCTTAAAGCGTTTCCTTGGTTTCCGCTGTAAACAAAGCAGCACTGCACTTATGAACTTTAGAGGAAAAGAAAAAATACCATCTAAACTATTCTAAAGACAGTAAGTTCCCTCCGCCATAATTATTAAAAAAAAAACAAAAAAAACTTCCTACCCCTAACTGAATCGCGATTTTTTTTTTTCCATCTCAACCGATTTGAATCGTCACATATTTTTATAGATTTTCAACGGTCGCGAGGTTAATCGTTAATCCCTAGTCCATATGACTAAATGATGTAAACAATGACAGAAGTTTCATTTTTGGGTGAACTATCCCTTTAACTTTCAGTTTCTTGTACTTCCCTAATCTAATCTATTGTACATTCTATTTTGTGTGTTTTGTAGATGGGCATATTAAGGTTTTGGATGCTGATAAAAGTCACATCAATGCCGTTTCTCCTCATAGGTAATTGTTTCTTCACGTACATTAATCTCTTATTAATCTTGCAGCCACAGTTTATTTTGTACATTGAATTTAATGGACTATCAGCCTAAATTCCACTGTGTATTCTAACAGGAGATCAATGGAGGTGGGAGAACCAATGAAAAGCAAAGCTCTAGAAGGTGAAACTTTCCCTGGGTCTCTGATCACTTTTGTCTCGGCTGTCAGTGGAGCAGAGGAAAATATGAAGAAAACACCCATCACAGAATTGACATCTAACACCACTCTCATTATTAACCCACCGTCATCCAAGGTTGTGAAATCAGTGCAGGTACAAACACACAACCCCAGACCTCTCAACACCAGCATCCCAGAATCAGAACAGGATAAAGCAGAGCGCCCCGGTTCGTGCTACACCTCAACAAGTCCTCAACCTCCTCTTTGTTCTTCAGAGAGACGCTCTGCCTCTGAATTCCCTTCATTTAACATAAATGCTGAAAGACAAGGCATGACAACCTTAACTGACTGCAATGAGGAAAGCAGCAACAGTGACCTGACAGCATCTGACCCTGACGGCTACATCACACCCTCATTTCCTATAGCATCATACAGCTACCCTCTTCTGACAGTGCCTCATGTACCGTATACAGGCTACACTGAGATCACCATCCCAGCTTCCTTACCCCAACCTCCTCTCCCTGAAAAACAACGCTCATCCCCCCTTCACAATGTGTCTGATTGCACTGGCACTTCTTCAATAAAATCAGTTGGAAAGCCTTCTACTTCCTCTGCCCAGTTCCATGTGTCCTTCTCCACTACTACCAATGAATTGCCTCCCGCATCTAAATGCAAAGTAACCCCCTCTAGTGGCGTGGAGGAGCCAGAGAACTGCCTCAGCTCTAAATTTGTCCAAGACAGCTCCAAGTACTGGTACAAACCTGGCATCTCCAGGGACCAGGGTGAGAACATCTGCATTTTTAGTGGTGCTTACTTCAGTGTTATTTACATTTATGCATTTGGCAAATATTGTGGGCCTATATGTATTTTCTGCCATTCAGACCCATGACATTGACTTAGGCATTGTAGCCTTCTGTGCTACAGTTTTACTATGGTATATTATTAGTAGTACACATAATATGTCGGTACCATTAGAAATTTCTTTGATTTATTGGTATAGGTTGATATTAGATATTTATTTGCATATGCTAATTTTCCCTGTTTTGAAATGTAGATGTTGTATATCTAACGCTACATAAGGTTAATCTTTAGAACACTAATAACTTTTAAACACTTGTTAAACTGGAGTACAATTTTATTTGTTTAGCAATATAATAAGTATTGTTTTAAAGCAGCTTTACATAAATTCATGATGTAAATATTTATAATATCTTAATATCTAGTAGCATTTAGCAGAGTATAGCTGCAGTGTAAATAATATAGTTTTTAAAGGGGTCATCTGGAGCATTCAAGTTTTCCTTTCTCTTTGGAGGGCTACAAGCTGATTGTGCATAGATAAGAACCCTGAAGTTGCAAAGACTAAAGTCAAAAAAACCCAAAGAGATATTCTTTATCAAAATTAAGACACTGCCACGCCCCCTAAAACGGCTCGTTCCAACACGCCCCAACATATCTACCTCACTATGTGGAAAGATTTGCATAATGCTGCCCAAATGTGCACTCAAAGAAAGAAGGCGTGGTTTTCAGTAACCGCAGTTAGTGTTGAAACAACCATGTCAGGGAGATGCTGTGTGTCTCTAGGCGAAAGCAAAACCACTTTATTTCACCTTCCGAAAGTAGATGCATTTAGGAATCTTAAAATTACTTACAACAGAAAAGCAATTTTTTTTGGGGCATTTTATGGATCGATCCTTTCGTGAACCTAGGAGGGAGGTAATTTCACTTTGCTATGCAAATATGGCGTTCTGAATAAGATACTTTTTGTAACTTTAAAGGTCCCTTGGCATGAAAATTTCACTTTATGAGGTTTTTTAACTTTAATATGAGTTCCCCTAGCCTTGCCTATGGTCCCCCAGTGGCTAGAAATGTTGATAGGTGTAAACCGAGCCCTGGGTATTCTGCTTTGCCTTTGAGAATATGAAAGCTCAGATGGCCCAATCTGGAATCTTCCCTTTATGTCATCATACGGGGAAAGGTTACCTCCCCTTTCTCTGCTTTGCCCGCCCAGAGAATTTGGCCCGCCTATGAGAAAATTAGCTACTACCCTGCGAGGCGAGCTCAATATTTTTTTTTCCTTGAGACATCATGGCTTGCAAACGAGCGAACCATGGCAGTTGGCCCGCCTCTCTCCTCCTCATTAGCATTAAAGCTACAGACACAGAAATGACACATCCTAAGGAAAGCTCATTGTAGGACTGGCTCGTAGTGGCTGAAATTATGCACCAAGGCTGAATTTCGGGAAAGAGACTTCAGATACAGTACTAGGGACCACTTAGGCCTATATAAAAGCATCTAAAAAGCAGCATGTCATGGGACCTTTAAGTATTTGCTGTTGACTGTTCAAATGCGGAGTTTTTACCCTTTCGGGCTCTGTCTTTACATTATTTTGAAAGATGAAGCTCGCGATTATGGTAAGGGGCGTACATTTCCGACGAGTGCTTGCGGTGTTCGGCAAATCACAATGCACTGGGTCAGCTGACCAATAAGAGCAGACTGCGCTTGTCGGAAGGAATTTGTAGAAAACGAAGCGTTTGAGAGAAACGGGCCATAGAGGACCCACAATAATGTACAGTATTTTAAAAATAATGTGTTTTTTGAACATTAAAGAATGTCAACATATTCTGTTACACCAAAAACACAAAATAATGATCTTTAAAAAAGCATCATATGACCTCTTTAAAATAAATGCCACGATAATAAACAGTCAGCTGAGTAGTTATATAGTCACTTACGTGAGTATACGTTAAGTTAGTTTTGGTTAGAGGCCAGTAGTTCGTTAGGTGGGATACATTTCATTCAATTTTTTCATACTGTACATTATAAACGTTTGTGAGGCCAAATTCACTTGTATATTTAAAACAATGGTTAGCAAATTAGGAGTTTAATAGGCAAATGTTGAATTAATCATTAGTTAATATGAGAACTGGTCCCCAAACTAAAAGTGTGACGAAGTTTAATACAGCTTTTTATCGGTTATATAAAGATGACAATAAATGACGATTTATGGATCATTGTTCAAAATTTAACAAATATGATAAATAAATCAAATAAATTGATATGAATAATAATATCTAAATATACTATAATGAAATATAAATAAAATATAATAAGTAAATAATACTAAAATTTAAAACTAATATGTTTGTAAATTTTTTTCAAGCAATCATCAGACTATGATTTTCATCTGGTGGATGACTAGAGCAACTCATAGAAACACCCTAGCAACTTCATAGCAACACAATAAAAACAAATCTCAATACCTTACAATCATCATATCATCACGTCTCTTAAATCTAGTTGTAGTAAATCCATTTTTAGGAGGTGATGTACATTACATAAATATTCCTGCCACTCTATTAACAGAAGTATCTCTTTCCCCATTTAGCCATTGCAGTATTAAAAGATAAGGAGCCTGGCTGCTTCCTCATTAGGGATAGTAATTCATTCCAAGGCGCATATGGAATGGCTCTGAAAGTCAGCACACCTCCAGCCCACGCTAGTACCATGGAGCGCGGGCCACCCCCCAGGGAGCAGCTAGTTAGGCATTCCTGATTGAGAGCGGTCTCCTCACCTCCTACCTCCTCTTTAATACCTAAACCCCCCCCCCCCCTCCCTTCCGTTCCCTTTTCCCTATCCGTTCTCCTCCTAATCTCACCTCCCCTTATCTTCGCCCTCCCTCCCCTTTTCTCCTCTTTCCCTAACCTCACCTACCCTCCTCTCTTATTCTAAACACCCTTCCTCACCACCCCCTCCCCCTATTCCCCCTTTACTTACCTTTCCCTTCCTCTCTCGGCACCTCCCTAACTTCTCTTCCACTCCCTAACTTACTCTCCTTTTCTCCCCCCCTTTACTCCCTCTCCCTCACTCCTACCCCCATCCCCTCTTCCTTCCCTTTTGCTCCCTCCCCGTTCCCTCCTTCTCCCCCCCTCCCTTCACTTCCATCCCTTTCCTTCCCGCCTGCCCCTCCTCCCCCTCCTCCCCCCCCCCCTAATTGCCCCCCCTCCCCCTCTTACTCCTAACTTGCCCCCTCCTTCCTCCACCTCCTTACCCTTCTTCCCTAATAACTTCTTTCCCCCTCCTACTCTTTTCTCTCCTTCTTCCCTCTTTCCTTAACTTCTTCTGCCCCCCTACACCTACCCCCTTTTCCTCCTCCCTCACCCCCCCTTTCCCCTCCCCCCCCCTCCCCTCTTTCTCTCCCTTTCCCTCCCCTTTCCCTCTTCCCCTACCCTCTTCCCCCCTTCCCCCCTGCTCCCTCTCTCGCCCTTACCTCCCCCTCTCCCCCTCCCCCTCCCCCCCCCCCTCCCCCTTCTTCCTCTTCCTTTTCCCTTCCCGTCCTCCCTCCTTCTTCCCCCCCTTTCCCCCCCTCCGCCGCTTTCTCTTTTCCTTTCTACCCCTCTCCCCTCTCCTACTCCTTCCCATTCCTCCCCCCTTCCTTACCCCTCTTTCCTCCCCTTTTACTCTCCCCCTACATCCCGCTAACTTCCTTTCCCCCTCCTCCTCTTCCCTTCCCCTCTTCCCTCCCTTTCCTCCTCTTTCCCTTTTCGCCCCCTTCTCTTCCCCTCCCTTCCTTCCGCTTTATCCCTCCTCTAACGGAGGATGTGGAAGCCATACGACGCGCACGTGACGTGAGGCGGTTTCGGGAAGGAATGGGCGCTGGGGCCGGGGGGGCAGCGGAGGGCGGGTAAAGAGGGGGGGATGGGGGGAGAGCGAGGGAACCGGAAAGCGGCCGCTGCTTGTGCGCTTTCCGGGGGTGTGTCCGCAGAGCAGAGAGGAGGTGCACCGGGATGATGACGCCCGCAGATGGGCAATGTGAACTGTTGGGCCAAAAAGGAGCCGGCGGGTTGGCGGCCTAGGGGGCGACCGATGCGCGCGGGACTCGGGACTGGGCACCGAAAGGAGAGAGAGAGGCGAGGATCGCTTCGGGAAATGGAGGGCTGCCGACACGGGGCGACAGCAGGGGGTGGCCGGGCGGGGCGGTGCAGGGGAGGTGGCTATGAAGTTGCTCGGGGCTCGGAGGAGGCGGGAATGGGCCAACTTGCGCGGTGTCAGCCGGGAGGGGGAAGAATCGGAATGAGATCGGGTTGAGAGGCTGATGGAATAGATGGTGGAGGATTCCGGCTGCCAAAATGAAACACATTTTGGTGAGACAAAAAAAGATTGCGCCCTGTTTATAAATGATTTTCTAATGCTCTGTGTTGAAAACAGCACCCCCTATTGATTTAATTCTGATGTTTCTTTTCATCCAGGCTCCCTCTCTGCTCTGGTGTATCAACACTCCATTACTCCTGTGTCTCTTCCTTGTGTTCTACGAATCCCATATGGAGGTCATACAAACACATAAACATACAACAATCAATGATTTTTTTTTCATAATAAGTGTGCAATAACTGCCTGATTTGTGTGTGTTTGTGTTTCAGATCTTGTAGGAGAATTGCAAGAGTTGCAAAGTGGAACTAATACCAGCACAGCTGCAGACCTGTTAAAACAGGGGGCAGGTCAGTTTGATTTATTTTATTTTTATATATATATATTTTTTTCACGGATGGATGGTGGGGGAAAACAATAAGTATTATTAAATGTGTTAAGATGGATATTACAGTTATATACACTACCGTTCAAATGTTTGGGGTTGATGTTGAATGTTTTAATGCTTTTGAAAGGAGTCTCTTGCTCACCAGTGTTGTATTTATTTGATCAAAATACAGTAAAAAAAGTCGCTGCTGGGAATATATTTTTACAATTAAAAATAACCGTTTTACATTTTAAGATTTTTTTTTTATCTGTGGTGCAAAGATACATTTCAGCAGCAATTTTTGCAGTCTTAACTGTCACATGATCATTCAAAAATCATAACAATATACTGATTTGATGCACAGTAACTTTTTTATTATTACAGTTGTGCTGCTTAATATTTTTGTAAATATGTGATAGTTTTTTTCAGGACTCTTTGATTAATAGAAGGTTCAGAAGAACAGCATTTATTTGAAATGTTGTAAAAATGTCAACGTCTTTACTGTCTCTTTTGATCAATTTAATGCATTCTTGCAAAATATTTTTTTTTTTTTAAAATTGATGATATGAATCTCATAGTGTGTGATATCACATTTCCTCCATAAAAGTGTGAAATTTCTCCTCTAACCTTCTTGTTATTCTCTCTCTCATTGTCAGCTTGTAATGTTCTCTACCTAAACTCAGTGGAAACGGAATCTTTGACTGGCCCGCAAGCCATCTCCAAAGCAACCAAGTGCACTTTGACCCAGGACCCTCGTCCTTCACCAACAGTTGTTCACTTCAAAGTGTCCACACAGGGCATCACCCTCACTGATAACCAGCGCAGGTACAAACACACATGTCCAACAACACTTATGCCGAACAAAACAGTTTACATTGTAACACAGCTTTATTAATATCACTCCCCAAGCATATTTTTAGCACAATCCTTCAAATATGAGATTAAAGTTACTTATTTTAGCCATTCAAGTAAACTACAGGCCTGTGTGGCTCATATCCAAAACATTAATCAGAGACACTGAAAAGCACAAACAGACCTCACTCTTTATCTCTTTCTCTCTTATTTTCTTTATATAGACTGTTTTTCAGGAGACATTACCCTATTCATAGTGTGACTTTCAGCAGTGTGGATCCACTGGATCAAAGGTAAGATTTAAGATGGAATCATTAGGAAATACAACTCCAATCTACATCATACTGCATCTCTAATGTATGGCCAAGACAACATGTATTGCTTTGAACTGACAACGTACTATTATTATTATTTTTATTTTATTTTATTTGGCACGAGGGCTCTCCTACCCCTCTTTTATGGCTCTCTACACTGCTCTGCTTGTAATGTTGCTGAGACTCTGGTAGTGTGTGTGTGTGTGTTTGTGCGCCAGGTGGATTGATTGCTGATCACATCGACTTAGACCCACCAGTAAGTGTCCCTCATCACTTATACAGCTCTATATTCTCTTTCAGTGTAGCATTTCTTATGCTTTCAGGAGGTTTATTCCCAAATGTGTAAATTTAGGAGTGAGACAAGTGTATATCTTTTTTTTTATGCCACTCAGAATAAGCCAATGATATGAAACAAATGAAGAAAAGGGTTGTTAAATGAACAATCTGCCATGGTCTCTGATATCTAGTTGTTTTCTATAGGATGTTTGGATTTGTTGCACGGCGCAGCGGTGGTTTGGGAAACGTGTGTCACCTGTTTGCAGAGCTGGACCCAGAGCAGCCAGCCACGGCCATTGTGAACTTCATCAATAAAGTCATGCTGGGACCTCAACAGCTGCGAAAATGAACACAGTATAGGAGAGATGGAGACAAACCAAACAGAGCATACAAGATGGTATAGCGGTGGATATTGTCAGTGTTATGTTTATATACAGAATGAGAGAAGTGTTCCTCGTTGGGATAAACAAAATGGTCTTTTACGACAACTCATTATGCAGGCTTCCTCTTTTTTCTGTCATGTTCACATTTAGTGTAAATCAGTGAGATTTGGTCATGTTGAAACAGAGTGCATTATGAAGTGATTTCAAATTAAATGCCTTTTATTAAATAAAAATAAAATATATGAGAAAAACAACTGGATTTTCCTGGTAAAGTATATCTAATGGATAAATAAACGTGAAAGTAAGTTTTCGATGCTCAAACTTATTTTTGGTTGAGAAAATGGGCCTTTTAATTCTACCACTCAGGATGCCAAAGCTGTATGGCTGTTATTGTGTTGTTCTCTTTTTATTTTCATTGATTTTGTGTTTTTTTGTGTGCTTTTTAGTTAAATGGTCAGAATGTTTTGGTTGTTCGTTTTCGATTCGAAATGCCCTTTACAAGACACAAAGTCTTATTTTTAGCAACTGATGCATTTTTAAATTCATACTTTTGGTATTTAAAGAAAATATTAATAAAAATATCACAAACAGAAGTGCCTAGAGACTCTTTTTTTTATTTTAATTAAAAAAAATCTGATTTCCAGTTATTTAGAGCTATGTTTCTCTTGAGGTTATTGTAAACTATTATTGTAATACACTGATCACGCACAAAAACATTGTGATTACTTGAATTAAACTGTAAAAACCTAAAGTATATTTAGGTTCTAAATGTGTTAATCATGTCTTTGCTTGTTGCCAGTTAAGCATAGTTTGCTTAGGTGTGGCCTACAATAAGCTTGCCCTTTTAAGTTAAGCCATTTAATTATGCTTAATACAATTTATCACCTAGTTACCAGCAGATTGTAATCAAAATATACCTTTCATGTGCTCTGCACAATGTGTATTTTATTGTGCAATTATTGTGATGAATAAAGTCACAAAAGTTTGGCAGTTTGCCTACAGAGTTTAAAAACAACAACTACTATGGTTTTTACAATTAATCACTGTAAAATAGATGGAGTCAAATTATTTCATCACATTCATATTGTGATATCCATGTTTACAAATACAAACAAAATATGGCCATCACCATTACAGGGTATCAACTACTGTATTGTGGAGGGGTTATTTTCATTGTGCTGATATGTGTAGAGTTTGTTTTACTGTCACAAATTTTGATGACTTTACCATAACCAGCTATCAAATATCAAAATCAGCCCACCCTTTCTCATCAATAAATGAAATATGAGCACACTCGCTTACTGAAGGCACTAATTGTTTGTTTTGTAAACATACACAAGCTTAATTAACAGCATTTCACGGAGGTACCTCGTTCATGCTTTATCCTAATTCAACACTATATTGCATTTGTTTTTATTCTTCGACTACTTTAGCTTTTTCTATATTTTCAAAAGGACGAGGTCCCACCGAGATTTGAACTCGGATCGCTGGATTCAAAGTCCAGAGTGCTAACCATTACACCATGGGACCGCGTTGCCGGAAGAAGCGTTCTTTCCATTAAACTGCGCGTGCATATGCATATTTAGCATGAATTTGCGACGCTTCCTTACAGTATTTAAGGTTATAATGCTTGGTTAGCTTATAGTCAATGGCAGGGTCTAACAAACCAACAGTAAGTTATTTTGTGTAACTTTTGTATAAATAATAACCTACGTACTTTAATATTTGTCGAAATGTATTAGCGTTTTCATTTGATTTATTTACACTACCTATGTGTCTTTTCATATCATATTGTGTTATGTTTCGCCGTTTACACAGTCATGACGGGACCTGTTTAACTTCAGCTCGTCTCTTGTGCTGATCATCAGTTCCTCGGACTGAAGGCAATCTTGCACGCACACACAGTGAAAAGGGGTTTAATCGTATTATTTACTTATTTATACCTTTCTACCGAGAAACGGACGCATCAGATTGTTACAAAACGCTATGCTCCTTTTATTAGCCTCAAATCCGTACTAAAGATGACTTCCGAGCACAAACAATCAAGGGTGTTTACTGATTAAATGTATTCATTTAATCGTGACTAAAACATCTGCAACAAATATAGCGGATTCTTTAAGAATTTACAAGAGTCAAAAAATGGTCGGTCTGTAAAACGTCTTTATTTTGGTCATTTTTTCCACTGTTAATTATGTTTTTTTTCTCCATGACACGTTGTGATATTTTCGTTCCGAGTAAATATGTAGCACAAAAGATGAGCGTTTTCTCCTATTTCCCTTTTTGGCTAATCTTAAAAAATATGAGATATTTTCATTACTAAATAAGGGTCAACAGACTAAAAAAATCTAGCCCATTTAATCTAATTTTACACAACTCTTAATTGACGCGTACACTGTGTATCAATCTAAATGCCTACTATATGAATCTCCCAAACAGCCTTATATTGCACAACAGCAAAGCATTAACACTGTAGTACTACTATTGCTGTTTAAAAAACGTATTGCTGATAATGTTTTATTGTGTACAGCTTAAAAAAAAGCTAAATTATTTTAAGCTATGTTTTATCTGATTTCCATACAGAATCCCGCTGGCTGCCCTTGACCTTTGACCTACAATGAAGTAACGTTCTATGTTCCACGCACATTCCACAGTGATCTTTGTAGTCTCTGAGAGGTTATGACCTGTTATATCACTGTAACCGTCAGAACATTTTGTAGGTGGGAAATGGAAAGAGGAGAACAAAGGTATGATCTTAGTCTTTAGCAAATGCAGACGACTATCTTGAGAGGGATCTTTTATAGGAGACCACCACAACAGAATCTTCTGAAGGTCACAAGACCAGATTAAACATCATAGATTCACGTGCAGTATTATTGTGTTAATAGTACAATGACACTGTATCAATTCCGTATCTCTTTTATTTTCTCTTTGCGGTGCTGTTTTAAATGGACATACAAAGCGTGCTTACTAGTACCCTAAACGTGCCCCTTTATATTTCCAGACAATAGCCCATATGTTCCTGTGAGAGGACGGCGGAAACAGCCAATGGATAACCATAAGAGGCCCCTCTCTCTGCATCTTTTACTTCCATTCATGCCTCTACGATCTTCCTTTCACTACGTCACTCCATCACATTTCTCTTCCTTTATCTCAACATTCGCCATCAATCATTACAGCTCACATGCCTGCGCACAAACATGACACAGAACCTTTCTTCTGAATTCCCCCATGTGATCAGACTAACACAATCAAACTTGTGTTATTTTTCTCTTATGCATACACACACAGCTAGCCTTCAAGGCCTGAAACAGAAGCCTCTGCTATACTACTCAGGCAGACACACCCAAGTAAAACATGAACTCATCTCTTTACAAACCCAAATATTATATTTTAAAAAAAAGACTGGCCTTCACAGACGGCTGAACATTTCCATGACTTATTGCGGTAACTGTAGAGACCAGAAATCGCCTACTGCTATTAGGTTAAGTAGGTTATTGGCTGGGCCATACATTGTTTTGTGTTGAATTTATGTTTTTCTTAAAGGAACAGTAAAATGCAAAAGTAAATTTCATTAATTTCATATCTCTCATCATTTATGCACCCTTTCCGACCCTGTGTGAGGGAATGTTAGGGAATAGCCTTGCCTCTTTCTCTTTTTTTTTAAATACAATGAAAATGAAAAGTGCACAGGCTATCATTCTTTTGTGTTCCGGAGAAGAAAAAAAGTCATCAGGCTGCACACAGGGATGGTCACTGAAATCGTTTCTCAATGCAGAATGAACCGACAACACATTTCTGTCGCTTATACCGAATAAAGCCCGACCCCTCATGCGACAACCTGGTTACCTCTTTGGTGCCTCTGACGTCACGACACACCCCTCGCGCGCGTGAGTGAGTGAGTGAGTGCGCGCGCAGCGCAGCAGCTCGCCTGTGAATGCAGTGGGGTTCGTGTGAGTGAGTGAGTGTGTTTTGCTTGTGGAATGTGGGAGTTGTCCCCACTGGCCGCTTTTTACGAACAAACGGACCCTGTCCAAACATTGCCTCGCGGGCAAGGATGTCACACACCAACCAAACAGCAGACGCACATCTCACAGCACAGTCTTTGATCCGTTATTGGAGGAAAATCCGCTGTACAGGGTAGAGTCGGGGCGGGGCGTAATTACACGGAGTCCCATCTATTTAGGGTCAAGTACAACATTTTTACAGTCCTAACCAGCGTGGGTTCAAAGTTTGTTTTGTGCCCGGAAACTGCGAATCTCCCACAGGGCGCGGAGGAAGTGCGTTCAGAATCGACCGCTATTTTTTGGTCGTATTATTTTGTCTTTCGTTAATCCACAGACTCGCGATTAAATCTGCACGGGATGGATTGCAAAACTGCAATAGCCAGCGTGATTTGTTAGCATCTCGTCGACTAGCTCCTCCAGAGGCTCGACCGCGAGTTACGGGGCTGCGGCGCGGCTGGACGCGGAGCGAGGCGACCCTCTGCGGGCTGCGCTGCCGAGGCGGTGGGCGTGTTTTCTCGGCGTGCTAGCATGTGAGCTGGCGCCAAGTTCTCGGCGTGAAGAAAACAAGATTTACAAGTTACGGGCTGGAGCGAAGCAGCAAAAGTCACATCTCTCTTGGTCGGAAAAGTTGCACGCAGGTACGAAGCGAGCAGTGTACTCTAACGCACACTATTATCAAAGTGAACCTTGTGCGCACACTAATGCACTTCAAAACAAAAGCTGCTAGTCTGCTGATGTTAGGTAACCTACTCAAGTGACTGTTTTTTTTAACCTGGCACATAATCCAGAGAGAGTGCTCGTGTGGTAGATGCTGAGCTAAAACGCGTTTGTCACTTTAATAACGTTACCTGTTTATTTATTCGTTGTGTGTCTTTGATGCATCTGTCTCGTTGCACTGGTTGAATGTAATTTAAACACCGACCTTGGCAAGTTACACAAACTTTGCATGCCTCCCAGTACAGCTAGTTCTGAAGGATGACTTAAAGCAGCATATTCGTGCTAATTAAGCTTTAATTATATTCAAAGCAATGTAAAAGCGTGTAATGGTAATGAGTTTGATAGTATAGCTGCGTATCGGCTCATCTGTTGCGGTAATTTCCAACTGCGACATCATCCCAGCCACAGCGACAATATCGCTTCTATAGTTTTACCAGCACTGCTTTAGAGATTAACCTGACTTCTCTAACCAAATACTGTAATATCAGAGATGTACTGAACTAATTCATAATAAAACGTTCAGTACGAGTGATTCAGATCGAATACGTGTTTTTTATGTATGTGTTGTGTTTAAGGTAATACTTTATAACAGGTTTCTTTGATAATATGAACAAACATTGTGGAATTACATGTTTAAGCGAGCATTAGTTAATATACATTACAGTAGTTACAATGTAATTAAACTTTCATAAATATATTTTCACATACGTGCATATGTAAATATACATAAAGACATGATCTATTATGCATTTGCTTATTTGTCTGTAATTTTTCATTGTAAGTGAGAATTATTGTTTCATTTAAACACATTTTTAAATGTTTTTGTTTTCTTGTACTTGTTAATCTTCTGCTGTCGTGATAATAAACATTATCGTCCTTTTTACCCTATGGTCCCAGCAAAATGTGCATATTAAGTGTTTTACCTGATGGGGGCCTATATCTGTTTTCTAAAACCTGATGATGAAAGTAAAACTTTATAAATGTTTTATTAAAAACCTAATAAACTGTAATAACCCTCCTATATCAGGTAAATTGAACCTTATCAGTATTGTTTAACATAATGCCCTTGTGGGTCATATAGGAGAGAGAGCGTGTGACTCTGACATGAAAGCCCATTGTGCTGTTGGTATGTTGAAAATCTGTTGTAGTTTGCATAGTTTGTTTAACATGTCGGTTGAACTGGGCTAGGACTTTTTTCCACCGTTCCTAATGGACTAACTAGTTAGGGCATGTCAGACAAAGCATGGTCAGAAGTGAATGGCTGGTCATTTTAATTCTCTTATTTTCTAGTTGTTTAGGTTGATGTTGGGTGGTAGACCTTTAAAATCAATGTAATGTTTACCCTTGTCCCACGTTGGAATGGCTAATAGGTTTGCAATGCCTAGGACTAGTTGTATCAGATAATGTGTTTGTGTGGCTGTAATGTAATTGGTAGAAGTGGTTGTTTTGGGAACGATGCTCTATTGTGCAAATTCAGGGTTGCGATTTTCTAATTTGAGTGGAAATAATATGAGATAGCCAACCATGTAACAAGATTAGACGTGATACCCTGGAAAGATTTCAAAACCCACTTTCCCTTTTACATCTTTTGTATGTACACTACTGTTCGAAAGTTTGGGGTCAGTCTTTTTTTTTAAAGAAAAAAATACTTTATTAAGCAAGACTGCATTAAATTAACCAAAAGAGACAGTAAAGTGTTAAAAAAAACTGTTTCTTATTTACACTTTCTATTCATCCGTAATCCTGATTTATTAATTTTTGTTCACAAAAAGATTAAGCTTAAACATTGATAATGTGTTTCATGATCTCCAATCATGTGACACTGAAGACTGGAGTAATGGCTGCTGAAAATTCAGCTTGGCCACCACAGGAATAAATTATATATTAAAATAAAACCGTTATGTTAATTGTTTATCAATAACATTTCACATTTACTGTTTTTCCTGTATTTTTGCTCAAATAAATTCAGCCTTGATGACAATAAGAGGCTTCTTTCAAAAACATTATATGCTTACAAACTTTTGAACTAATGAACATACACAAACCACATATGCACACATTCTATTTTTTCCCCTATTTCTCTTCATTTTTGTTATTTGTTTCTAATCAGTGCAGGATAAATGACTGAAAATACATAGATTTGTTTTCTGCTGAGCTCCCGTATGGACGGCAATAGCAAACTCTATATCGTCCTATATTGGATGTTTACATGTTCAGTATAGTCCAGAATACCCATGCACCTGTATAATACGCTCTTAAACGTGATCAATTCTGAGTCTGTTTCATGCTGGACTCCTTTGTACACGTCTTGCCTTTATTAGGGTTGTACTGATGATATGTTCCTTTGTTTTCAAGGAACTGGATTGTGATGTTAGGTTTGTTATTGTGGCGGTGCTCATTTCGAGGCTGAATGTGTGCCTGGTGTAAGTACTTTCTGTAACTCTAGGCAGAAGCTGTGAGGCCTTGACTGTAGCCCTGTAGAGAGGCCCATTGAAGGGGAAGTTGGCTCTGTATGTGTGTGTATGCGTGTGTGTGCATGCAGACCACTGGGATTGGACACAGGGTAGAAAGACCCCCTGTACGGAAAGAGGGAAAAGGGAGGAAGGAGGAGTCATTTACACTTTTCTGGTCATGTGTGTGTTCTTGCCCCGTGTTTTGCATGGACAGAGTGAGTGGTCGCGTTACTGCAAGGGTAACCAAAGACAAATACGTAAAAATGGCTGTTCACAGCTGAGAAAGATTTCTCAATAGTAAACAGCCTAAATTTGACTTCAGGCCATTTTGTAATGTAACTTGTACAGTGTTGGTCTGATGTTTGTTTATTTACTGTGGCTAATGTTTTACAGTGCTATCTTTGTCTTTGCATCTGATTTAAATAATATTTGTTTGCTTATGGTGAATTTAACAGTTCAGAAATAATTGATGTTCAGTGTGAGGAGGTTTTTCAGCATGATGGAATGATAAATGATTAATGTATGTCTTTGCGCAGCGTATCTTCGGCTACTGTGGATTGGTACTATTTGCTCAGTGCTTGACATTGCTATATATGGCTTCACTAAACCTGCATGGACTGAGAGTCAAATAGACTGAAATAACACAGAATATGAATGATCTTTTTTTATTTCTTTCCATAGCATTGATTTCTATAAGATCCTATAGTTACTTTGCGTAGTACCGCAGTATATAAGGGATAATATACAGTCAGCCTAGGTGATCAGGAAGTGGAGGGATCTTGTGTCACCCTAATTACATACTTACCAAGTAAATAGGCTACATAAATTATACTTATAAAGTTTAGTGGTCATTACACAAAAATAACTGACAGCAGAGTAAAAAACATATCTCGAGACATTATGAATTTTCTTTTTTCCCATCCCACTGCATATCATGATTTTAAATGAAAAATGTAACCTGTGTGATTGGCTTTCAGCCCTTTGTATTAAACTATGCATACATACATGATGCTGTTTTGTTTATAGTTGTTTAAAAGCAACTTAATTAATTATAATTGGTTTATAAACATTTTAAACATTATGCACTTTTTTCACAGATAGTCATGTTATCTTATATGCTTTGAATAAATGTGCATTGGTCGATGCGCCCTCTTGTGGCCTCAGCAGAGAAGCCAAAAGCTTTTCTTCACTCTAACTGCAATTATGCATTTTAAATTAGAATATAATTCGAATTTTGATAATTTAAGTACAAAATTCCCGAATTTAGTTTTTCAGCCATTTTGACAGCCCAGTGTAATCATATTTAGAACATTTAGTTTTTTTTTTTAAATCTCAGAGTACCACTCCAGTGACAGCTTTATACTTTTTTTCTGAAACTGTATACGTAATGAAAAATAAATAAATATAAATCCTGAGAGTAAAGTAAAATAAAAGTAGAGATGTTGCTGCAGTCTCCACTGTAATAAAAGGATGGTTCACAAGCCAAAGATGAAAATTATGTGATCATTTACTCATCTGGTGTCTTGTGTTGTTCCAATCTTGTGACTTTCTTTTCTTCAGTGGGTTAAATCTAAACAAGCTTGATTTTAACTCGTATATTGGCTGTTCCGTCTCCTGAGGGGTATGTTAATGTAAATGCTGCCTGTGGTTAAGCATCTAGCATAAACAGTTACTTATACATTCACGTAACGTGTATATGTTTTTACCCTGTTCAAATGGAAATCTCTGAAGACTCCGACGAAAATGACTTTACCAAACCATGTACTCCATAGATGTTTGCTTGGCATGAGTTTTAGTTTGTATTTGTGTGGTGTACTTGTGGAATTTTGTGTGTGTGTGTGTGTGAGAGAGAGACTTTGTGTGTGTGAGTGTGTGGCAGTGTTATAATCTGGCACTGTGTTTCCAGTAGGGTTCGTGTGAGGACAACAGCAGTTTCTGTCTTCTGGATCCGAACTGACCCAACTGGCTCTGCGCGTTACACAAACACACATATTTCCTTGGCGTGTGTGTGTGTGTGGAGGAAATGTGTAGGACAGTTTGTCTCGAAGTCTCTGTCTGTTTTTATGTTTTTTATGGGCCTGCTGATCGTTCTGCCATTATAGCCGTCAAAGCCAGTTTACCGGGTCGCTCCAAGTGCAAGAACATTTCTACAGGGCTTTAGTATGTATGTGTTTTCCACATGGTCCCCATGCCAGGCCTGACATTCCTGCCGTGTGAGTCTGTCTCTGTCTGTTGTCATAGCTAATGAAGGTTTATGAAACCCTGACAGCATCTCTGTCCTGTCCTGCACACAGGCACCCCTCAGCTTCAAGGGCTGGGGTGCTTTTCTCTGTGTTTACTTACATTTATGACCTAACTATGCCTAAATGTTACACTAGTTACAAAGTCGACCTGCATTATGCAGCTTCTAGAAGTATTTATTCCAAAGGAACCATAGCTACACATGTCGATTGAAGTATCACCGTAGCTACATGTTATACAATTATTATATAACATGAGCACTGTATGTTACACAATAACCACTGGTAATATGTTATGGAATATGCTAATCTGTGGTTATCATCAATGACTTTGCTCTCTGAATTTGTTTTCGAAGATGAGGTCAAAGTCAATTCTCACCATATTTTCAAACCGTTTTCAATTTAGATTAAAAGATAACGATCGTGCATGTTTCTTCATAGGCGATCTTCTCCCCTTTAGTCATGCGGTACCTCATGTACTTTTATATGATAAAAAGGCCATTGCACTCACATCCAGGTCATTCTGCTGAAGAGGGACAGTCTTTCTCGTACACCTTGTCCTACATACTTGTTAGTGCTTTGTGATGCTTCAGTCAGTTCAATCATTAACTCTGAACTACCTTAAAGGGCATCACGATCGGACATATAGTGAGGTCGCAGTCAAAGTGTCAGTCATGCCGTCTTCACATGCCCGGATCTAAAATATCACAGGTGTTCTCAGATTACCTAGATGCTATGTGGCATCAGATGAAACATTAACCTGTCCGGCAAATTAAGACACATTTAACATTTTCTGAAAGTCTCTTATCTCCTGCATGCTATGTGTGCGTTGATAACAAGAGTCATAAACTGAAGTAAGTGCGAATAATGGAGATGTGATGTGCACAGTCCAAATTCTCAATGTGCACACGCAGTTAATGATTTTGGAGACTTGTGAAAGCAAGGACTAAATTTACCCAACAATTGCTTTTAGAATGAGTGGTTTTAGTCTTTAAACATTTATATTATTAGCAGGAAAATAGTCATATTAAATCGGTCAGTTCTTCTAACCTTCCGTCTTTTTGTGAAATCAATGTTTTGGACTTTAAATGTTAAGTTCATTTTAGATTACTGAGTGTAATACGGAGCATTGCTCATAATATTAGTTGATGAGGACTATATTGTATAGCCAGGCTAATCACTCATAGCTACAGCTCACTTCACTAAGTCTGCTTTATTATTTAAAAGATTTTTTTTCCCACAGGCTGTTGAGAAATTAGGTACAATCCAGAATAATGAAACTCAATGACTTTTTTCCTGCACTTGAGTGCACTGAATGTGAATGCTTGTGTAAGCATGTATGACGTTAAAATAACCTAAAAGTATATGAATTGCGTTATTTTATTTGAAAAAAGTACCAGTCTGTTTTATATTTTCTTATGCAATGACAGATGCATTTAAACAGTTTGTTTGTGCCAATACTTCAAAGTTCACATTCATATTATTTAAACACTTTTTGTAATAGTTTATTTAATAATTTTAAAGGGGTCATAGGATGCTACATGCACTTTTACAAGTTGTTTGAACTGAAATGTGTGTTGGCAGTGTGTGCACACAACCACCGTATAATGATAAAAATCCACCCAGTGCTTTTTTTTTTAAATCTGGTTAAATATTTTCCCCTTTCACAAATCGAGCCGATCTCAGATGTCTGTCTGTGTGACGTCACACAGACAGGTCCCTCCCACGATAGATTGATTGACTGTAGCGTTTCAGCACAGACTGGACTGGTGGCTTAACCTAGAGCTGCCCTGAGTGAGCTGTCATCAGTCCGCCATTGTTTCACTGCCGGAGCAGATGTAGACAAGAATGACTCCTAAGCGATTGAGGTGTTCTGTTGTTGGATGAAATAATGAACATAGCAGTCGTCATTTACTCCCGACATCTGAGCCGCTGAACTCACAGTGGATTACATTTTTGAAGGGAATTTGCCTCCGATCTACGTATGCGTATATGTTCGCGTGAATAATTCTTGATCACCTCATCTACCGAAAAACTGAGAATATGTTTTGTCGATGAATCTTTCAAATTGCCTTTTCCTAATAATTTGTTAATTCCATTTTCACGTGAATGCCCTAAGTAAACAGTCCTCTTAGAGCAGTTTCAGAAGAGAGGGCAGGTCCATAGCTCATTGAAGGGGTCATATGACGTTGCTAAAAATTTATTTTGTGTATTTGGTTTAATGAAATATGTTTATGCGGTTTAAAGTTAAAAACCACATTATTTTCCACATACTATACATAATTGTTTCTCCTCTATGCCCCACCTTTTTGAAACGCGTTGATTTTTATAAAGCTCATCGGTCTGAAAAAGCGAGTTTTGCTGTGATTGGCCAGCCTATCCAATGCGTTGTGATTGGCCGAATACCTCAAGCATTCGACGGAAATGTTACGCCCCTCACAACTGTTGATGCCGAAGATATGAACAAAACATAACCCATGATAAACAGCATTTGTTGCTCCAGTGGGGCCTACTTATGATTACTACTGATTTGTAAGTACTGTCCTTTTTATGCGTTGCTTTGCATATGCAAATCGCGGGCCGCGTAAACATAAAAACTCTCTCTCTGGTGTCGATTTGTGATCAAGAACTCCAAACACAAGCTACTCGACTGCACCAAACTCTCGTTTGAATCATCAGTGTCAAAATCCTTTAAATGAAACGTACTTGCGTTAGTCAGAACTGCGCATTATTCCTCTTACCGTTACTCCTCCCAGGACAGTAAACAGTCTCCATAAAATGTGCTGCACACATCTGGTTATTTGGGTTGAACTGTTCTGGAACAATTTTGTAAATACAACTTAACCACTGATTTTGTAGTTCATCGTCCTCTTTTGAAGACCAAACAAAGTAGTTTTTCTTTCACAACGAAACACAGCGGCCTAGCGTGAGGGGACGCCCCGGCTTAGCGTGCGCTGAGGCCAGAATAGAGTGAGCTGAGGCCGGAATAGAGTGAGCTGAGGGCCGGGCTAGCGGAGCTGAGGCGGTGGGGTTTTGAGAAGGCGGCCTCCGCAGATCGACAATGACGGCAACCACAATTGACGACCCCGGGCTGGAATCGGTCCTCTTTTGGAGACAGACCAAGAGTTTCGCTTCAACAACTAGCCACAGCGAATGCACTGACATGGCTGCAGCTTCACAAACTACAGCGAAATAAAAGGTTATGGCTTCGTTATTTGCGTGAACATTTGGGCGGCATTAGCAAATCTCCCACATAGTGGGGGCGTGTTAGAACGAGCCGTTTTAGGTAGGTGTTCTGCCTGTGCATCTTTTAATAAAGAATATCTAGTTTGGATATTGAGACTTTAGTCTTGCAACTTTAAGCAGATCTTCGTTTTGACACCAAGAGCTTGTAACACTCCAAAGAGAAGGGAAAAATTGAAATGGCATCTTATGACCCCTTTAACATTTAAAGGAAAATGCTACAAACCGCTGGCGAAAGAGCTGTTTTTGACGGTAAAAAAGGTGTTTTTTACACTACCATTGAGAAATTTTAACAAAACTATGTTACAGACTTTTCATTAAGATCCTAAAGAATCATATCAACTTGTGGAAAATGGGCGTACTATGACCCTTTTAAGTTGATTTATTATTATGACTTACGTCTGTCCTCCTTTTTGAATCTGTCTGTATATTGACAAGCAAAAACAATCATTATCATTACTGGATATGCCAAGAAAAATAACAACGTCCATCTGCAGGTTACCTTCAAAAATATGCACATAAGCAGTGCCATGTTTGTGGCTGACTGCCAACTAAATCTTCACAAACTGGGATTGCAAATGTTTCACACATTTTGAATAGATGAATAAATGAACAGCCCAGTTTAGATAAATGCATCATTATGTGCTGAAGTGTTTTGAAATAGTTTTATTAGTGTGAGTTTTCTGTGTGCTTTAGAGTAATTTGAGAACTTTCTCTTGAAGAGGCCATGTCGTGTGTGTGTGTGTAGAACTGAACTAGTATTTAAGTAGGTATACTTGCCATATATGAAGCTTTTAGCATATTTTCCAGCCGAAAGATTCTGTTTATAGCGAAGAGCTCTCAAAAAGGCATTTTTTACCTCAAAGTAGGAATTTCCTCATAACTTACTGAGTGAAAACAGGAAAACGGTGACATCACCCTCTACGCCGAGGTATGTTTATTTGGTTTGTGCTGTCCCTGCTTGTATACACCGAGTCGTGATGCCCCTGCGACCTTTCACATAGATCTCCACTTTATTGCTGATCCCATGTATTACGATGAAGAGTTAATCGCGTGCTGTTGTCATACTCACATTTATTGTGACAATGTTCTTATCACCTGATGCTTTTTAGCTGTTTGAGTTGGTGTGTCACTTTGACCTCTGACTCATTTCAGCATAGCTGCTGTTCCTCATGGGTTGTTCAGTGGGTCTATAATGATTTTATGTTTATGTGTTTGCTGACCTTGTTCTTTTTATTTTATATTTCTTTCAAAAAAGGCTTCTGATGGAGAGATTGAAACTGACATCTGTTTGTTTTCATTTGCACAGTCTCCTACAACCTCTAATCCTCCTGCCCTTCCTCAATGGTGTAGCACTGATAGCTAATTAATATTCCCCTCTATCTCGTACACTCTTTATCAATGCACATACATTAGTGATGCTTATATAAAGAACACTGTTTTTTTTCCCCATTCAGTTTGTGATACTGGCCTCATGGCTTTAATCAGAATGATTTATTGTTCTATTAAAGGATTGTTAATTATTCAACACTTGCTAAAGAATGTCAGTTATGATTTGTGGTTTTGTTATGCTGTCAGTCTGTGCTGAAGAAATAGGGAATGTCCTTCTTTTTTTTATTCCTGCTTTACATACACTACCGGTCAAAAGTTTATAATAATTAAAATCTTGTCATGTTTATGAAATAAGTCTCTTATGCTCAGCAAGGCTGCATGTATTTGATAAAAATTCAGTCAAAATGTTAATATTCTAAAATATTACAAATTAAAATATCTGGTTTTCTATTTTAATTTGTTAAAAATTAATTTAATAGATTCTTTGATTATTATTTGACAATTTTTTTACTGTTACCACGTGTCACATGATCCTTCAGAAATCATTCTAATATTCTGATTTGAATACTCAGTTTTATCCGTTATTATTGATGCTCATTATTTTAAAATTGTTCTTATTACAGTTGCAACTTTGTTTTGCTGGCAAAATTTATGTGGAAAAGGTGATACTTGATATTTTTCAGGATTCTTTGATGAATAAAAACCTTGAAAGAACAGCATTTATTTGAATAAGAAATCTTTTGTGACTTTTTTTATTGTTTTATATTATTTAAAATGTATTTTTTTGTTTTAAATCTTCCTTATCCCAAACTATTGAATTGTGTATCACGTTTTCCACAGAATAATAAAAAGCAAGTTATGATATTTATCATTATCAGCTCTTGTTTTGAGCACCAAATCTGCATATTAGAATGATTTCAGAAGGATCATGCTACACTGAAGACTAGAGTAGCTTCAGTTTTGTCATCTCAGGAATAAATTAAATATATTTAATTAGAAGACAGTTCTTTTAAAATTGCAATAGTGCAATCTGTGTTCTCCTTTCCATCATCCTCGTAAATGCACAACTCTGTATGTTTGACTGTTTCTCCTCCTCCTCCTCCGTCTCCAATAGTGATGGAGTCAGCCGTTAGTACATCCACTCAAGTGCCAGATGAGTTTGATCGTAATGTTCCACGGATCTGTGGTGTGTGTGGAGACAAAGCCACTGGCTTTCACTTTAATGCGATGACCTGCGAGGGCTGCAAAGGCTTCTTCAGGTACACACACCCTTTCTCTTATCCAATTTGGTATTCACACAGTTACACCGATGTTCATTAAGAAACACATTAACACATATTATCTGTAACCAATGTCATACTGCCAGACTATTTTTAGTGTTTTCGTGTGTGTGTTCATTAGGCGCAGTATGAAGCGGAAGGCCAGTTTTACCTGTCCTTTTAATGGAAGCTGCACCATCACTAAAGATAACCGTCGCCACTGCCAGGCCTGCAGACTCAAGCGTTGCCTGGATATTGGCATGATGAAAGAGTGTGAGTTACTAGCCAGCATGACACATCTCAGAACACTGATTACTGGGAGCCAAGATATACTTTGTTACATCACGTTTTAATTATAGTTTAGATTTTATTTACCCTGCAGTGTCAAAACCTTCCAAATGTCATTTTTGCGATCTTGCAGGAATGCTATGCTGTTTGTAAGGTTGTTCCAAACAAAAGCAAGTAAGATGATCCGGTCACAAAAGGTCCCAAAAGGCTGTTAGAAAAGTAATACTTAGTATAAGGAAGTAGTTTGTGAGCACATGATCCTGTGTGGCAGCTCTTTGCGAATCATTTGGAAAGCGAAAGGTACTTCAGATTATGGATTTCACAATGATTGCTCTCGTGTTTGAAGAATCATCAGTGGAAAATATAGCTTGTATGTTATCACGTTTTTGTTTTTTTAAAATAAGCATAAAACAGCAATATTTGATGCAAATGTTTTACTGACCCCATCAATCGTAATAGCAATAAACCTGTATATTGCTTTAACCCTAAAAATAAATAGTTTAATCATTTTTATATAGATAGTCTGAAAATTAATAATAGTAATCCTTGGATTAGTGGGGGAAATGGAAGAGAAATATCCAGACTATTTAGCTGTTTTAGAAAAAAGATATTGAGATAATGTGGTTCAATTTTTTCAAGTATTTCTACAAGTATAAATGGTCTGATGGAATTGTTCTCCCCCTTGTCAGTTTCTATGAGACTGAATTAAATTAAAGCTATTGATTAAACTCTATTGAACGATACTAAAGTAAATTATAGTGAATTATGGTCGTAATATAACACTGGAGAACAACATACTATATAAGTTTTTTTATCTGTATTTTACCTGTAATAAAATTATATTACATGAGCACAGTAATGATGCTCATCTGTCTTTTTCCTTCAGTTATACTGACGGATGAGGAAGTTCAGAGGAAAAAAGAGCTGATCCAGAGGAGAAAGGATGAGGAGGCGCAGAGGGAGGCGCAGAAGCCCCGGCTTTCAGAGGAGCAGCGCAGCATCATTGATACGCTCGTGGATGCACATCACAAAACCTTTGACGATTCCTACTCCGACTTCTCACGCTTCAGAGTAAAATATTCATCAGATTTTTCTCCATTCTCTTCCTCTCTTCTGTATGCCATTCTCTTAGTTTCAGCCAGTTTTAACGTGCCCCTATTATGGATTTTTGAAAATTACCTTTCATGCAGTGTGTAACAGCTCTAAGTGAATGAAAACATCCTGCAAAGTTTTAAATCTGAAATTGCACCGCGTGTAAAGTTATTGTCTCTCAAAAGACAGCGTTGACTCTGAATCATTGAAACGAGTCATTTTTAAAACAAATCCCAAGCCGTTTCATGTTGACGTCAACATGAAACATTAGCATATTACCCGCCCACTTGTTGGTCTTTTTGGTTTGGTCAGAATGAAAATGCAAATTCATTCTTTGCCACTAGGTGCCGCTTTTGTAGCAAAATAAAATAACTGTTTCCCCGGTAACGCTGTACACAAAGCAGCACTGCGCTCACAAACGCTGCTTTATCAGGCATGATTAAATGAAAATGAGACCAATCTGACCAATCACCGCAGATTAGCGTCACTCAAAGGAGGGGTTTGGAAAAATGAATCGTTGAGCGAATCATTTGGGAGTCATTGAGCAAGTAAGGTAAAAATAAATGCATATTTTAAGACAATGAAAGTGTTTGACCTTGCATGCATTAACTTGTTGTTGGGGACTCCCAAAACCAAAAAATTAACTTTCATTACCCATAATAGGGACACTTTTAAATGTTCTTGTACAGTGAGCCTAATGAGCTTTTGGACCCTTCAGTGACACATAAGGTTGCCGCATTTAAAGGGGTCATTTGATGCTGCTAAAAAGAACATTATTTTTGTGTATCTGGTGTAATGAAATGTTTATGCGGTTAAAACACATTATTTTCCACATACTGTACATATTGTTTCTCCTCTATGCCCTGCCTTTTTGAAACGCGTCGATTTTTAATAAGCTCATCGGTCTGAAAAAGCGAGGGTTGTGCTGTGATTGGCCAGCTATCCAGTGCGTTGTGATTGCCGAATACCTCAAGCGTATGACGGAAATATTATGCCCCTTACCATACTGTTGATGCCGTGTCCGGCCCGAGCGCCGCGACAAAAACATTAAAACTCATTATAAACTAGGCATTTGTTGCATTCAGTGGGGCCATAATTACTGATTATAATGACTATACTGCCGCGGTCTGGGATAGCGTGAGCTGAGGCCGGGCTAGAGTGCTGAGCCTGGCTAGCGTGAGCCAAGCCCTGCTTAGTGTGCGCTGGGCGGGATAGAGTGAGCTGAGTCCTGGCTAGCGTAGCCGAGCCCCGTCTTAGCGTGCTCTGATCGGCAGGGTCGAGACGTTTTATGACCCCGGCGGAACTCTGCTTCGTCCTACGGTAAAGTTGTTTTATTTCCTCAGCGACCAGCACAGATCAGCTCTAGGCATGACAAAGCAGATATCGTCCTTTTTGGAAGACCAAACAAAGTAGTTTTCGCTTTCACCACGAAGCACACAGCGCCTTCACGACATGGCTGAAGCGTCAACAATACTACAGTGAGAATAAAAGTTACACCTTCTTTTTTTGCGTGAACATTTGGGTGGCGTTATGCATATCTTCCCACATAGTGACATAGACATGTTGGGGCGTGTTAAAACGAGCCGTTTTAGGAGGGTGTGGACAAGTCTTAACTTTTATAAATAATTTCTCTTTGGGTTTGAGACTTTAGTCTTGCAACTTTACAGATCTTCTTTATGCACCAAGAGCTTGTAACACTCCAAAGAGAAAGGAAAAATTTAAATCGCGTCATATGACCCCTTTAAACCATGAGGCATCTGTAAATAAATGATTCTAGAGCTTTTCTCAGAACTAACAGTTCTCAACCAACTGGTGTGAAAATTATTTTAAGTGATCACTACACTCCTGTTCAAAGTTTGGTTGGGATTTTTGATTTTTAAAAAATGTTTGAAAGAAGCTCAAAGCTCACCAAGCTGTAATTTATGAATTTATACAAGACGAACAGTAATATTGTGAAAATATTATTACAATTTAAAACAACACTTTTCTATTTGAATATATTGTAAAATAAAATGTATTTAGTCATTAGTCGAGAATTAATTTTCAGCAGACATTACTTCAGTCTTCAGTGTCGCATGGTCCTTCAGAAATCATTCTAAAATGCTGATTTGGTGATCATGAAACATTTCTTATTATCAATGTTGAAAACAGTTTTGTGGAAACCATGATACAATTTTTCAAGAATTCTTTGATGAATAGGAAGTTCAAAAGAACAGCATTTTCCACTTTTGATGAATCACAGTATTGATTTCCTTCAAAATAAAAAAAAAACAATCTACTAATCCCAAACTTTTGAACGGATGTGTATATATGATATTCCAAATGTTTGCTATATGTCAAGTAAATCCTGTTGTTTTGATAATTTGTTATATAATGCAGAGACATTCCTACATTTTAAATTTTTCTAATACTTTTTGGGTCCACTTTTTCTGTCTTTCTTAGGAATACTTTGCTAATTTTTTCAGTGTGTTCATATGTTTATGTGTGTTTTGTGTTGCAGCCTCCAGTTCGAGAGGGTCCAGTTACACGCAGTGCCAGCCGAGCCGCGTCTCTTCATTCACTATCAGATGCCTCCTCAGACTCCTTCAGCCATTCTCCAGGTGACACACACATGTGTATACATGTTGAACTAATGCACACAAACACTTGTTTGTGCATAAATCACCTGTAAGCTTTCTTCTGAGAAATATTTTTCAGCCCAGTGTGAGGCGCGGACAGGCATGTGTGTTTGTGTGTTAGAGGGTTGTGTGTCTTAATTGCACAGCAGGCTCCGTTCATCTCACCATGCTTGACGTCACAGGAGAGCCTCTCTAATGACAAACAGACTATTCACATTTTTTAAATAAATTAAATTACCAATTGGAAAAAATTCTGTTTTTATTAAAAAAACAGATTCATTTTCTGACTGCTGCTTATTTAATTAATCTTGAAAAATGTTGATTACAGCATTACATTAATGTCTACTCGCTTTGTATGAAAATGTGTTGTTTTGCAGTTGTTCTAATATCTTGACATTGTTTGCTTTTTAGGCAAAGTGTAAATAAGAGATTTATTCTGCAATGTTGACAGCTTTGTTTATTGTTATGAAGGTGTTTGCAGAGTGCAGAACACAGTACGCTGACAGTCAGTGAGGTTGTGTTGAGCTCCGGGCTCAACCAGTCATGTGTACCTGTGTAAACATGCACAGTAATTCTAGTGCAAGCTTTAGTTAGCATTTATTTAAAAATGTTGAAAAAAATGTTGAAATGAAGAAAAATCCAAATTAATTCAGTTACAATATCAAGAAAAATAATCAACAACATTGATTTCCCCCATAATAGCGCAGTCATAATACATGAAAGCAAATTTAATGTACACAAAATTGCTGAAATTAATTTTTTCCCCCGCCACAATATTTTCTTACAATTCACAAAAATATTAAAAACAAGTTATTTGTTCTCTGGCTGTATAAACAGACACAAGGAGGAGATAAAGCTTCTGTTAAAGTGGACACAGTTATCGGCCAGTATCTCAAAAATAATGTCTCTTTTTTTCTTAGCCATTGATTCAGATTTTTACTTGCCTTACCAGCATTTTCACTTGCCCACCACAAAAATAATAATTAATTTCATTCAATGCAAAGAACTGCAGTAAAATCAAAGAATTATCTCTTTTGTTGGCATCTGTTTGGATTTCGGAAGCATTAAGCATTAAGTTTTGTTCTTACTTTCTCTTTCTCTCCCTCTCTTTTTACATCTGTAGAGTCTGGAGATCGTAAGATGAATCTGAGCAGTTTGTTGATGATGTATCAGGAGCAGGGTTTGAGCTCCAGTCCAGACTCAAAGGAGGATGAGGGCACTAGTCTTTCCATGCTTCCTCACCTGGCTGACCTGGTTTCCTACAGCATTCAGAAGGTCATCGGCTTTGCCAAGATGATTCCTGGATTCAGGTAAAATTTTGTGTGAGCGAGTGTGTGTGCGTGTGCGTGTGCGTGAGTGTGTGTGTGTGTTGTGTGTGTGTGTGTGTGTGTGGACAACATATAAAACTACCAAAATTAGTTTAATCGCAACGTTTAATCGCAACATATAGTCATTGCAGTTAATAGTGTTCACCATCTGTTTTATTACGTGTAATTAATTATTACGTGTAATTTGTAACTAACTGCATGATTCTTATTGTAAATTTCTGCCATAGTCACCACTAATAACCTACTCCTAAATGTAATGTAGAAACTTTTCTGTAAAGCTGCTTTGCAATGATTGGTATCGTGAAAAGCACTATACAAATAAACTTGAATGGAATTGTGTGTCAGGCAAAATTTAAGAACTGTCTTTTTTGAATTCATAAATTAATTTGATTTGGAATGTCTAGTGAAAGGAATTTAAAGAAATTCAACAGCCACCAGAAGGAATCTGGTTTTGCAACAAAACTGAAGAAATTTTACAGCACAAAAACAGCAGGAGAAATTTCACAATTTTTTTTTACAGAAGTAATTTTGATTAATACGTGTAGTGTTTTGAATTTTGCCGTTTTGAATTTTACTGTAAAACACAAGAAAATATGTACCAGTTTTCAAAAACTCTATAAAAACAATATTTTATATAGTCAATAACTTGAGTAAATTAGAGCATTTTTTTCCCACTTTATATGCTTTAGACGAGTAAAATATCTGTTGCACTTCATTATTGGGTGCTTTAAAGGGGTGGTTCACTGTTTTTTTTTCTAGACTTGATTGTGTTTATGGGGTGCGTCTAACCTTTTTAATGCTTCGTTAAAAAAAAAAAAAAGTATTACTTTTCACATAATTTACCTTTATTCCACACCGCTCTGTCCCTTCTCTGAGAAATGCGCTGATTATTTCCTGCTTTTATGAAGCCCTGCCCTTAGAAATAGGCGATGGGCTCTGATTGGTTAGCCAGCCCAGTGTGTTGTGATAGGCTAAACCGCCTCTAGTGTGCATCTAATCGTCCCGCCCCTCACCTCAGCGGCATGCACTCCGGTTGTATTGTAAACGAAGGAGTTGTTAATATCGCTTATCAGTTTGAGCCCGATTGAGAAGCAGAGGATATTATTGAATAGGATCGTGCAGAACCTGTGCAAGCACGGCTTTTAATGGTAGGACTATTTTTTTTGTTTGTTTCATACTTTTAGATATGCTGTTATTTGTAAATGCTCCTGCTTATGTTAGCTTTTAATATACGGTTTTATCCTGATTAAAGCTTTAATACAGTACGGCAACTGCACGCACGTTCATGTTTAACGCTTCTCATAGCTATGAAAATAAGTGTATAAATGGAACAGTTCATTGTTGGAGCTGAGCTGAATTAGAGAGAGAGAGATGCAGAGCGGGTGCAGAGCGCGGTGCAGAAAACAAAAAACAAAAAAAAAAGACAGTATTAAGAACCGCTGTTTTAGAACATTGATTTAGAAACTTGTGAATCCATTAGAATCGTTAGAAGAATCGTTTTCTCTTCCTTTTCTCTAAAGCAGCGCAGCATGGCCTCGCCCCCTTTGCTGCCTTTTCCCGGGGGCGGGGTTTATGTACATTTCTGGGTTTGTGACGTCACTCGTTGTAGTCCCTTTGAGCCGTTTTTGTAGGCATTAAACTGCCAGAATTTTAAAAGACTATATCTCCGTTTGCATTGAACTTTCAGCTTCGTAACTTTGCAGATATTGTTTATGCTCAAACAGCAACATTACACACTAACAATCGTTAAAAAAGTGAAATCGCAAGCAACCACCCTTTTAATAATATAAAACAGTATACATTGTCAATACCTAATTACAGACAAATAGTCACCTACATCCTAAATGGACAGAGGGTGAGTAAAGCATTAAGCATTAATTTTTGGGTAAATTATGCCTTTAATTTCACAGGGCCTCAAATTTAGATTTTTGTGGATCCTGAGCAAGGATGTTCTCCTCATTCCTTTCATCCGTTTTAGTGGCTTGTTTTGTGGAAATTTCCATCTTTTTCCCAACAGGCTAATTTGAACATGACTATCATCTATTTAATTTCCTCAGGAACATAAAAATAGGTTTGACCTTATAGATTGTCACTCTCAGTACATGTTTCTTGCCTGCCTCTGTGCAATTCCATGTATTTCCGAGCTTCCTCAGAAAGTGCGTACATTATGGACCGCATGTTGCTGTGGCAACCATAGGAGTGTCATGTTATCCGCACTGAGTGTACCCACTCCCTCTACATCTGCCATTCACAGAATCCAGCATGAGCCAACATTTGACGTGTGTGCATTTGTGTCTGTTTGTGTGTCTCAGAGAGCTGACAGCTGAAGATCAGATTGCTTTGCTCAAGTCCAGTGCTATAGAAGTGATCATGCTCCGGTCCAACCAGTCTTTCAGTCTGGAGGACATGAGCTGGAGCTGTGGAGGACCCGAGTTTAAGTACTGCGTCAATGATGTCACGAAAGGTACACGCAAACAGACATGCATTGTGTCATGCGTTAACAAACAGTGGTTGCACTTTTGGTATTGTTTACTAAAACTAAATTAAAAAATGTTATTAATTGAAATAAAGCTGAAATAAAAATTACAAACTTAAATGAAAATGATAAATGTTGCCTTGACAACTAACTGAAATAAAACATGTTTGATGTATTAAAAATAATCAAACTAAAACTGAAATAAAATAAAAAGAAACTAAATAGAAATATTTAGAAAAAGACAAAATTACAAAGCAAAATTACAAAAAAACGAAACTGAAAATCTAAAAATAGAAGCTAATTCAAAATATTGATAATTAATATAATAGCATACAAAAATAACAATGAATAGTTACATATTTTGTGAAGGTTTACTTGGTATATTGCAAAGAGAAGGTTTCATTTGCAATTAATTAGATGTCAGCAGAGGGTTTGATATTTTTGTTGAAGTTGTGTAAAGTGAATTTTTTTAGTTTATTTTCTCAAACTAATTTTACTTTCTATCCCAGTCTTATGCATGGAGACCATGTAGTGGCTCCAAAATATATGGACACTAAGCCAAAATTAAAAATGTATTCACATCTTTGACAATATAAAACTAACAAAACTGACATTTTGTTTCAAAAGAATATAGTACTTCACAAGCATTAGGTATTAGGTATGATTAACTAATAATTAACAATATTTGTTTTCAGTATTTATATAAGTTAATGTTGTACATTAATTCATACTTGTTTAATTCATTTTAAATGTTTAAACTGTATATGTACAAGTTTACATTAGAAATTAACATAAATATAGATCAATACATGAAAATATTGATTATTGTTGTTTCATGAAATTGTTTAAATGAATGATGAATTAATTATTACATAATAATCAATATTAATACGTAATTACAAAACAGTAGTAATATTTTTCAAAATGTGACCCTGGACCACAAAACCAGTCATAAGGGTCAATTTTTTTAAATTTAGATTTATATATCATCTGAAAGCTGAATAAACAAGCTCTCCATTGATGTATTGTTTGTTAGGATAAGACAATATTTGGCCGAGATAGGACTATTTGAAAATCTAGAATCTGAGGGTGCAAAAAAATCAAAATACTGAGAAAATCGCCTTTAAAGTTGTCCAAAAGTTCTTAGCAATGCATATTACTAATCAAAAATTAAGTTTTGATATATTTACGGTAGGAAATTTACAAAATATCTTCATGGAACATGATCTTTACTTAATATCCTAATGATTTTGTGGCATAAAAGAAAAATCGATAATTTTGACCCATACAATGTTTTTTTGGCTATTGCTACAAATATACCCAAGCGACTTAAGACTGGTTTTGTGGTCCAGGGTCACAAATGAAATAAAAAGTCACTTTCTGGTTATCAAACATTGTCCCTAGTCGATGTGATGAACAACACCTGTAGTTAGTCTCCATTAATAATGAGCCTAATGAAATCCTCCTGATTTTGTGTGTGTTTGTGGGCGCAGCTGGACACTCTCTGGAGCTGTTGGAGCCTCTGGTGAAGTTTCAGGTGGGCTTGAAAAAGCTCAACCTACATGAGGAGGAACATGTGCTGCTGATGGCCATTTGCCTGCTGTCTCCAGGTCTGCTTTTATATACCATATGCACCAAGCATTAGACAAACTGAGACTTCATTCATGCAAACAGGAATCTCACTTGTCTGTGTTTGTGTGCTCATAGACCGGCCCGGGGTGCAGGACCACGAGCGAGTGGAAGCATTGCAGGACAGAATATCTGAGGTTCTGCAGGCATACATCCGTGCGCATCACCCGGGGGGGCATCTGCTTTATGCTAAGATGATCCAGAAGCTGGCGGACCTCCGCAGCCTGAATGAAGAGCACTCCAAACAGTACCGCTCCCTCTCTTTCCAGCCCGAACACAGCATGCAGCTGACCCCTCTGGTGCTGGAGGTGTTCGGCGGACAGGTCACTTAGCAACTTCACCTGAATCGGAACAAGACGTGCGGGTCAAACGCCGTGACCCAGAGGGTTGTGGAGTGAATGTACGGACAATCACCTTAAACGCATACAGAGTTTCCAAGACAAAGTTTGTGTGTGTGTGTTTCCCTCATCATTTACAGATCGGCTAGGGAGTTCCATAGATGTATCTGTTTGTTTGTTTGTTGAATGTAAGGAGTACATTCTCATTAGAATGTAATATGGTCATGGTGTTTTTCACTGTGGCAACTCGATACAGTATATTTTACTGTATTATCTATAGCCAACAGTATTACACTGCATGTGTAGGATGAGTGTGTGAGTGTGCAGTCCTGTTCTAAACCTCCGCATGGTCCCCAAAGAGCTGTCCACTACTGCTGATGTCCTGTCTCTTCACCTCCTGCCTTTAAATGCACAGGGTTAAAAGTATTAATGCAAGCACACAGCTCAAACTCACCCCCTCGCCTAGCCACTTAACCAATCAAACGGCAGCTCCGCCTTCCTTTCCTCTGCCTCCAGAGCTCTGATAGGTCGCTGAACAATGGCTGTCTTCTCTACTGTTATTTGCTTGTGCTGTGATTGGCCAATAACCTGACGCCTCTGCAAAATGGTCAGTGCAGCATTAGCGCTCGCCACTCAGCTAACCTGTAAATAAGACTCCGTATCTATATTCGTACCTTTTCAAATCAGTGTAAATAGAGTTTGATATAAGCGCTTCTTGTGGCTAATGGTAGAATCTAGCAGAGTGAGACCCTACAGCCCTGGCTGGTCATGATGAATATGTAAACGAAGACTGTGGTCTAACTGTGCATTTATGCAGGCATACAGGAATCATGGATTATGTTTTAAAGAACTGAGAGCATTACCTCACTTCTTTACAATGTTGTGAAGTTCCTTAGCCTACATATTTCTCAACTCTTGCATTCCATCATTCATGTTTTTCTTGGAAACACTTTTTCAGATTAGTTCAACTAATTACATTTTTCCCTAACAAAGTTTTACGCTTCGTTAGCCATCATGAAACAAAACCCTGAATGCTTTTTATGTTGTATTATTTTTTATTTATAGTACATTTCACACAAGTTACACTGCTAAAATAAAGATGCCTGGGTCATATTTCAACCCAAAAGAAAAAAATCTCCCCGTATGTAATTTTAATGACTGTTAATATAATAGTGAATATCATCCATATTACAATTATGTATTCTTTACGTTTTAAATAATGTATATTTTTTTCTTCATATTACATTGAGTATTGTTTTCACATTATGGTATTCCAAAAAAAATTTCTTAATAAATAAAAATAATTGGAATACTTGATGGCACTTTTTTTTTTTTAAATCTTAATTTTGGAGTGAACTATGACCTGAGTGTCTTCCTGACATGTTTTGGGAGACTCTGTTTGTATGGCTTTGATTGGGAAATAACTTATTTGGTTATTATAACGTTTTTAAAATAACTCTAAAAGCAGCATGCTGGATAATTTATGATTTAATTTTTATCGTCAGTAACTGTGGTGTTACATGCTACCTGGGTATATTTGATATTTTGTTGGCACAGCCAACAAAATATGTTGAAGGTTCTTCAAAACATATTCTAATTACAGCATAACACAACTCAGCACATTCTTGTCTTACGCTGGTTGTTATGATCTAAACTGTAATTACAGACACCTAATACCATGTCGGCCATGGTATAGACCATGCCGCAGCCCTGCAAAGTTCAGCTCCAACCCTAATTAAAACTCACCTGCCTGTAGCTTCCTAGTAACCGTTCAGACCTTGATTTGCTTGTTCAAGTGTGTTTGATTAGGGTTGAAGCAAAACTGCAGAGCTCTCCGGGACCGACGTTCGCCAACCCTGGTATAGACATTTTTATTGTATAGACTTTTTTTGCATGTCTTTGGACACCATGTTAATATCACACTAGCCACTGCCTGCATTGTGTCCTCTAAACCAAACACAACTGCCTTAGCTTGGCCTCAGCTGTTCACAGTTCTTTATTTAAATTGACCTTTTTATGCTTTTTAAGTATGTAAGAGTCCTTTTCTCCACTGTGTATAATATCTGTAAGTGATATTGGCGAGACTGTCGTCAAGGACTCCTTGAGTCGCATTAGAGGGCTGATGCTTACAGAGCGCTATCTGTGTTGCTTTATATATCTTGTTCTCTCCGGTTTCTCCACAAACTCGTTTTTTTTTTTTTATCACGTCTGATGCGTATGAATCGTCTTTTCAGTCAGGGCTCAGGGTCATTAGGAAAAACTTTTCTGTGGTATGAGAGTTAATCATAGTTAATGAAGATTGTCTGTAGGTGTGAGTTTGGTGTCGGAACTGGGTCGGCGATTTAATGATCATGTAAGCTGAATTTAACTACCTAGAAACTGCGGTCGCTCAGAAGGGCGAGCGCAGTGCGCGTGTGTGTGTAAGCGTGCGTTTATGAAGTGAGGGCGATGTATAGCATTTACACCAAGTATATTCATATATGATTGGGTGTCGCATATTCGGCCCAGCCTTGATGGGGAATGTGTGTTTGTGTGGGAAGGAGAAAGAGTGAGAAGGTTATCGTTTCCTCAGTATATTACTATTAAATAACTTAGTCATGGCACTTAAGATTTAATGATATAGAAGGTTTGCTATATATATCTATGAGTATTAATTTGCAAATGTAAAAGATTTAAATATTTTCTTGTAGGCTAGTTTTGATATTCTGGTATCAGTGTACAGGTGGCGGCACAGGGCAGAGGGTTATGTGTGTGTATGTGTGGGTAGGTATTCAAATATAGGAAAGTACGACTGAATGCTAACCTCTTGCACAGTGCGGGCATATATGTATATATACATACATTTTTTTTTCTTTCATGATCTTATTGCTCTCTTTCGACTTGTCTATTTTATCGTCTTCATGCCTTCTCTCTATACTAAGCTGCTCAGTACTTTGTGGGATGAGGGTGTACACTCAATTTTAAACTGGAAAACTATGAAATCTTCCAGTCTTGAGCATTTTTGTAATCATTCACTTACTTGTTTCGTTCTGATTTCGTGATGAACGAGTGAGAATATCCCTGCAGCACTTACCATAAATGTAGATCAGACAAACCAGGACAACAGGTCATGTCTAAACAGTTGCAAAATATACAATATGCATGGTGATGATGATGGCGAGACATGAGAAAGACGAAGATGAAATTGATGTTGGTCTCTTTTCCGAGTCCAAAATGTAACCATAACAAACTACCTCTCTGGGGAACAGACACATTTGATTTGTATTTTTTTTTATGATTCATGTTTGTATTTATTGCTGTGCAGTGGCTCACATGGACAACCCAGTACCTCATGTATGAATATCACTTAACAACAACGCCTTAACAGCTGTTTTATCGGATTTTTTTAAACTATTATTATCTGTACAGTATTTGTATCTTTAGCTTTCTTTGACACGTTGAAACATTCACATACATGGATGGACAGACGGACACCTCCACAAGAGAGCTGAGAGCTGTTAAGGCGTGGTCACACACTTCCATGATTGACAGTGTTCAGTTGCTGCTGGGATTGGTTGGCCATCCTCAGGCCCCTCCCCTTCTTTATTCTGACTGCACAGTTGGATTTTGCTGCTCTGCAAAAATAATTACACAAAACCTGTCAGAGCATGGCCTTCTCTCTTTTTCTCTTTTTGAACAGTGACGTGTCAAGTGGACATCATCTACTCTACAAATCACACTTGCTCAAACTTTACCTCGTACAAAAACACATATACGCTCTACAGTCAATACCTCATGCCAGGTCAATCCTAAAATGGAGTAGATGATGGATTGCAATTGGTGATAGAGTCGTCTGTGACAAAGAGAAAATGAAGAGAGGCGTGCTCTTTACCTCTCCTCTTCTGTCTGAGCACCATTGGACAGGAGATCAATAGAAAGTTTGTGGCACTAAATGGCTCATAAGTGCAGAAGCACTTCTGTCTCTGAGTGAATGGGTATCATAAGGAAAACTGTAATTCAAATGCTAGCTGTTTACAGGTTAACAGCTGTATGCCTGCTCACCAGGACAAAACCAGTTGAATATGACCATTCATGAAACGGTTATAAATGGCCTGTTTTGTTTTGTTTTTTTTCTTTTACATCATAAAGTATTGTAAATTCATGTTTCTGATTTCATGTAATATTGGTCAAATGTTTTACAAATCAATAAAAGAATATAATGATAAACACTGGTTACTTTGATTTTCTGTCGTACAGGGGAGGGTGGGCTAGGCAGTGTCATCCAATTAATCTAGAAAAATGAAATATTTTTGTCAGTATGTTAATAAAGGGCCCATTAAATATAGCTGCATATGACTGATAAAAATAAGCATCTTTTATGCTCAAACCATGTTTCTTATTAAAAATAAATTTCTACATGGCAGATATAATAAACGTCTCCAAGTGTATTATATCTGTCTTTATGATAACTTTATTGACAATTACTGGACACACAAAGAAAAAAAAACTGTCCGCTTACCTCACTCAACCCTTACTCTATATTGTTGTATTAGAAAGGTAAATTTTACCAAACCATGCATTAATGTATCTTGAATATAAATGATAACGTTGTATGCTTGTTCTTAAAGTAAAATATGGATGCCTGAGATTCACAATAGGTTATGAGAGATTAATTTTAGTTGTAAAACGTGTATAGTACACAAAGCTGACAAATATACACCATAGTCTATAAACTTTTTTTATGTGCATTAATTTGCATAGATATGAGGGTAAGATCATCGAGTTCACGTTCATACTGAAAAACAAATTAAGCTCTCTTGCATTTTATTTTTATGGTCACTAGATGGAGTTGTTGTACACACGCTGTGGGACAGACAGATTATGCTGGTATGTCTTGCATAGTGTCAGCTGTGTGCTAAACTGTAACTTCTCAGCTGGAACTCCAAAGTGAACAGCGCTGCCGTCTTGAAACGGTCAGGAGATCTTTTTAAATGGCAGTCAACAGAGATGATGCTTCAGTGTGCTGTGTAGAGAGTACCCTATTAATAATTAAAAACCCAATAATAGATTGATTGGCATTGTGATAATCTTCACTTTTTTTGCCATGTCATATTTATTATGTGGGGGACTCTTTTTGAAACTTGCTGCAGAATTTTTTTTTATGAAGGAATTTTGCGGCATGAAGAATTCATTTACGGCACAAACAGCGGTTGCGCGCCCCTTTTTATAGAACACCGCGAGGCCACACAGAGGGTCCTGCAAAAACGAAAGGCTAAAGCTTTAGATATAGTTTTAGATTTTTTTAAATATTTGAATGCAAATGAGGGGTCGTTCAAAAACAGACCTCAGTTAATACAAACTTAGATTATGGGTTTTGATATATTGAAAAATATTAGAATGCAAATGATGGCTGCTATGTACTCTTAGTATCAAATGTATGATTTAAATAATTATTTCGTTTTTTGGACCTTTTAATCTGTTTTATGAACACTAGGCCTATACATTTAATTAGTGTTAATTTACTGAGTTTTAATTTGGAGCTGTATGTTATCTGGAATATATAGAATTTATGATACACTAAATCATATGAAACTCCTTTGGAAGAGATTGTTACAGACTGAAAATGGAGTTATGGCTGACACTCAGATGTATCAATGTAATCAGTAACATTTGACATGTTTGTTCATATTGGCTGCATCCAAATATGCATACTTGATACTTCCCTATTATATAGTAGGCACTAAGTATGTTAGAAAATCGCATACTGTCTACATTTGGTTTGAAACATCTCGGTTACGTATGTAACCCTCGTTCCCATTCCCCCATGGCCTTGCCGTTCACTGCATCGTGATAGCGGTGACATACACTTTGAGGGTGGAGGGAGACAGCCTTCGCTCCAACCCTACTTGCAGAAAGGAAAGCACGACCACGATCGGGCATCTACGGGGGTCTTCCAGCCAGGAAGAACACCAATCGACAAACAGGTTCCACTTCAGCGCGTAAGCGTGTCTTGTAGAGGGCGCTCTAGCTGAAGTGATGGTGTTTACTACTGCTGGAGGTAGACCACCTAGAACCTCCGTGTCCTGTCCAGAGACCACACATGGAAATTCCACAGGTCTGGGTGCGGGTGCCAGAGGGTGCCCCCTCTCCGAGAAAGGAGATCCCTCCTCAGAGAAATTCGCCAAGGAGGGACTGTCGCGAGGAACATCAGTTCGGGGAACCAAGTCCGACAGGGCCAGTATGGCGCCACCAAGAGGACATGCTCCTCGTCCTCCCTGACCTTGCAAAGCAACTGTGCAAGAAGGCTCACTGGGGGAAACGCATACTTGCGAGGGCCCCGCGGCCAGCTGTGTGCCAGAGCAATCCGTGCCGAGTGTTCCGTCGGTCAGGGAGTAAACAGCTGGCAATGGAGGTGTCCAGAGAATCAAATCGGTCTACCTGAGCGCCTCCAAATCAGCTGGACTGTTTCGGGGTGGAGTCGCCATTCTCCCGGATGGGCAGGCCGGCGTGAGAGCTCGTCGGCTGCACGATTAAGCTCGCCTGGGATGTGAACGGCGCGAATGCTTCTGACTCCAGAGGAGGAGATGGCGGGCGAGTTGCGACATGCGACATGCGACGGGAGCGTAGACCACCTTGTTGGTTGATGTACGCAACAGTCGCAGTATTGTCCAACCGGACCAGTATGTGCTTGTCGTGTAGCAGCGATTTGAAACGGCGCAGAGCAAGCCATACTGCTAGCAACTCGAGGCAGTTGATATGCCAAAGCAGTCAAGGCCCTGTCCCGTGCCCGATTCGCATGCTCCCCGTTGCACATGGCCCCAGCCTCTGGCAGAGGCATCGTTTGAGACAACAACATCCTGACCCTTGCACTAGGGGAACTCCTCCTCGGCCTGGAGAAAGGCAAGGGTCCGACCACGGCTGAAATTCTGGCGAAAGTCCAGCTCGGGGCTTGGTTTTGAAGACCAACGCTGAAGCATCTCATGAAGCAATCCGCGCCCCGTGACAGGCGGCAGCGATGCCATATGCCCGGAGCCTCAGACCTGTGTTCAGTTGTGACCGCCCTCCGGCTGAAATGACTCCAGCAGTTAGCATCGAACTGAGCACTCCTTTACTGGTGGTGTGCTGTTAGAATTGACCGGGAATCCAACGCCATGGGAGAGCTCTTTTCCCAGTTGACTCGAAGCCCCAACCGGCTGAGGTGACTTAGCACTGTGTCCCTGTGTTCGCACAACTGTGCTCAAGACTGGGCCAGTATGAGCCAGTCATCGAGGTAGTTGAGAATGCAAATGCCCGCTTCCCTCAATGGAACGAGTGCTGCCTCCACGACCTTGGTGAAGACACGTGGCGACAGGGATAGCCCGAAGGGGAGAACCTTGTACTGATATGCTTGCCACTCGAACGCGAAGCGGAGAAACGGCCTGTGTCGAGGGAGGATCGAGACATGAAAGTACGCGTCCATCAGGTCGATCGCTGTGAGCCAATCGTGTGGACGAAAGCATTGAAAAATGCGTTTCTGCATCAACATCCTGAACGGGAGCCTGTGGAGGGCCCGGTTCAAGACACGTAGGTCCAAGATTGGTCGTAACCCACCCCCTTTCTTGGGTACAATAAAGTAAGGGGTGTAAAACCCCGACCTCATATCGGCTGGAAGGACCGGCTCTATCGCGTCCTGCGCCAGTAGGACTGCGATCTCTGCACGCAAGACAGGTGCATCCTTGTCCGGCACAGAGGTGAACGAATGCCCCTGAACTTTGGAGGACGCTGGGTGAACTGAATTGCATAGCCGAGTCTGATGGTTCTCGTGAGCCAGCAAGTCAGTTTGGGGAGTGCTAGCCAGTCCCCCAGAAACCAAGCAAGCGGGACTAAGGGAACCACCGACGTACCCACTGTGGGGCAACGAGGTGGAGCGCAGGGACCCGACCTGGAAGGCAAAGAGTCCCGGAGTGGGGTCTGAGTGCGCGGTGCATCATTTACCTGGCTCCTCGGTTGGGCAGGGGGGTGCGTGAGAAGGCATAGCGTCCTCAAACCGGGCCCTGCTGACCACTGGCGAAAGGAGAGGGGGACGGAAGTGTCGAGGCTGTGTTTCGTACACTACCATCCTCGCATAGGAAACTGCTCTTTTGTTGAATGTTTGGGTACCACTGGCTGGGGAGCCAGTGGCGGAACAAAACAAAAAGGGAACAAAAGATTCTCCACCCGGCCATCCTCCAGGTGAAGGAGTTGTGCAGTCACCATCTCCTGAAGAGCAGGCTCCAGAGTCTCCGGGTCGCCCGTCTCAGGGACGCCGCTTTCCTGCTGCCAGCCCACGCTGCGGCTGGTGGTGCAGGCTACGCTGGGGCCGAACTGGGCGAGGTGGAGGCAGCGGAAATGGAGCCTCGCGATCGAGTGGCGGATGAACTGCACATCCTGCCCCGCGGCTCACTGCTGGCACACCACCGCGCCGGGGCAGGATGTGCTTAATTGCCTCCGTCTGCTTCTGTGCGGCGGAGAACTGATGGGCAAAGCTCTCCACCGCGTTGCCGAAGAGACCAGCCTGGGAGATCGGGGAGTCCAGGAACCGGTGTTTGTCTGACTTCCTCATATCTGCCAGGTTCAGCCAAAGGTGGCCTTCCTGGACAACCAAGGTGGACATCGTCTGACCCAGGGACCACGCCGTGACTTTCGTCGCCCGTAGGGCAAGGTCCGTCGCAGTGCACAGCTCCTGCATCCCACCCGGGTCAGAACTACCCTCGTGCAGCTGCTTCAACGCCTTGGCCTGGTAGACTTGCAGGAGGGCCATGGTGGAGGCGGCATGTCCAGCAGCTCTGTAAGCCTTGGCCTTTAGAGCGGATGAGAACTTACAAGCTCTGGACGGGAGGCGTGGATTACCCTGATCTGCTCAGCAGCCTCATCACGGAACACCACAGGGTGCGATGTGCTGGGGGAGTGAGGGGCTGTGGAGGTGCACTCGGTGGGGAAGCCTTCACTGTAATCCTCAGAACACTCTGAACATACGCCGAAGTAGTCCTCCACTGCTGTGAGACAGAGGAACTAGAACGGGGCATAGCAAGGGGGACTCGTTTCATGAAGAGGAGTCTCGATCGCAACATCACGCACAATGAGAACATGAATCATCCACGAGCGCGGCCTCAGCGTGCTCAAAGCCCAGGCACGAGATGCAGCGATCGTGACCATCAGACGGAGCCAGGAAGCGACTACACCCAGAAACCCAGAGTGGAAGGCCATCTTTAAAAAGACGCTGCGTCACTCACGGAGCTCTTTTAGATCTTGCTCTTTCAGATTCAAAATGCTGAAGCGCACAGCGGAGGTCGCCGTTACAGCTCCTCCACGTGGCTTTATGGGACAGTAGGTACGGAAGTAGTAGGCCACCTGGATACTTTTCACCTACTGTTTTTCTCATACTTAAACAATATGGAAGTAGACATATTTAAATACAGCAATTGTCTTCAAGTTTCTGTCATATTGAGGAAAAGAGATCTATGAGAGCAGCTTGTGAATCAGTATTGGCTGGGTGGAATAGAAGTGGCATTCCTTGGACTGAAATTTGAGTGTTTGTTTTTGGCTAACAGTGGTAGATCTCATCTTCTGAGCACCTCTCAGATATCTAATACAGAGCAGGCATTTTTTCCAGCTGCATGAAGACTTCAAATCATTGTGGTGAGTGTGTGTGTGAGAGAGAACGAGGAGAGAATAGAGTTTATCAGGGCGCACATTCACAGGACGATTGTTAGCAGAGCGTAGGTTGATTTTCGTTGCCATGCGGGGAACAGAAGATAAGAGGTGCCTTGTGCCACAGAGTAGATGGTCGGTTGTTACCCCGAATACAGAAAGAGAAGGGAGGGGAGACTGAGTCGAGGTCAGTGAAGCTATGTGATGAGTGGTAGATTTCACCTCCGGAAACTGTCTTCAAACGGTCTCCAAAATCATATCTCTCCAGGCCTTGCTTGAGTTTTCCCACAGGAGTCCATATATCATCAGTGCTAAATAAGACCTTTCAGAGTATTTAAAATAGTTCTCATAACATTGGTGTCTCCAAATGCTTTCATCAACCCAATGTAAGACGTGCATGAGAATGACCTTTGCATTTGACCTTTGAAGCATATCCTAGATCTAAAATGCATAAAATCCGATGTATCAGAATTACAGAGGAGGCATTTGATGAGGTGACAGTCATGTCTTATGTTGAATTTTATTAGTAATATTATAGTAAGGTTATTATAGTAAGCTTCTTTATAGACTATTAAATTGAAGTTTTCTCTACAAAAATAAAAGCTATTTAATCTTGTCACTGTTACTGCCTATAGGAAATAAGTACTAATGTAAATAAGTTAATTTACTGACTTTTAGTAACAACATGCCCCTATATTGGGAAAATGCTCACAAATATTGTTTTGAAATATGAAAACAATTGGCTAAATATACAGAAAATTGTCCTGGCTATTCCAAGCTCTATCATTGCAGTCAGCAGGTGTTGCAGTGCTTCAGTCCAAAAGAAGTGAAATAAAAAGTGCCCATCCATAAAAAAAGTGTCTCACACGGCTCCGGGGGGTGAACAAAGGCCTCCTGTAGCAAATCGATGCATTTTTGTAAGAAAAATAACCATATTTAAAACGTAATCAATTTAATCTAGCTTGCGCTCACTGTTGTAAACGGAAGCAGTTCCGGGCGGATGACGTATGAGGTCGGCTTTGCGCATGCGCTGCTCAGAAGTGACGAATGCTGAAGCGCAGGGGAGAGATCAAAACAAAACAACGGCCACTAATTAGAAGTACAAAACAAGGATTTGTAAAGAAGAATGTCAGAGGATTTCGATATAAGCCAAGAGGAGACTGGTTTTCCTTTGCTAAAGTAAGGAAACTTTGCTTCCTTTGCTCCTGTTAACAAACGTTGGTTTTCACGAGACAGGCGCATGCGCAATGCCGACCTCATAGGTCATCAACCCGGAACTGCTTCCTTGTACAACTGTTGGTGCAAGCTAGATTGAAGAGATTATTACATTTTGAATATGGATATTTTTCTTACAAAAACGCATCGATTCGCTACAGGAGGCCTTTGTTCACCCCCCGGAGCCGTGTGGACGCTTTATATTTCACTTCTTTTGGACTGAAGCACTGCAGCACCCGCTGACTGCAACGATAGAGCTTGGAATAGCCAGGACAATTTTTAATATAACTCCAACTGGATTCATCTGAAAGATGAAAGTCATATACACCTAGAATGCATCTGGGGTGAGTAAAACAGCCTAATTTAAATTTTTGTGTGAACTAACCCTTTAATATGTACTTTATAAGTACTAATGACTTATTCAGCATCCCTTAATCCTACCCCATACCTAAACTTAACAACTACCATACTAATTATTATTAAGCAACAAATTAGGAGTTTATTGAGCGAAAACTTAATGGTTAATAGTAAAACCATTAATAGTGAAAATGTGTTCCCTATTCTAAAGTGTTACCAAACTAACCTTAATGTACTCCAGTGTAGGTTTGATTTTTTTGTGTTTATAGGTTTACCCCATATATATTGAGAAATGTTGATCGTCTAAAATTCACAGAATAGAATGAGTTTTGGGCAAGCTGACCTAAAAGGGTAACTGTGTGTGTGTGTGTGTGTTTTAGTACATAAACATAAGTCTAAATCAGGGTGGGGTGCTGCATGTCTTTTAGATAACGTTGTGTAAAAGCTGAAAAATGTATGGTTGTCTTATCAGCTCCTGTCCCCTCTCTATTTCTGTCTGGGTATTAATACTGTGGGTGTTGTCTTGGAAGCGTGCCCTAGCTGATATGAGTTTCCTGGTGAACATCAACGTACTGTCTACTGAGAATTTTGTTAGCTTTACTGTAAGCACTACAAACAGGTGTTCGCCTAAAAACACAGTCCACATTATGTATTCTTTTGAGTACAATTTTAAATATACTTTGACAGTGTTTCTTGAAATAACTGTAAAGGTGCTGCTGAAGTATAGGCCTCAACTATTTCAAGGAATAGTTCTTAAAAAAATAAGAATTTGCTGAAAATTTACTCACTCCTCATGCCATCCAAGATGTAGAGGAGTTTGTTTCTTCATCGTAAGAGATTTTGAAAAAATGTCTATTACATTACTTGCTCACCAAAGGCAGTGAATGGGTGCCGTCAGAATGAGTGTTCAAACAGCTGATAAAAACATCACAGTAATACACAAGTATTCCACAGGACTTCAGTCCATCAACTAATGGTTGCATATTTTTAAGAAATTATTTTTATTAAGGTGTTTCACTTTTATTCCATAATAAAAAAAAAATTATATGAAAAAGTAAATTTCCTCTCATATCAAAATCCACAACATATTTGTTCAGAAATGTTTTGGACTGTATACACTTGTAAATGGTGTTTGATCTGTGCATATTTCACTCCTGATTCAGACTGCATGACGTTTTGACAGGAGAAATCAATATTATGGATGGAGGACTGAGTTTAAAGTTAAAATACTTAAAATATTAATATCTATACTGTCCCCAGTCAAGATTTAAAAAAAAAACTATGCACATTTTATTAAAACATTATTAATTAATTGTTAATAAATAGATACATTTATGTAATAATTATTTATTTTGAAATATGTTCATGACGGGCTTTGTGATATTCACCTGCAGACATTAGTATGGCATTTAAAACCACTGCGGGGCTGTTACCAATCACCTTACCTCACGCCTACTTTACAAAATGCTTCAGATCAATGTCGTTCCCCCCTTTTTTGCAGAATATCCAACCAGGTTAACCAAGGTTAACCAAGTTCCAATAAAGCTCAGATGTTAGTATGTACTTAAAGCATAGGCTAAACATTTTTAGATATATCATGAATAATAATGCTTTTACATACTGTCTTTGAACAGGCGTTTTAATGTTATAAAGCCATGATAAGGCCAATTTAAAGATGGGTAATAATAAAGATATTTAAAAAATAGGCTTGTATGTAAAAATAGTAAATACAGGATGTTAGAAATCAATTTAGAGCTATTAAACTCAACCTTCCCACACAAGTGGAAAACCCCCGCTGCATCATGTCTCCTCAGTTTGGCTCATGCTCAGAATGTCAGTGTGTCAGTGAAAAGTCATTTACACACAAACACAGACACAGATTGGGTAAATGGAGAGGAATGCGGTGAGGTCAGGGTATTTACAGGAATGGCGTACAAAATAGTTTTCTTATATTGAGAACATGAAGGACACCCATGAGCTCAGCTTATTTTGTAAGCAAGTTTGGGGATGCATTTGCAGGTGGTTGTGCAACTGGCCTAGGGTGGTTCTTATATGGGGCGGCCTGCTCGTGTGTGTTTCTGAGTAAAACCACATTGTCCTCGCTGCTGTCTCAGCAAAGAGCCCAGGTATCTGCAGAGACAAACCTGGATAGAGAGCACAAACAGAGAACGAGAAAGTCTCAGTGAAGGGGGGTGAGGTTAAAGTTTCCTGTAAAGCGGTAAAGCAGGTGCAAAACCAAACACAGACATAATTTCACACAGGAACACTATATGCATGTTGAGATCCAGCATACAAATAAGGGCTAATAAAATCATCATGCAGAGTTAGAAACAAATAGTTTGATTATATAAACAAAAACAACAATTTTATCATTAAGTTGATGCTAATGCAAGTGCAGCAGTGACATCTGATCATGGACTGATCAAAAAGCCACAGAACCACCAACTTCTACTAAATTACTTCGAGAATTGCTGATAGAGAGAGGGAGGGAGAGAAAAAAGAGTCAGTGATTTAAAAATGTGAGAAAGGTTGCAATAAAGTAATACAATACTAGAATATTTAATGCATACACACAACCAAACTAGGCTGAGAGTATTAAAGGGGTCATATGATGCTATTTTAAAGATCATTATTTTGTGTATTTGCTGTAATAGAGTATGTTGACATGCTTTAATGTTCAAAAAACACATTATTTTTCAAATACTGTACATTATTGTAGGTCCTCTATGCCCCGCCTCTCTCAAACACATAGTTTTCAACAAAGCCCCCTCCTTTGACAAGCGCAGTCTGCTCTGATTGGCCAGCTGACCCAGTGCATTGTTATTGGCCGAACACCACAAGCACGCGTTGGAAATGTAATGCCCCTTACCATAATCGCGAGCTTCAGCTTTCAATGTAAATATCAAGACAGTTAATAATGTCGTTAGTTTTACCATCAGTTCAAGCCCGAAAGGGCAACAGAGTCGCGTGCAGTACACAAGCCGTGGTTAAGACAGCTGACGTGCTATGATTTCTGTCAGGCAGTTCACTTTCCTGTGATGTGACCCTGTTCCCCTCACACACACACACGACGCGTTACTCTGCGCTGCGCAAAACTCCGCATTTGAACAGTCAATAGCAAATACTTAAACTAATAACAAAGCATACTTACAGTCGCTGATTTAGAAGCGCCAGATTGTCATAGTAAAGTCGGAATTGACCCTTCTTTTTTTTTTTAGAAATAGCCTTTGTGCACAGCCAGCCTTGTACTCTTCTAGGTTCAAAAAACTGTTGTCCATAAAATGCGTTGCCCAAATTCGAACATCTGGGTTGTGCTGTTCTGTTGTAAATAAATCTTAACCAATGATTCCTAATTGCATCTACTTCCGGAAGGCCAAATAAAGTGCTTTTGCTTTCGCACTGAAACACACAGCGTCTCCCTGACATGGCTGCATCAACACTACTGCTGTTCCTAAAACCACGCCTTCTTTCTTTGCTTGCACATTTGGGTGGCGTTATGCTAATATTTCCACATAGTGACGTAGATATGTGGGTGCGTGTTAGATTGAGCCATTTTAGGTAGGCGTGGTTGACTCTTAATTTTTATAAAGAATATCTCTTTGGATTTGAGACTTTAGTCTTTGCAACTTTACAGATCTTCTTTATGCACCAAGAGCTTGTAACACTCCAAAGAGAAAGGAAAACTTGAAATCGCATCATATGACCCCTTTAAACCCAGGGAGAAAAAGACAAGCAGGTAAACATGTTTTTAAAATATTCCCTAATTTGTGGTTTCTCAAGGTTCCATCTCTTTTAGTAGGATATAGCCTACTTATCTCAGTATCTCCATTAAACGCTAACATCATTTTTTTTTGCAGTATTTTTGATTGTAGGAGCGGCCAGCATGGTTATATTGCTTTTTGTCTACTACTATAGCGGATTTTAAGAATGGACGTTTAATACAAGGACTTCCACAGAGTGCATTTGCGAGATCCAGATTTCTCAGAATGTCTTCATAAATAAAATCAGACGAAAACTGACTTTTGAGGACAGTCAAAGTGGTCCTCACAATATGAGAAGTTCATGAATCAGTCAAATCATGTTTTGCATTCAATCTTTTGATATCAACTGGCTTGAATGGGTTAGAGGTGAGGTTGAGGTTTGAGCTTAGCAAGTGCCATCACTGCTATAAACCATTGTGTCTGAGATGTTCTTATTAATAGAGTGAAACCAACATTATTGTGTTGATGCTTGATCATGAAGACTGTCCACCGGAAATGTTACAACTGTCATTCATCTTATAGCTCTTACACATTTAGTGATATGGTAAAGTGAGTTTTTCCCCACTTGTATGTCTTTTGACTTTCCTCTTCATCCCAGAATAACCTTTTACTGTACATTAACTGGTAAGGGTGGTAGCAGATAATAATGTTTGCCCTGCCTTCCTTATCTTTCAAATACACTCTTCTTTTACGTGACTCTGGTAGCAAACCATTATACAAGCCAGCTATTGCAAACATTAAGATATCCATCATTTGCATGCACAACTTAGGGGACAGGGCCGCATTAACCATTGGGCTAGGCGGGGCTGAAGCAGTGATTGGCTGTGAAGTAGCTTGACGGACATCGGTATCGCCGATCGCCAAAGCCCCATCACGCCCCTCACTTTTTAGCGCTATTATTTAGTTGAGTATTGCCGTAAATTCCATGCATTACCATTAGAGGTTAAAACGTCACATTTGTATTTGGTTTACCATACCAATCAAATGCATTTATTATATATTTTACTTTTGAACGAACTGTGCACGTACCCTATCTATCAGGTGATCGCTGCGCCTAATGTCTGCATTCACCTCTCTTCACTTCATTCTGGTGTAATCTAGAAACGGTCATGCAAAGAACAATCTTCGATAAGTAAAAATGGCAAATATTCTAAAAAAATGAGGAGAGAGGGGAAAACATAAGTTAGTCACTAAAATCCACAGCTAAAAAGGGAGGGAAAAAACTTTCGGCAAAAGGCGGGATTGAACCCGGGTCAATCGCGTCAAAAAGCCAATGACACGCACTTATCCATCTGCGACACTGGAGCTGATAACTTACAGCCACTTTTAACTAAATGTAAATAGACACTCCGTATTTTTTATTCCATAGTAAGGGCAATTCATACAATACATTTAAACTGAGCTACTTTAATACCATCTCCGAACTTTCTACCACGACTCTGCTGTTCTTCGGCTGGTTCTTCCCTGTATACGTTGATTGACAGATGTCTCGTCCAGTCAGCAGTGAGTAATCCCAAACCAATGGCGCTGTCTCAAACTATACCTACCTCTTCCGGTTTGTCGTTGTGTTTTCTGACTTGTTAATTTGTTTTCAGAATCAGAATCAGAATGAGTTTTTATTGCCAGGTATGTTTACACATACGAGGAATTTGTTTTCTTGACAGAAGCTTCCACAGTGTAACAGAATGACTATGACAGAACAAAAAACACAGATAATAAAAAATAAAAAATAGAACAAGTAAATAAGGACTAAAAATATATAAATCGACAATTGTACGTGCAGGTATATTACAATAGACAGTTTTGTATGTACAGGTACTGTATATTATGTGCAAATTTGAGGTGTAGACTGAGTACGTGTGTTAGATAAATAAGTGTATGAGAGAATAAATAGTGTGTGTTCCACAGTTAATGTCAAGTGTTCATGAGATGGATTGCCTGAGTGAAGAAACTGTTCCTGTGTCTGGCCGCTCTGGTGCGCAGTACTCTGTAGCGTCGACCAGATGGCAACAGTTCAAAGCGGGAGTGTGCTGGATGTGAGAGGTTCCAGAGTGGCTTTTGCCAGCCCTTTGCGCACTCTGGATAATACAGTTCTGGGAAGAAAAAAAAAAAAAGGGAGGGGTGTAACAATGATTCGATCAGCAGTCCGCCGGACTACCCTCGTCGTCTTCTGATGGGGTAGATTTGGTAGGGAGCTGAACCAGAAGTTATTGAAGTGCAGAGGATGGATTCAATGATGGCGGAGTAGAACTGTTTAAGCAGCTCTTGTGGCAGGTTGAATTTCCTCAGCTGGAGAAGGAAGTACAACTCTGCTGGGCCTTTTTCACAATGGATTCAATGTGAGTGTCCCACTTCAGGTCCTGAGAGATTGTGGTGCCCAGGAACCTGAATGACTCCACTGCAGTCACAGTGCTGTCCATGATGGTGAGTGGGGGAGTGCAGGGGGGTTTCTCCTGAAGTCCACGGTCATCTCCACAGTTTTGAGCGTGTTGAGCTCCAAGTTGTTGAGACTGCACCAGACAGCCAGCTGCTCGACCTCCTGTCTGTAAGCAGACTCGTCACCGTCCTGAATGAGGCCGATGAGTGTGGTGTCATCTGCAAACTTCAGGAGATTGACAGAGGGGTCTTTAGATGTGCAGTCGTTACAGGTGCAGTGTACAGGGAGAAGAGCAGTGGAGAAAGAACACAACCCTGAGGAGCACCAGTCCTGATCGTACGGGTGCTGGATGTGTACTTTCCCAGCCTCACTAGCTGCTGCCTGTCTGTCAGTAAGCTGTTGATCCACTGACAGACGGAGGTGGGCACAGAGAGCTGAGTTAGTTTGGGCAGGATGAGGTTTGGGATGATAGTGTTAAAGGCCGAGCTGAAGGCCACGAACAGGATCCTCACATAAGTCCCTGTTTTATCCAGATGTTGCAGGATGAAGTGCAGTCCCATGTTAACTGCATCGTCCACAGACCTGTTTGCTCTGTAGGCAAATTGAAGAGGATCCAGCAAGGGTCCGGTGATGTCCTTCAGGTGGGCCAGCACCAGTTTTTCAAACGACTTCATGACCACAGACGTTAAAGCAACAAGTCTGTAGTCATTAAGTCCTCTTACCTTGGGTTTCTTTGGGACGGGGATGAAGGTGGAGCGTTTGAAGCATGAAGGGACATCGCACAGCTCCAGTGATCTGTTGAAAGATCTGTGTGAAGATGGGGGCCAGTTAGTCAGCACAGGTTTTCAGACAGGCTGCTGTCACACAATCTGGGCCTGGTGCTTTTTTCCTTTTCTGCTTCCGGAAGACCTGGCGCACCTCGTCTTCACTGATCTGAAGTGCAGGTGTGGTGGAGAGGGGGGTAACTGGAGGTGTTAATGGTTGTGTAGAGAGATGGTCAGGGCGGGTGTTTGGGTGTTTTTCAAACTGCAGTAGAACTCGTTTCAGATCGTCTGCCAGTTGCTGATTCTAGCAGTGATGGGGGAATGGTGTCTTGTAATTGGTGATTTCTTTTAGACTTTTCCACACTTATGCCGAGTCACTGGAAGAGAATTTAATTTTTTTTTTCAGAATAATTCCTCTTTGCACACTCTGATCTCCTTTTCCAGTGTGTATTTAGCCTTTTTATACAAGACATTATTCCCCTTCCTTTGAGCATCTTCTTTGGCCTGACGGAGATGTCTTGGGTTTTGCAGTGAACCATGGTTTGTTGTTGTTGTAGGTTAAATTAGTCCTGGTTGGAATGCACATGTCTTTACAGAAACTGATATAAGATGTTACAGGCTCTGTGAGCTCGTCCAGATCGGTGGCAGCAGCTTCAAAAACACTCCAATCAGTGAGGTCAAAACAAGCTGGTAAATCCTGCTCTGCTTCATTAGTCAATCTTTTTACAGTCCTTAATACAGGTATAGATGATTTCAGTTTCTGCCTGTAGGTAGGTATAAGATTAACTAAACAGTGATCAGAGAGCCCCAAAACTGCCCGTGGAACAGAGTGATATGCATTCTTAATTGTGGTGTAACAGTGATCCAAAATATTACTGTCTCTGGTGGGACATGTGATGTCTGTATTTTGGCAGTTCACGGGATAGATTTGCTTTATTAAAGTCCCCGAGAATTATTAAAATAGAGTCTGGGTGTTGTTGCTCTGTGTCTTTGATCTGATCAGCGAGTTTCTGTAAAGTTGAGCTCACGTGCGCTTGCGGAGGAATTTACACTCTGACGAGAATGAATGAGCAAAACTCTCGCGGCGAATAGAACGGCTTGCAATTGATGAAGAGCACTTCTAGATCTGAACATCACATCTTCTTTAACACAGTTACATCGGTACACCACCTCTCATTGATGTAAAAGCACGTCCCTTCGCCACGCGATTTCCCCGTTGATTCTGCGTCGCGATCTGCTCTAAACAGCTAAAAGCCCGGCAGACTCATCGCGCTGTTCGGAATGGCGTCTTTCAGCCAGGTTTCCGTGAAACACAGAGCAGCAGAGTTTGAAAAATCCTTATTTGTCCGGGAGAGCAGAAGGAGTTTGTCCGTTTTGTTGGGTAGAGAGCGGCGGTTCGCCAGATGGATGCTAGGCAACGGCGTTCTAAATCCGCGCTGCCTGAGCTTCACGATGGCACCTGCTCACTTCCCCCGTCTGCGCGTCTTGAAGCGTCTGATACAGTGCTGCAGATCACCCGACTACAAATGTCCAGCCAAAACATCCGAATAGTCGAAACCGGGAAATAGCGGGTGGTGTGTTATTGCCGAATGTCATAGCATTGTCTTAGGAAACTGATTGCAGGGATATAACTCTAAAGACGGACAATAACAAAAACATAAAACCAACGGCTGGAGCATGCCACGGAGGCAGCTCATCAAGAATCGCGGCATCTTTTACAGGTTTTCGAATTTGTCATTGTGTTTTCTGACTTGTTATATGTTTTTTGAATTGTTGTTGTGCTTTCTGAATTGTTATTTTGTTTTTTAGACTTGCATTTGTAATTTGTTATTTTGTTTTCAGAATTGGAATTTGCTTTGCACTTCTGCAATTGCTCATAGCCTACAGCACCTGACTAAACTAAGAGTTATTTTTCGCGCCTTGTTTAAACGTTCGAATACACATAGTTATGTGTCAAAATGCCCGTCTCCTCGGCAACACAGTCCTTGTGGGTCTTAAATGTACGTTAATAGTTAAAGATAAAGCATGTACACTAGTTGGTTATTATGAGATCCTGGCATTATATGATGAGATTTTAAAGGGATATAGTCAAAGTCTCTTTAAGGTATTCTATAGTCTTTGATATAGTTCACCCAAAAATTTAAATACTCATCATTTACTAAGTTTCAAGTTGTTCGAACCTGTATGATAATTATTGTTCTCCTCAACATAAAAGAAGAATTTTGATTGTAACCCCAAAAAGTTCTGGTCCCGTGACTCCATAGGGGGTTTTTTTATACTATGGAAGTCATGGGGCACAGAAACTGTTTGGTTACCAGTATTGTTACAAATATATACATTTACATTCAACAGCAGAATGGAACTCATTCAGGTTTAGAACAACAACAACATAACTTACATTTTTTGGGTGAACTATTCCTCCAAAGCAGCCTAATATAGCTGCTGTTGCCATTTGTGTCAATAATGTAAATTAAACATTAGAAAGAAAATCACACACTGTCCTTGACAGAATCACTTTTGTAAAATAAATAAGAATGAATGTATACAGTGAAGACTATTCAGTCTATATGTAGTCTATTTATTTTATATAATATAATATTTCTTAATCAGTGCTTTAAGTGTTTGTAGGTCAATTTATTTGGTCTATTGTAATTCATGACTGTTTACTTGTCTTCAGTAAATTTGTTTTTACGTAGGCTAGTATTTTTTTATTTTGTGATATTGGAATTGGTAACATGAATTATAAAATTGCAATGCATCAAAAATTTTGATTGGATAAAAATTCTACTTTAAGCTATATATATATCATCATTGTGATGGGGGGCCCTGCAATAAGTCATAGCCCCGGGGCCCAGTGAGGTCTTAATGCGGCCCTGCTTAGGGATTCCTAATGAAATCATTGATGAATTTATTAGTAGAGAGAAGCAAACAACAGTTGTAGTGCGAGGAGAGGAAGCTCAGCAGGAGGGGCTTCAGGGAGGGCAGCGTGAGCCTAAATGTAGCTAGATGTCACCCAACATAATCACACCTTTGGAGTTCGCTGTAGTGCAGGGCCGGTGTTATCTGCAGGTGCTTCAGATGTGTTCTGCTGTTCATTTTGTGATGCGGACAGCCTGAAAGTGCAAATGCATGTGGTTTGTCCTTTTCAGATGAGCATTCGAAGCCTGGAAACCTTTTAGAGGTGGAAAAGCTATGCAGACGTGACAGGTAAGAGATTCTCGTGCGTTTTAAACTTTGTTTGCTTTGTTCAGTTACCATATAGAGCTTTGAAATTAGAGTTTTGAAACGTTTACTCTAATGTTATAGTAGTTTTGGAGATCAAATGCCATGACGTATTCATTTAACTTAATAATGATAGAAGTGTAATGTAGCATTCCTTATTGGATTCAACTATCGGTCAGTTTGAATTTTTTTTTTGGTTTGTACGTTTTTCATCATGACAAACAAAAACATATATCTATAAGCACATCAGCCTGCTGTTTGTGTATATAGTGTGACTTCACAAATGCTTGAAAGTCTAAAAGTGTGAGTTTTGCACTTTTTAGTCTTTCCACTGGTTTTATTCATTAAATTTTAAAGGATGGATAAATAATCGTTTTTAAGCCCCAGAACTTTTGGAAGTTAGATCTTTCTGTCCTTTGATGCTTTTCTGCTTTGGGTAAATGAGTTTGTTGTGCTTTGGCTGAAATGTTTCCCAAGGACCATTTAAACCAAATATAGGTCAGGCAAATTGTAGGATGAGAATAGCATACCATACTTACATAAATCACCCCTAAATCAGACAAACAAATTCTAATTTTAGCTTCAGGAAGTGGATGGGTTTCACTCTATTCGTTTTAATAGAGCACTTCCTCGTCAGCTGGAAGGTTACCATAGTGATCCAGCCCAGATTGAGTGCAGCATGGTTTCTGTGGTAGCGTAAAATGAAACGGTGATGATGTTTCGGTATGTGTTGAGTTCATAAAATTAAAAAAAATTACAGAGGATGCCACTACAGAAACTGAAATGCAATTTAACGTCTTCTCACTTTAAGAGAAATTTTGCAATCTATTTTTAACACTATTGTTTTTTTCTTGGAATGGAAATATACATATACACTACCGTTCAAAAGTTTGGTATCAGAATGATTTTTAATGTTTTTAAAGGAGTTTCTTATGCCCATCAAAGCTGCATTTATTTGATCAAAAATACAGGAAAAAAATCTAATATGTGAAATATTCTAGATGTAAAATAACGTTTCTATTTTAATATAGCATAAGCATAAAAAAAAAAAAAAAAAAAAAAAGTCCGGTGATGCAAAGGCTGAAATGTTCTCAGCATCAGTCTTCAGTGTCACATGATCCTTCAGAAATCATTCTAATATGCTGATTTATTATCAATTTTGGAAACAGTTTTTGCTGCTTAATATTGTTTTGGAACCTGTGATACCTTTTCAGGATTCTTTGATTAATAAAAAAAAATAACAGCATTTATTTAAAATATAAATATTTTTAAACAATTTACACTACCGTTCAAAAGTTTGAGGTCAGTAATCTGTATCTTTTTTGTTGAAAGAAAGTTAAAACTTTTATTCAGCAAGGATGTGTTAATTGTTAAGAAGTGATAGCAAAGATATATATTTTGTTAGAAAAGATTTATATTTTGAATAAATGCTGTTCTTTTTAACTTTTTATTCATCAAAGAATCATGAAAAAAGTATCGCAGTTTCCAAAAAAAATATTTGGCAGCACAACTGTTGACAACATTGATAATTATAATAAAAGTAATAAATCAGCATATTAGAATGATTCTGAAGGATCATGTGACACTAAAGACTGGAGTAATGTATGCTGAAAATTCATCTTTGCATCACAGGAATACATTTTATTTTAAAGTTTATTAAAATAGAAACCATTATTTTATAGTGTAATAACATTTAGCAAGATTACTGTTCTTTTCTATATTTTTGTTCAAATAAATGCAGCATTGATGAGCATAAGAAACTCCTGTAAAAAACATACAAGTGTTACTACCCAAACGTGAATGGTAAGTGAGTATAGTATATAGATAGAAAATAAGCCCTGCATTGTTAAACTCATAAAGGGAGGAATCCATATGGCAAAAAAAAATTTAAAATGAAACAAAGTCAAATAAAATAATAAAATAAAATAAAAAAACGTAAACAGTGAAGCTCAATGAAAATATTACTTTGAATTAAAAAATAATTTACTTTCAAAATCTTCAATACCAAAATATATTTCAATAGTTTTCATGGGCAAGAAAATAATGTAAGATTTTAGTTTATGCATTACATTTTATTAAATGGCATATGTTCTACAGTTTTAGATATCTCTTTTTTTTTTTTTTTCAAATGTAAATGTAAATTTAGGATACTTTATATGGAGGGCAACATTACTTTCGTCTATATATCTATCTTTATCTATCTATCTATCTATCTAAAAGTTATAAATAAATAATAAATATATCTATCTATAATATATATAATATGATATATATATATATATATATATATATAATATATATATACAGTGCATCTCAATAAATTAGAATGCGTGGAAAAGTTCATTGATTGCAGAAGTTCAACTCAAATGTGAAACTCATGTATAATAAATTCAATGACACAGATGATAGTAGTTTAAGTATTTGGTCTTAAGGGATATTTGATCACATTAACAAAACCCAACCCCCCCCCCCCCCCCCCCCCCCCCCCCCCCCCCCCCCCCACCCCCCCCCAGCCCCCCCCCCCCCCCCCCCCCCCCCCCCCCCCCCCCCCCCCCCACCCCCCCCCCCCCCCCCCCCCCCCCCCACCCCCCCCCCCCCCCCCCCCCCCCACCCGATTCACTATCTCAACAATTACATATGGGTGACATGCCAATCAACTAATCAAATCAAAACAGCTGCAAAGGTTTCTTGAGCCTTCAAAATGGTCTCTCAGTTGGTTCACTAGGCTACACAATCATGGGGAAGACTGCTGGTTTGACAGTTGTCCAGAAGACAATCATTGACACCCTTCACTAGGAGGGTAAGCCACAAACATTCATTTCCAAAGAAGATGGCTGTTCACAGAGTGTTGTATCCAAGTATGTTAACAGAAAGTTGAGTGGAAGGAAAAAGTTTGGAAGATAAAGATGCACAACCAACCGAGATAACTGCAGTCTTATGAGGATTGTCAAGCAAATCGATTCAAGAATTTGAGTGAACTCACAAGGAATGGACTGAGGCTGGGGTCAAGGCATCAAGAGCAACCACACACAGACATGTCAAGGAATTAGGCTACAGTTGTTGTATTCCTCTTGTTAAGCCACTCCAGAGGTCTACCTGTGCTAAGGAGAAGAAGAACTGGACTGTTGCTCAATGGTCCAAAGTCCTCTTTTCAGATGAGAGCCAGTTTTGTATTTCATTTGGAAACCAAAGTCCTAGAGTCTGGAGGAAGGGTGGAGAAGTTCATAGCCCAAGTTGCTTGAAGTCCAGTGTTAAGTTTTCACAGTCTATGATGATTTGGGGTGCAATGACATCTGCTAGTGTTGGTCCATTGTGTCTTTTGAAAACCAAAGTCACTGCACCCACTTACCAAGAAATCTTGGAGCACTTCATACTTCCTTCTGCTGACAAGCTTTATGAAGATGCTGATTTCATTCTCCAGCAGGACTTGGCACCTGCCCACACTGCCAAAAGCACCAAAAGATTGGAAATGACCTGGTTGTGGTGCGGAGGGCCAGCAAACTACCAGACAGAACCATAGAGAAAAGCTAGGGGGTATTGTCAAGAAGAATGAGAAACAAGAGACCGAAAAAAATTGCAGATGGAGCTGAAGGCCACTGTCCAAAAGGAAACATGGGTTCCATGCCTACCTCACGCAGTCCACAACCTGATCACCTCCATGCACGGCCGTAATTGAGGCAGATTAAAGCAAAAAGGAGCCCATACAAGTATTGAGTACATGTACAGTTAATTAACATACTTTCCAGAAGGCCAAGAATTCATTAAAAATGTTTTTTTTATTGGTCTTAAGCATTCTAATTTGTTGAGATAGTGAATGGTGGGTTTTTGTTAAATGTGCGCCAAAAATCATCACAATTAAAAGAACCAAAAAAACTACTTCAGTCTGTGTGCATTGAAATAATTTAATACACGAGATTCAGAATTTGAGTTGAATTACTGAAATAAAAAACTTTTCCACGACATTCTAAATTATTGAGACCCTCAGTCGCCACTGTATGACCCCTGTGGTGCCCCCCGCAGACGCGCTGTTATTACACACACAGTAAAACCAAACTATCAGACACCATGATATTAATTTTTAAAAATATACTAGTGGGTGCAGGACACTATAGTTTATTTATATAAGTGAGGATAGCAAAATAAAGTAAACTGTGACATATTATACCAGTAAATTGATAAAAAAATTTAGGACCAAAAATTTGATTTGACAGTTTGACCTGACCATGTTTGGTTACATTCCTTTCTATCAAAGTTATCTGACATTATGAAGACGTATTTGTTCTGACACAGTTTAACTCTGAGTTCCTGTCATATTTTATAACCATTTTCTAAACTATAGTGAAAAACTATAGCTGTGATAATGTGTGAGGAAATGTGAAGGTATTCGATACTGTTGGTTTGACTTTATAAAATGTATTTATTTATTTATTTTTATGCACTGTTGTCTGCTTGAAATTAAAGTTGGATAGAAATCTTCAAATCCTCAAAATAGCATTTTATTTTAAAACAGCAAACAAGTTATAAAAATGTTGAATACATAAAATGTAGTATACTCATTGAACAAACAGACAGTGTGTGTGTTACTTTCAATAAGTACACTCCTTTTTTCTTGATTTTTTTTTTACATTCAGTTGAAAGTAAATGTTGAGTAAATGTTATACTGTATCTGCTGATCCAGGTGACACCAGTTCTGTCATTTAACACGAGTTAACGTGAATGGAATTTAAAGGATTAAAGGTGCCACCAAACAATAACAATAATATTACTCATAATATTATAATTACTGGCATTTGGTGAGAAATATCTTTGTTCATTTCTGACTTGAGTCAAATGCATTCTGGTCATCCAGACTGTGGCATTGAAACATCTAATAATAATCCACTTACAACATCTGAATCTCATATTCAGCATACTTTATTTAAAATTACAATTATGATATGGGTATCTACATAGACACACACTGATGTCAGCTTGCACACTGCAGTGTAATTTTGGAACACTCTATTAGCCTGCTCTGGAACCATTGATATACAATATTCTAGTTTCAGAACTGACATTCTGTCTCATCCTCATTATGCAGATGTCTGAACATCAGCACGGGAAGCTGGAGAGAGGGAGGGAGAGCGAACAAAAGCCATTTAATCAGCCTTTGAATAAAAAGAAGAGTACTCTCATGTTTTTTTAACAAATATTCTTTTTTTCTATACCAGTGTCAGAAATTAACTTATATATAAACAGAGTGGGTTGTCCATTTATCTCAAAAACTAATTAAATTGTAACTGAAATTCTAACTATAGTGTGTGAACCCATACAAGCCTAGAATAGAATATTATGAATTCAAATATCAGATAAAAAAAAAATCCAAATATAGATGCCGCTGACATCTGCGCATTTTTTTTTCACCAAGCCTTGGTTAATTTCTGACCCTGATGTATTCTGTCATATGTCATATAAAAACTCTATTTGGACTGGTCTGATTTGATGATTGTTGTGATTGGCAGGTGCAGGTGCCAGTGACTGGGTGAAACGAAAGCTAAATCAGCATATTCGCAATAAACATAGGTTAGAAACAATAAAAACCTGACAAAAGCTGGATCTAAGGTTGCATTTTAATTGTGGAATTGGAGTCATTTATATTTTCTGTTGTTCAGGAAATTGGAAAGTCAGGATCTAACCCAGCTCCGTGCATCAAACATACCTGAATCGCATTATTTGGAGGAGGACAATCCATTAAGAAGAACAGGTGACACACATGTACACATTCACACAAACATGTGAGCTTGTACACATGTCCTTGAAATGCATAGAAATCTGAGAAATTATTCACATGTTTATACTTGAAGCACATTTGTGTTTGTGCATGTTTGTGAGAAGCCTCAGAGCCAATCCTGAAGCTGCGACCAAAGAGAAGTGCATCAGGAAGACAGAACCCACTGCAGCGTAAAACCAGTGCGCCCCCTGCTGTCAGAGCATCTGACTCTATGGGTGTGTAATAACACTGTGCTAAAATCAACTAAAGCAAAGATATAATGAAATTGTTTGCTGTGAATTCTTTTGTAATTTTGTTCCATGGTCCTTCAGACACTGTAGTGACCAGGTATGTGTATTTTGTAGGGGGAGCCTCCAGTTCTTCTCCAGTATCTTTAAAAAGTTCATCAGCAGATAAAAAAATGAGCCATCAAGAGCCACAGACCTATAGCACATCATCACCACAACGGGTCTGTTACTGGACTCTCATTATATATATTATCTCTCATATGAGTAAAAGATGTTTTAGGAGTCAGGCAGCATTTATTTATTTATTTTATTTTACAAAGCTTTTTTTGTGATGGTGTTGTTAAAGTAACCAAAGGTTATTTATTATTGCATTATTTTATGTTAATTATGGGATGGATTGGATTGGAGTGTTTTGAGTGCCTATTGACTAAAATGTTTTTTAAATCAATATTTTGTTCATCAGAGGTTCTCAACTGTTCTCGACTTGAAGGCCCCTAATGTCCCCACACAATATTTTAAGGCCCCCCATACTGGCTAAGATATCTTCTGTAATTATGAAAACATGCTTGTTTAAAAAAAAATTGTATTAACAGAAACTGGGAGTTTTGATAGGTTTGGGATTAAAAGATTTTGTGACTCTAAGGTTCAAGATTCTGTATGTTTTTCAGTTTAAAAAAAACAGTTGCAGGGAAAAAGAAATAGGAATTTTTTAGTTTACATCTTACTTTTTTGTGTGTTTTCAGCATTTTAATTAAGTTTTAATTTATTTTTTTATATTATTCAATCATTTTTAATTATAAAATGATTGAAAACCATTGATATAGTAAATCTAGCATTACGTGCTAGCAAAAATAGCTTACGTTATTTTTCAGATTATTCAGTGTATTTTTATAGCACTTTATTTATGTTTGTTTTTGTATTATCACCCTGTCATTAATTTATAAAAACTAGTCAGCATTTCTACAATGGAGTTGCTAATGCATCTCTTTTTTTTGTTCTCTGAAAGTTTTGGAAATACAGTTTTTTGCAGAATAGCATCTTTTTTCTGTTTAAATAAATGGGAATACAAAACAAATATTTGCTATGTTTCCCATATATTTCTACAATTTACTATACGATAGTTGTGAAAAGGGTCCATTGTAATTGTTTAATAATTGTTTTAATGCTATGTTAAGCCTAAAACTTGCTCATTCCTGATTGTAACTACATTAATCTGCTTTTCTTCAGGATGAATCTCCTGTACACCCCATGCTCTGGACTAGATATGAACAGCCGGTCTTTGCCTTGCATCCACCTGTTCTTGCAGGTAACACACAACATTCACTAATCTTGAGACCAGAAAATCAGTGTAAATGAGAAAATAACCTAATTTGCTCTTTCTCTCTCACAGTTCCTGGGCAGTGGGCGGTGATGTCTCATAAGCCTTTGAGCAAATCCCAGGTCGGCACCTTCTTTCTTCCAGCACATCCACACTCAGACTGTTATGATTACACACCCCATGTACCAACAGCAATGGCCACAGGAGACATTCCAGCAACACACTGAGACAAATGTACATTTGCACGCAAACACACAGAGCCCTTCTTCACATGCTCATTGTAATGTGCCTTTTCACACGGTGTGGCCTGTGTCCTCTGGATCACTGAGAAAAGACAGAGAGAGAACAAGAGAGGACTTACATATACTGTCTCAATCGCCGCATGATGACCGATGCAGTAATCGACTGGGAGTGCCGCAGCACAGTGAATGCTGTGATGTACAGAAAAAAATATATCACCGGAACCTTACACGTGTACATTCCTCTCCAGGCACCTTTAACAGAAGTCTGCCTTTACATTTATCCTCACCTCTAGCCCGGGATGTCAGGAGCACACCAAACTATAGAACAGGTAGAAAGTTTTGAGTGTTTAAAAAAAACATAAGAAATAATTATAAAGTCACTAATCAAGTAAGTCAATGAGCTTTCAGATTGGATGTTCTAGCTTTCACTGAAGCATGTGATTTGTATCATTCTCAAATCATGTTGAATACCATGATCATTGGGATTTATTCCCACAAACTTCATGCAGCTCAAGCACTGCTGTCATTAAAGCAAAAGGGTGACATGTCAAATGCAAAACAGCACATTCTAATACAAGAAATTTATTTTAATTTTCAATGCAAAAATTACATTCGGCTGAGAAATTACCCCCATAAGATCATTTAAAGTCATTATTGGGTCCAGTGAGAAAAGCTTCCATTAGCATCAAAAAGTAGTTTTCGAAAAATTTATTTTGTTCTGCTGTGGCTTTATACATAATATTTTTGTTTGCAAAATTAAGCAAAAACACTATTGAGAACTATATAACCCAGCTGAGCAAAGAAAAAAGTTGTCTAAAATATGACACATTAGTTTTATGTTAACATGTTAACTCAGTAGCCCTAAAATATATTTTCATTTTAAAGTATATTTGTGTGTGTAGGTTTGGTGTTTGACTATCAGATGCTGAAACATGAGTGTGACTTTAAAGATACCAGCTTTGATCCTGGGTATGCTGGCAGAATTATGAGTGTCTGGTCAAGACTGCAGGAGTGTGGCTTCAGGAATCTGTGTAAGGTAAACAATGCTGAACAGCTCATGAAGCTCTAACTATTATAGCAGTGGTGAGAATTTAACCTCGCTCTCTGTGTGTGTGTTTGTGTCTTAGTTGGTTAAAGGCAGGCCGGCCACGTTTGAGGAACTTCTGTCGGTCCATTCAGAACAGCTTATTCATTCGTACGCTGGGTTCTCAGAAAGAACATCTTCCATACCATATAAAAGTCAAACAGACCATGATATGGTATTGAATAATTCCTGCAGTGCAGCAATACTGAAGATGTCAGTGGGCAGTGTGATTGAGCTGGCTTTCCGTGTGGCTGGAGGAGAGCTAAGGGTGAGATTCCCATAGTCTATCGTTCTGTCTCTTATAACCACAGAGCTTTGACCGGTTCAGATTCTTACTCCTTCTTTTTCTGACTTATCCTCAGAATGGGTTTGCTGTGGTCACACCTCCAGGACACCATGCATCACATTCTCAAACATAGTGAGTTGCACAACTGCGGACTCGTGTTTTTTTAAATCAGCATGAAATTTTGTTCAAAACAGGATGTTTAGCAAGCAAGCATATAATAATAACCATAATTCCATGGTCATTTCTTTTCTTGTGATGCCACATTAATACTGAGAAACTGAAAAACACACACTACCGTTTGAAAGTTTAGGATCAGTAAGATTTTTTAAAATAAATGAATACTTTTATGCCACAAAGACACATTAAATTGATCAAAAGTGACAGTAAAGACTTACATTGTTACAAAAAGTTTCATTTTATTCTATTTGATTATATATTAAGTAGGACAACTGTTTTCAAATTGATAAAAAAAAAGGAAATGTCTTACAGTGGTTCCAGTATCTTTAACTCTGTGGCCATTGCTGCTAAACAGCTTCAGGAGCGATTGAAGGTTACAAAGATCCTTATAGTAGATTGGGTAAGACACACACACACACACACACACACACACAGTTTTATGGGGACATTCCATAGGCGTAATGGTTTTTTTATACTGTACAAACTGTATTTTCTTTCGCCCTAAACCTACCCCTCACAGGAAACATTCTGCATTTTTAGATTTTCAAAAAACTTCATTCTGTATGATTTATAAGCTTGTTTCCTCATGGGGACCTAAAAAATGTCCAAATTTACTGGTATTACTATCCTTGTGGGGACATTTGGTCCCCATAACATGATAAATACCAATTTCACACACACACACACACACATTATTTGCCTTTACAGATATATTTCCACACTTACACATATTTGCAATTACTGATAAAGGGTATTTGACCATAATATGCCCATTAGCTTTTTTCAAAGTTATAAATGATATGATTGTACAATAGAAATTGCAGGTCATTTGCCTGGTCAGGTTTTCAAGTTTTACTCCTTCCAATCTCTTTTCCTTCAACAGTCATAATTTTTTCTATTTCGTTTGGCAATGCTAGAGGCACAAAAATTAAACACTTCACCTTCAACCTTTGATTTTTTTAAAAATGATTTTTGTATGAAAAGTTTCCAAAAGATTTGTGTGGTTTTTTCATCACTAATCATTGTGTTCCTCTGGACTTTTGTCAGGATGTTCATCATGGTAATGGAACTGAGGAGATATTCTACACAGATCCTAGTGTCCTCTATATATCCCTGCATCGCTATGACAATGGTTCTTTCTTCCTTGGAAATGGACAGCCCACCAGGGTTAGTTTTGTGTACATCCCTTTATGAAACTAGTGAGTGTGTTTGAGATTTGAGCATGAGTGTGCATTCTGTCAGATTACTCTATGTAAATTTAAGCTGCATGTATGTGTTACAGGTAGGATCAGATAGAGGGAAGGGCTATAATGTAAATGTGGCGTGGTCAGGAGGCCTGAATCCTCCAATGGGAGATGCAGAATACCTAGCTGCATTCAGGTACTCTTTTGATGTAATTTTAGTGTGTCTATCATTCGCGCAAATTAAAAATTCATAATTTGTCATTTACAAACCCTCATGTCATTCCAAACCTGTGTGACTTTTTTTCCTTCAGGGAACCTGTTTGCAATTCTGTCTGGTGCCAATGTTAAGTCTACATGAACTAAATAGCTATATATTCTGCCTCTTTATTATAGAACGGTAGTGATGCCAATTGCTCACGAGTTTTCCCCAGATGTGGTGCTGGTTTCAGCTGGTTTTGATGCTGCAGAGGGTCACCCAGAGGCTCTGAGTGGATACAGAGTCTCAGCAAACTGTATGTATTAGAAATACATACTGTGACCATAGAGTGTCTACAATTTCCAAGTTGTCTAGTTCTCAGAGTTGAGTTCGCGACCCATAGTCAGGGGTCCGCAAAATAGGGTGATATGATTTCCGCGATGTTGTATGTCACAGTAGTTTTGGATAAATAAATCAAAAGTAGGTCAGTACACTTAATTAAACTGCGACATGGACTTGTGTCTGTTAATATTAAACTACAAAAAGTCTGCTATAATAATAATAATAATAATGCAATTATTAAAACTTTATTTTTTAAAGGAATAATCACACTATTTTTATTCCATGCTTTCATTTTTACAGCAAACCTCTTCTGTACAGCTCTTTTTTCCCCCAAAATTAAAAGGAGTTGTTACATTTTTATTTCATTTAATTTTAAAAGATTAAATTGCTAACGTTTTATGCCTTCATTTGATTACCACCATTTCTGATAATAAATATGTATTAAATTATAAATCCAGAAAAAAATTAAAACACAATTTCTGATGAAAATAAAACATTTCATATGGCCATATTTTTGTAAAAATCTAATATTTTACAAATAAAGTGTAAAATATTAAGTTACATTCACCAGACATGCTTTTAGATTATTAAAATTTAATTAAACCATTAAAATGGTATCCAGAAAAATGTAAATGGAAAATCTTTAATATTTTTTTTGTTAAACTGTATAAGTTGTATGATTTAAAATAATTAGACATAATTTTTTATTACAATTGAATTTAACCATTGACAAAAAAACAGAGTCCAGAAAATGATAAACAAAAAAAGTAATCCAGGTAAATTTAACGTAATCCAGAAAAGTGAAATATTCCAGTAAAATGGAAGTTCCAATGGCATCAAATTGTAGTAAATATATGCTTAATTGCTGTTATAATTATTGGCTCCTTGGAAGATTTTCTCCCCTGTAAGGGGTCCCTGGCCACAAAAAGTCTACAATATTTTTTAAATATTGTTCATATTTAATAAGCATGAAGATAGACATAGCACATACAAATAAATACTTGGTAAAAATGCATTTTTACATTTCCTTAACTCACTGGGTTTTGCAAGAGCATTTAATTATATCATCTGAGCCTGAGAGTTTTTGTGTTGTTTCTGCATTTTTCTTGCTCTGTAGGGTTTCCCCTTAGGAAAGTCCTTCAAATACTTCAGATGGAAAGCAGAAGAGCTTATAATGACTTGGCATTTTTGATGGGACTCAAAAGTTATGGCCGTATTATAGTCATGATTTAGCTCTCAGCTATCATGAACTGTTAAATCAAGAGCCACTATAAAGCCTCCAGGATGTTTCTGTGAATGCCATTAGTGTCAGTATGACGTGTGCCACTGACCGAATATGCAAATGATCATTTGAAGGTTTTGATTTTATGTTATATGTCTCAGGTTTCGGATTCTTGACCCGGAAGTTAATGGAGTTGGCTGAAGGTCGAGTGGTGTTGGTGTTAGAGGGAGGTTATAACCTCACATCCCTCTGCGACGCGTTGCAAGCTTGTGTCAGTGCTCTCATGGGAAATGAGGTGTGTGTTTACAGATGCCCACATGAACACATCAACACCTTGAGTAGTGTGTGAATGTTTGTATGTTTTTACAGCCTGAGCCTTTAGATGAGGAGGAATTAGTGAGGAAACCCTGTATCAACGCAGTCGAGTCTCTGAAGACAGTTCTACATGTTCAGAGTGAGAATCGTTCGGTTAGCGTTGTCCATGTCTGTTGTCTGTGGTCTTTTTGATCTTTTCTTTTCATACTACTCTCTCAGGCAGGTACTGGCATTCAGTGAGGTCTATGGTAAACACTGTGTCTCTGTCCTACGTGAATGCGGAGAGGAGATACTCGGCAGGCAGTGAAGCTGCTTTAGTCCTGGATTGCCTTCATATGACTGTTCCAAGCAGCAGCAGGTAAGACAGCAGTATAGAAAGAGAATACAAGAAAGACCTGCTGGAAGAAAAAAATCTTCCAGATCCAACATTGTAGAAAAAGTGGGCTAGCACTGTTGCAGTGTAAAAGCTTTCAGTATTAGCATACTAATGGACTAACATGGCTAAATATGGAGTGACCTGACTATTGAATCTTTTGATATTCTCTGCTCTATAGTTTCCTAAATGAGCCTATGGAGCATGATGAAGCTGATTCATTGTAGAAGCCAGTCTGTCTTATTTCTGGAAGACTTTATTCCTCTCCAAGCAGAAGTCGGACATCCAGTGCTGTAACAGACTCTGATGACTGCAGTGTTGACACAGGAGACAATCCTCAGGAACTTGGCTGAACAAAAGAAATTCACATCTCGTGAGGGATTTATTGAAATGCCGAGTCATTTGTTTGACGAAAAAAGGTTTTACTCATGAAGCCTCTGGGCAATGTAAATAAGGTTATCATACAGACAGGAAGTGAAAATTTATGGATTTTTTTAAGGGACAAAGCATTTGGTTAATACTCTACCTTTCAAACATTTGGGGTCAGTAATTTTTTCAAACATTCAGCAGGGATGCATTGCTGATCTTTTGACATTTTAATTAGCCAAGGAATGAAAAAAACAGTTTTAAACATTGACAGTAACTAATGTTTCTTAAACACCAAATCAGCAAATATCACAGGAATAAATACATAAATAAATAAATAAATAAATATATATAGATTATCTATCTATATATTATGATATAATTATATATATATATATATATATCATAGCAAACAGTTGTAATAATATTTCACAAAATTATTATTTTTTCTGTATTTTTGATCAAATAAATGCAGCCTGATGTGCATGAGACTGCTTCAAAAACATGAAAAAAAATTTACAACCCCAAACTTTTGAAACTGTAGTGCAAATGTTACTGTTAGTGGATGAAAATGAATAGTTTTAGGCATCGTTAGTTGTACATTCAAATCTTTGAAATGATCCAGTAAGGGCCTTGATAATTTTAAAATGATCTTGGCAATTTAATTATAAAAGCTAATGTTAATTGCACTTTATATTCATCAGTCATTACAAATTTAAAAAAGGAAAAAATCCTGAGACATTTTGCATGTGTTCAAGTTAAGTTTTTGCCATTATTAATAGTGACAGATTTCCCTCAAAGAATATGTATCCTTGTATGTCAAGTATTTATATAGCAAGCATAAAGCGTTGCTGTGTCAGTTAGGATGAAATTAATTTCTGAGAATATTTTATTTCCTTTTTATTACCAAGCTGGTCTAGTTACATTTGAATATGTTTTGTGAAATACCATGACAGCACTTGCATATATTTCAGTTATCTGTTTTTTTTTCTTCATGTTTTTATAGTCTTTTCATTTCACTCAGTTGTCTTCTAAATGTTTTGCTGTTCTCAAAATTAAACAAACCTGTATTTTTACTTTTTTATAAAAAATTGTTTTGAAATCAAGAAGCATGTATCAGGTTATTTTATTAATGGGTTACTGACAAATACATAACGTTATTGATTTCATAATACAATATAATGGATATATTCACAAAAGTGCCTGATATGTCAGGCAAAGCAAAAATCACATTCTAACAGTATAATAATGTTTTGTGTAAATATAAAAAGCTCAACTTAATATAACAAGACAAATGCATGCAGTATTATCTGAGTGAAATTATACCAACACTCAGCCATATAACAGGTGACAAAACCTCTAACCCTGTTTGTCTTGTGAGAAAAAAAAATGCTACAAAAATCCTTCATTTCATTCAAATGTGTGCTGGATGTTGCTCTCTAATGCTTTGGGGTCATAAACGCACAAACAAGAAGAGAATTTGGGCTTTCCACATAACATCCCTTGCCAGTAAAGCCTCAAAGATTTCCACATGAACAAGGTTTGTGATTGGTTATACCACATTTCATAGACAGTAAAGTGCTTATTTTAAAAACCAATAGATTACCTAAAGATTACCTAAATGCTATGCAATAGCAGGAGAAAACGCACCAGCTTAACAAAAACCTGTCACTTATCCTTAGAGAGACATTCAAGAAAACAGCAAGGAGAAAGACAAAAGACTCCTCTTAATACCATCAAATAATGCAGCCTTGATGAGCACAAGACACTTATTTAAAAAACATTAAAAAGACTTACCAACCCCAAACTTTTGACTGGGTAGTGCCAATTGTTAACTGTTTAAATGTGGAACTGATAATGAACTAGTGTTTAGGCATCTATTATTTTTACATTCACATCATTTGAATGATCAGTAGTCCTTGACCACTTTAAATGATCTTGGCATTTAGATTATAAAAGCTATGTTATTCACTTTTATATTCATTCAGTCATTACAAATTTAAAAAAGCAAATACCTGAGACATTTTGCATTGTGTTCAAGTTAAGTTTTTGCCATTATTAATAGTGACAGATTTCCCTCAAAGAATATGTATCCTTGTATGTCAAGTATTTATATAGCAAGCATAAAGCGTTGCTGTGTCAGTTAGGATGAAATTAATTTCTGAGAATATTTTATTTCCTTTTTATTACCAAGCTGGTCTAGTTACATTTGAATATGTTTTGTGAAATACCATGACAGCACTTGAATATATTTCAGTTATCTGTTTTTTTTCTTCATGTTTTTATAGTCTTTTCATTTCACTCAGTTGTCTTCTAAATGTTTTGCTGTTCTCAAAATTAAACAAACCTGTATTTTTACTTTTTTATAAAAAATTGTTTTGAAATCAAGAAGCATGTATCAGGTTATTTTATTAATGGGTTACTGACAAATACATAACGTTATTGATTTCATAATACAATATAATGGATATATTCACAAAAGTGCCTGATATGTCAGGCAAAGCAAAAATCACATTCTAACAGTATAATAATGTTTTGTGTAAATATAAAAAGCTCAACTTAATATAACAAGACAAATGCATGCAGTATTATCTGAGTGAAATTATACTAACCAACACTCAGCCATATAACAGGTGACAAAACCTCTAACCCTGTTTGTCTTGTGAGAAAAAAAAATGCTACAAAAATCCTTCATTTCATTCAAATGTGTGCTGGATGTTGCTCTCTAATGCTTTGGGGTCATAAAAGCACAAACAAGAAGAGAATTTGGGCTTTCCACATAACATCCCTTGCCAGTAAAGCCTCAAAGATTTCCACATGAACAAGGTTTGTGATTGGTTATACCACATTTCATAGACAGTAAAGTGCTTATTTTAAAAACCAATAGATTACCTAAAGATTACCTAAATGCTATGCAATAGCAGGAGAAAACGCACCAGCTTAACAAAAACCTGTCACTTATCCTTAGAGAGACATTCAAGAAAACAGCAAGGAGAAAGACAAAAGACTCCTCTTAATACCTCATTCAGAAATGCAAAGTATAAACCACACATACTGAAAAGTGAAAAGGCTCAGAAATGTTGATTTTGATCATAGATATAAAAAAATTGAAAATCACTGATGACATCCTTCATCCAGGACAGACAATAGCAGAAAGAGAGAGAAGTGGTACACTAATGTCTCCAAATACTAAAAAGACTAACGCTCCTCGTCGAGTGTTCCTGGTCCATTTTAAATGGTAACAGCCAAGCATGTTGTACACTTATTTACTTGTTTGTCTGTGGGCACGAGTGTGTTATTGTGTGTATATTTAAAAGTCACTGAGAATGGAGATGTCTGCAAATTCTTTGCGATATCGATGAGAATAGAGGGCCAGCAGAAACGCCCACTTTAAACTCATGAAGCTCCACACACATACATGTACAGACTGTGGATCTTTGAGAGCTGTACACAACACACACACACACACACACACACACACACACACACACACACACACACACCACCCACACAACACACCCAAGGAGAGAGCAAACACTTTTTAAAATTTAATGTCCTGACATCCACATCATATGAGACTGATACGATAAACACTTTACTTCACACCTAAATGCTACAAATACAATTTAAATTCAAGCATTCATGAGTTTCATGAGCTTCAGAACAGATCTCCACTCACATTGCTTGCGGGAGATGGCGACACAGAGGAAAGAGACGAACGCCACGATGGACAACACAGAGAAAATGACGCCTATGACCAGGAAGAACTTCAGTCCCTTTAACCATGTTCTCCAGAAGTCCTGAAGGTACATTATGTGTGTGACCAGAGCCCATAGTGCCAAAACACCTGGAGAAATACATAAACACAAAATTCTAAACACATAAACTGACCATTTTCAATCAGAAATTACCAGTAAATATTAAACAACTACAAAGAAACGACAAGTAACATTAAATAAAAAGTGACATTTTGAATTAGAAAAACTGAAATTGTATTTTCTGGTAAAACTTACTCCAATAATCTTTGTTTTACTTTGGAAAATGTATTATTTTATTTTTTTATAGTGTACTGGTTTTGCAAGTGCGACTGAATCCATGACTCTGCATTTATTATTGCCTTGTCATCCTCACATGCATGTAAACTGCTGTGTTCCTGTTTGATTCTTTTGACAGTGCTATTTTCTCTCAGTTCTGCATGTGCTGTTAGATTTGCAGAAGAGCGTTTTGGGATATTACACAACAAAGTAGACTCTCCCTGACCAACACCACCATATTTCCATTTTAAACACAGCGGTTTAAGTGGGTAGGGTGTTTACTATAGTCACACTTTTCACTTGCTCTCCTACAATAACACTATAAATATTAGGTTAGTTCATGTGACATTTCAAGCAGTGTCCTGCAGTGTATTGTTGTATAATTATTATAAATGCTGTTTTTGTGCCCTCACACACAGAGGAATATTACACACTGCAGGACCATTTAAGTGAACTGCAAAAATGGTGATTTATAGCAGTGACCAGTTCGGAAATATACTTTGCTTTATAATTTTTAACCTACAATGTGTTGAAATAGTGGGCATGTGATTGGTCAACCTTCTAATAACTGAACAGACCAAAAATCAGCAAAATCATGCCATTCTTTTGCAGCAGAACTAGACTGAAAACACAAAGTGTACTTCTAAAAGCACAGCACAGACTATGTGAAACTATATGACTCTCTTGCACAACACAAACTCAAAGAGCACAGTGACGGATCAAAGTGCACTGAGGAACGGACATTTAGTGAGGCCAAAATCTCAACGCTTTTGCCTGTATTTGTTAAGTTAAAGGTGTCATACCCTTCTCATACCAAACATCAATATATCGGACAAATATAATTTAGATATGGAAACAATTAAGTTGTCAGGCCAGCTTCTGGGTGTTTCTACACAACTCATCGAACATGTTGAATGGGCATTCGTGGAAGGATTTGTGTGAAATACCTTTCAAAATTTGGGTTTTAATGTTTGTATAGTTGTGCACCCTTTTTTAATGTAAAAGTATTAACTGTTAATTTTGATCAAATGAATGCATCCATTCTGAGTACAAGTAAAAAAATCCTACTGGCTCCAAACTTTTTTTTTTTGCGTATTTAGAGATCCCACCTGAAAATTGAGGGTACATTTTTCATTATAAAATGTCTGACTGTTATTAAAAAATGGAAAAGGTTTGGTGTAGCATTTTATGCTACATTGTCCATATTACACACAATGTTTGATAACTACTTTTGGACTAACAATAACAATTGTACAAGCTACTCCAGGAAAATTCAACCACTTGTTCATTACTCACTAAAACGCAGAAGGTTAAATATTTAATGTATTAAGCCTGCATTTATTAATACTTTATCCAACAAACATGTTACACACTGGACAGTTTTTAACCCTTGCACTAAAATCGATAAAAAATAACAGAAGATTTTATAGATTCAAATGTAACATTTCTTGCGCAGCTTGACAATTAAATATAAAATTAAGAAATAGTTACCTTACAGAAAAAACGGAATGATATTATTCATCTATGCATTATGCAGCAATAAACATTTGAACGGAGTTGTTTGTAAACTTCCCCATCTCAGAACTAGAAAGGATACATGCATTTTAAGTGTCCCTAATTACTCCCCGATTAAAGGCTCAAAAAATTAGCAGCAATATTTACTTTAAATCCATTTCTCCATGTCCTAAAACTAGTTTTGTTTAAAACGAGTTAAATTTGCCAACCTAGACTATATTTAGGCATCAAAGGCGCGTTCCAAGTCAGCCTAAGATGGCCAAAAATGCTGTCTAGGTAGGCAACTCACCTGCATTTGAAACACAGCCAAAAATGTTACCTGATAATCCACCCATCGCGGCTGTCCACGGCTGTTTGTAGGCGATGTTCCACACTAGAAACGCCGAAAATCCCACCAGCACCCCGACACACGAGTAGCCCACGCTTATGTAGGTCTTTCTGATCGCCATTCTTGCCGTCAATTCCACACCTGAATGAATAAGGAAAATCTTATTTAGAAAACCCCAAAACGACAAAGAACTATCCAGTTACTAAAAATAGTTCTGGAGCATCCGCTCTTTTGACCTGGAGACAGCGCTGAACCAGCTGCAGTAACAGCAACTAGTGATGAAATGTCATTCACCGAGGTTTTATGAAGGACAGTAAGACCGCCTCAAACGATCAATACACATTTACTGTCATTTACTGCTCCATAATCCGCCGTGTGTTATTGTTGCTCTTCGCCGAGGTACAGCACAAGAGCAAAAGTGAAATTATGCACCCGTTTAACAGAGAACAGCGCCCCCTACGGGTATGGATGAAAACGACACGTCTCTTAAAGACGCTTGATGAACTATAAATGATATGTAACATCAAGCGAATTTTAAGATTAGAATGAAGCAAAATTATGTAGTGTGAGAAACAGTTCGTTCATGTAAGATTAAGTTTATTATCTAAGTGTATTTTCTTTATTAGCGTACTTCTATCACTATCAGTGACAGTAAATGCGGTAACGTTAGTGATGAAAGTAAAAGTTGTAGTGAAGTGAAAGTGAAAAAGTGAAAGTGACATGTGGCCAAGTATGGTGACCCATACTCGGAATTAGTGCTCTGCATTTACCCATCCAAAGTGCACACACACAGCAGTGAACACACACACACACACGTGAACACACACCCAGAGTTTTAGTTTAACTGCTACTTGCCTAATAGTAACATTGCCTATTGTATTTTATTTGTAATAATAAAAAAATCTAAATCAATCAAAACTGGCATCTTTTCACTTTGAGCATGAGCACTGGACATAACACTAAATCAATATAGAACGCTTTTTTTCACCTGTCAACTTTATTGTAGAAAAACAATAATATATGTTCTCTGTACATTTAAGAAAGCAGTTTCACAGTAATACTCACACATTTTTGGGTCCTGTAAACATTGTGAAAATCTTGGTAGTCAATAATACTGAGATATGTGAGAAACAACATAGACATAAACATTACATGGTTTTAACAAACACATAAAGAAGAGGCCATTGGAACAGCCACATAAAAAGTGTTTTAATACTCATTGCTTAGAAAATGTTTTTGAAATATTTTTGCATAATAAACACCATTTTTACTGATACACAATATGTGGGTACATTCCTGCAAATGAACAGTGAAGATACAACTGCAAAACTATGAATGATTTATAAATTGAGTGATCAATATTAAGATCTATAAAAGACATGAAAAAGTCTGAAAACAGAACAAAGACTGTGCAGCTGTCTGCAGGCTGCATCAGGAAGCTGTAAAGACACAGTATACTGAAAAAGTCAGTGTCTTTCATGTCTAGAGGAAAGGACAGACGGAGTTCATACTACAGCATCCAGTCATGCGAGCCTCAAATAGGGGACCTCTGGTGCACATACCATGCTGCGTCCCCCACTTCATGACATGTCTTAATCAGAGGTGATGCGCTGGATCAAGGACTCCTCGACAATGCCCGAGAGAAGTGTTAGATCCTTGTACTGGATCCAGTCCTGCTCTCTCACGCCCCATACAGTGCCCTCCGGCTGCAATATAATATTTCCACAACATTACAAAAATGTTGATGAGCAATAAAATGCAAATTTAATGATATCTTAGAATGAACAATGAGTTAATAATAATAAAAGAAAAAATATGAACAAATTTACAAAAAAAAGGACAAAGAAAACACTAATGTAGTCCATATGAGTTATTCATTGACAAACATCCCCACAGCCACAGCTCTCAAATCCTATTTCAACATGGCCCGGCACGGCACACTAGGTTTGAAGTCGAAGCCAAACACAACTAGTTTTGAGAATGAACATGACTTGGCAAGTGTGAATATGTGAATGCATGAATAAGCCATAATGGAAAGCAATTATTCAGGTAATGAATTTGGAAAGAAAAAAAAAAGAAAGAATTTGAATATATTTTAAAATGCAGTTTATTTCTGTGATGTTAAAGCTGAATTTTCAGCAGCTATTACTCCAGTCTTCAGTGTCTCGTGATCCGTAGAAATCATTCTAAAATGCTGATTTGGTGCTCAAGAAACATTCTATAGCATGTGCTGCTTAATATTATTGTGGAACCTGTGATACATTTTTTCAAGATTCTTTGATAAATAAATGGTCCAAAAGAACAGTATTTCTTTTTAAATAGAAGTATCTGAAACATAAAATGTCTTTACTATCACTGTGATCATCCCATCCTTGATGAAGTAACAGTATTACTAAACAAAAGAATAAAAAAATTACATCAAGGTTTTATTTAATGGTACAGAACCACAAACGTGTCCGATTTAACGGCCCTGTCTTAGCGCAAGAAGTCAAGCTAGGAAAAACTGCTGGGCCCTACAAATAACACTTATGCCTACTCATAGATCTCTATATAGATAATAATAAAACTTCAACGTTTATTCTTTCTTCCTGGACAATAGAAAGGATCACATCTCCCTTTTCAAACAGTAGAAGCACACCTTCATCTGAGTCCTGATCCTGCAGAGCAACAGCCTGAAAAAAAAATCAAAACCAATACAAATGATTACCTACACAAACACAAATCAATGACTGTCTCAACACTCCCAAAGACACTGTACCTTATAGAGGAAGCCAGGAGGATTTTCATAATCTATCTTTTGGACTTTCACATCTTCGCTGCATCCTGATGCACACTGATCAGTCTCTCCTTCATCTTTCGTGGAGGTGCTGGATCTTCGAGGAGTTGGGACTGGTGCAGTTTTGTCTTGGGCATCTGATAAGGACTCATTGTCTCCATCTGTAGATGCATGATGGGTTTCTTCTGATGCTGCTGCTGTTGATTTAGTTTCCTCCTCTTCTCTAAGCTCAGCAGCTGACACTGAATCTTGATGTTCCTGGCCGTTTGCTTGCACAGACTCATCATTAGTAGTTTCTGATGCGTTTTCAGACTGAACCCCTTCACCCTCAGAGCACAAAGACTGCCGCTTGGGTGTGTTGGGTTCACTGTCAAAAGAGTTGGACTCACAGTCTGATATTTCAGATGCTGTGCTTCCTGTGCTCTTTGAGGGAGTGTCTGAGCGTGTGTCCATGTGCGTGAGGGTGTTGGGCATGCTGAGCTTGCTCGTGGCCGGATGATCAGGAGGGAAGGCGGTGTTACAGGGGATGGGGCCAGAGATCGTAACGGACTTTCTCTTCTTTGACTTTGAACTAGTCCCAACAGGAAGTAAAACAAGGCATGAGACAATGAGACAATTCTTAGATTTGCCTTTAATTGGTACGATGTCTTCCTGCTCACATGCAATATACAATGGCCACAAAATGTATGAGCACTCAATCTACACTTACAACCAAGTGGTATCTCTAAACAAAGAAAATTCTATTCAATTCAAAGCACATTATTTCCCAAAGGGGAAATCTTTAATAATTTGCCACTTTTGCAATTTGATCTAACCAACTTGTGCCAGCGTAATTTTAAAGGATGTATAAAGTACACTACCATTCAAAAGTTTGGGGTCAGTAAGATTTTTAAGTTTTAAAGAAATCTCTTAGGCTTATGAAGGCTGTATTTATTTGATCAAAAACAGTAATACTGTGAAATATTATTACAATTTAAAATAACTGTTTTACTATTAACTATTTTAATGCTTTCAAATATAATTTATTCCTGTGATGGCAAAGCTAATATGCAGATTTGAGAAACATTCAAGAAACATTTATTATTATTATTATTATTATTATCATCATCATGTTGAAAACCGTTTTTCAGGATTCTTTCAAAGTAAAAAAAAATAAAAAATTTATTGAAAGATGTTGTATTACAATATAAACATCTTTCATGTCACTTTGATTAAATTAAACTTCACATTTTTTTTACTTTCGAATGGTAGTGCAACTTCCCCTGAAATTCACGATCATTGATCAGGGGAGTAATCATAGAGTATGATATTCATCATGTTCCATTTAAGCGGAAACAACACATGAACAACTACTTACTATACAAATATTTTGTGAACGTTTTTTCTGGAAAAGTGTTTGATCTTCTTTTTAAACATTTTCTATTTTTAGTAAAGCCATTTTCTACATTGCAAGTATGGCTCAACAGTTTAAACTTTTAGGCCAGTGTAGATCTTTATAGAATTTAAGTATTTGCAAATACAGATATTACCTGTTAAGGCCTTTGACAATGAAGGGTGGTGGGTGCTGTCCCCTCACGCTCTTCATTCATATATAAAATGTTATGATTCAACTGAAACATGATATTAAATTGTCAATCAGCAACAATGATCTCATTAAACAATGTTACTTGAAAAGAAATCTTGTGAGTCACGCTGCCTTTTTTAAGGGATCGTTCAACCAAAAATTTGTGTCTAGTTACTTTTTGGGTGAACTATCCCTTTAAGTTTAATGAGTTAATGTAATTTTCTAAAACCCTGCTAGTTAAATGGCTCAAGGAAGAAGAGCACACCATGCATGTGAATGCCCATCCTAGAAGTACACAGTAAAACAACTCACAAACACAAATGTTACATTCTTACCATACTCATTTCCTTGTAGAAGACATCACGTAGGTTTGAGATGTTCTGGAACATGGTGACATAGCAGCTTATACGGCTGAAAGCAGGAAGAGCGTAGCCAAAAGAAGTTACATTATTATTTGTACCACCACAGCTCCTCAGTGACAGGAAGGAATTGTCTGAATGCATTTATCTCCTATAAGTTTCATTTTTGTTAATAAAGCTGTACTAACCTTTGATAAAGAACAGGCAGCTCCTCTCTCAACTCCTTGTTAATGTCTTCAAATACCTCCTGTGCTTTATTGAACTCCTCCTCAGCCTGAAAAGGAACATCACCAACGGTTATACAATTTAGTTGAACTATAACCATAAACCATTATAAAATGGTATATTTAAATTATCAAATGTGAGATGACCTTTGATATTTTAGCCTCATCTCTCTTCTTGGAGTTCTGCAGTGCCTCCAGATGATGTCGAGCCGAATCGTAGTCAACCATCTTCCTTCCTCGTTTTGCCACTCTTTCCTGCAAGATCACAATATTAGAAAAAAATTAAAGCTACCGTATCTTTTTAAGAATTGATTTTCAAGTTCTATGTAAAAACCACATGAATTTGCTATTAATTCAACACCATGATATACATCAAAGTACCAAGGTGTTACCACTGTAAATTAAAGCTGTAACTAGTGAATATATATAATATAACTTAAGTATTTTCAGTATTCAAAGGTGTGAGAAAACTTCAGCTAACACCTAACTTGACAATGTTAAAAACAGACCTTAAACACTACCCCTGACAACCTAGCAAAAGCACACTGAACAGACCTAGACTATAGATAGTGAATAAATAATTGCAGTCATTTTAGCCTATTCGGGTCCTTAATGAAGCAATTTTACGAACTTTGACATCTTGGAACAGTCCGGTATAATTCTCCATTGTTCGAACAACTTGATCACTCAGTTTTTCCTCATAGTCATTCCACAGGAGATCCTCACTCTGCAATATAAAGCCAGAGAGATGATGAAGGCAAGGAGAGTAGAGAGATTTTTACTATTAAATATCACAAAAAAGGCCTAGTTTACCTCCATTATAACAGTCAGGTCTTCTACACCATGCCAGTCTGGTTCATAGATATCTTTAAGAGTCTGGGACAGGCGTTTGGATGATTCATGCATCACTGAGAAACAAGGAGTGTACAAAACATCAAGTGGCAAATTCTTTTTAAACTGTTACACAATTTGGCAGTAGTCCTAAAATTCTGTATCTGTCCGTGACAAGTCATTACAAGTTACAGAGATAAGACTGTATTAGCTTGAAATGATGAAATCCACCCATGAATATCTGAAGTTTATTTTTTATTTTTTTTAAGTATTCATCAAGCACTGAAAAACATACATCATTTGATGGAAATTTCTTAGATTAATAATTATTTTCAATGTACAGTCCAGAGAAACATTTTTTATCTTCATACACATTCTCTGAAAACCAAACATATATGGTTCAGTATAACTTTTAGATAGCAAAAATCAGAGATTTAGCATTAATTTTAGATACTGACAACAACTTCATCCTTTTAAAACACCTGGGGGCTAAAAACACAAGCAGTGACTTGATGGTTTCCACCAAAACTATGCAAGAAGACCACAAACATCTTGAGTCTTCCTCAGTCTCTCCTTCATATTTTCATAAGCCTCTGCAAACTGACATCTGGGCAATTCAAGTGGGAGCATCAACTATTCTTGTAGACATTTACACAACAAGCATTTTCACTTCCATTAATAAGAGACATTCACTTCCCCAAATGCTGAATCAGAGAAACAACCAGGACTATCTTTGTCAACTTGTCTTCTCATGCTCAGAACGAGACACCATCTCACTTTCACACTCACCCAGCAGCCTACAGGCCAACCACAATAACATCTGGGCACAATTAGCAAGCAATTATAAATTGTGTTATTCTCTGAATTCTTTAATCAGTAACTGTCAATTTTAAAAATGTATTATTAAAATAAATGGCTGTACTTGATCATTTGAGTGTGACAGTACCTTTAACAGCATTGTAGTAAGATTTAACATCCTTATAGAGTCTGATGCCATCTGCCTGGAAAGAAAAAATAATATTGTGTTGTCTAAAGGCAAAAGGTTTAAGTATAATTATTTTAAATATTTGCATTTTTAAATGTGTATTAAAGACCTTAACAGGCAGCTTTTGGGAAATGGAAAATTTTCATAATCAAAATAGAAAATGTGTAGGTGTTGAGGAAATTACTTCCTTTACATTTTTTTTTGTACTTTCGGAAGCCATAGATATTGCTAATGAGAGTCTTTAAAGCTGTTGTAGGTTGTTGTTGTTTTTTTTAATCTAAAAACATTCAATATTTTGCAAAAAGTTTTTTTTAATTTATGGTTAAAAGAAGAAATGTCTTAAATCATTATGTTGATTTGATTGCATCTATAGAGTGTAAAACTATCTACCATCATTAAACAAATACAATATATTCTCAGTGGTACGATGCATCCAGGACATGGAATAGGATATAAAGTTGATAAGTGAGAAACTAGGTCAACTCTAGTCTAATATGATAAAGTTCGTTAGTGTTCATAATGAAATGTGGTACTAATCAAAAACAGCATTTTAAAAGGGCTTCCTGGGTTGGCTGACAGTATAAACAGTACAGAAAAGAGGCAGAAAAGGTCAGTCTCTGCTACTGTACAGCAAGTCACATATTGACATTTTCTAAAGGTGGAGTTTCCTGTGCTACTTTCAATGATGATTCTGTCCATGTTCATACAACACAACTCATCCAATGCAGTCCCCTTAAAAAACAGCAGTGTCCAATATTGAGTGACAGTCTGTGACTTGCTTGAGGTAACAAAATCTACTGTAACCTACAGCCCATGTGTGGGTGCATGCTTGTCGTTCTCTCAGACATATACTGTTGAAGTACCTGCTGTTTGTTCAAGTTGGCAGAGCACTCCTCAAACTGCTCATCTTTTGTCTCCATGGTTTTCCCCAGCTTCTGCAGGACCTACAAACACAATCACACTGAGAAGACCCACTACTGGTCAATCATTTCTGACAAGAACTGCCAGACACCATATCAGGCAGAGGAACAAGAGTTGTCACTGTATATGGCCACTGAAATACGACTCGCCAAGCGGTTCCACGTTTATTCTTGAAATATCAGTTGCAGCGATTGTTCCTTGCGATGAGGAAAGATCAGAAATATTCAAAGGAATATTTAGCAAACATAAAAGTACCAAAATGTAAGAAAATTGGTGTTTTAACTTAAGAAACACTATGAAAGTGTGCAGTCTACTATAGAGTAAACTCTAGAAGAGGAGGTGAGCCTAGGGAGGAAGTGATTGAGGGCAGGAAGTGGTAGTCTTTGTGTTCACACAATTTCATTTGAAACAGCTATGACAACCGACACTATATTTACATATCTTGTGAACATTTGTACCAGTTTCTTTAGGCCTCTAAACATTTTGGAGCAAATATGTTGGATACCCACACACAAAATACACACCCAGAGCAGCATTACATGAGAGCCAAGGACCTGAACTCCCCCAAAAAACTAAAACAAAAACAAAAACAAAAAACAAACCCCACCTACCTTCTCTTGTGCTCGGTTCATTGATTTCTGAAAGCGTTTGGCCAGGATGCCAGCTCCCGCGCCAATGTTGCCTCCAATGTTGGCACCTAGTTTTCCCTCAGCCATCTTCACTTCTGATCAGCTGGCACACAAGCGATCCTTCTCGCTGATGTCTCAGCGCTTCCTTCTATAACCTCACGGTTCCTGGGCGGAGTGAGCAGAGCGAGTGGGTGGGTGTGAAAGCACAGCGTGGCACAGTTAGTTTGCTGCGTATTAGTTTTAAAGACTGAAACTTACGGGACCCCGCGTCACGGCGGTACACTAACCGATTGTGCAACATTCCACCGTCTTGCCCAAATGTGTTTGGTATATTGTCATCGACGTGTGACGGCATCATCAAGAAGTCAACTAGTCATCAGTGTTTCCTAATAAACGTGACGGCTACATTTAGATAAATTCATGTCAAACTAAAAACCTCTGCACAGAGAGTAGTTCTATGTCTGCTGGACACTTTTAATGAGTTTTTATCACAAATATATATAAAACTGCATTAATTGACTACCGCTGATATAGGCTATAGTCTATGATCTTAAAATTGCGTCAGTTTGGAGCGGCTCTCTGCCAGTGGGTTATTTATTTAGAGAAAAATAGAGTGTAAATGACTAAAACAGAATTCGGAATAGCATACTAGAATACTACTATTACTTTTCTACCATATAAATTTGTAGCAGTTAAGTAAGTAAAAGTTAAAAAATTGTCTGCCATCCATTTGTTATTGGAGACTAAACAATTTGCAAAAGGGACAGTTTGTCTAGTCTATCAGGACTAAAGGAAATATACAATTGGATGTCATCGGCATAACAATGAAAATATATTATTTAAAAATGTAAAACTAGTGTAGTATGGTAGTAGTTTTTAAAATAAGATCTATATTTAAATAGTATCTGATTTAAAACGTTTAAAATAAATAATTAAATATGTTTAAAAAAAAAAGATTTTTAATCGTGGAGTTTTTTTTAAAGACCCACACAGTATGTTTTATTAATATTTTTTTTATTTTTTGTTGTACAAGATACGAACACTACACTGTTATATTAAATCATTACAAATCCCATATGCTAAATCCCATTTTACCACTCCATATGCAAATAACATGGCAAAACTGAGATGAGATCCACATATTACCACTATTTGTTGTAATCTACAAGAAGCAGATACAATTTCAGCTGTCATTTGCAGGCCAACTGTCTTGTTCTCAGTTTCACTCAGCTGATACTGTTTACACTATATCCCCATACAACAATAGTTTTACTGTTATGCCAAAGGTGTGGGAACAAACAATGTATTTGCATTGTAAATCATTTGGTGTCACATTGAATTAGATTCCACTTCACTGCATCACAATGCTTTAAATGTAATTATTAATACATTACATCAGTCATTGGGCTAAAATATAACAGCCAGATAAAAACAAACTCCATCAACGCAATGTTAAACATAGACTCCTATTGTACCATATCAGTACAAATAAATAATTATTTGTTTGAGTGTGGCTATTAATAGTGGCAGGCGAGTTCTGGTCGTTTCTCACAATTACATAAGCAGCATTACATAAGCTTTAAGCATAGTCAGCTCCCCACCCGTTGTTTAATCTGCTCAGGGCTTATATCTTAAATTCAATATGACACAGCACAGCAGATCTGTAAGTCTCTACCCTACATTTACTGTTACTGGGGCTCTTAAAAAACAAATACAAATACAGAAGTGACCACAAGGTGGCAGTGATGGTCATCTTTAATTGAATTACCTGTATATTTACTGTAACATCAATGTGAATTTTTGAATTTACATAATCTACAAATCATTTAATTGACAAATCACACATTTTTTACTCTCTTTTGCGCTCTCTTTAATCATTCACTGGCTGCATGTTTGGTTGTATTTAAGATTTGATTTAACAGTACAGTGCAGTGTACAGTTTCCATTTGCTAATTAGATGATCTGTTCCCTTTATGTAGAAGCTTTCAAGATCTGAGACAGAGAGGTGATGAGTCAGGGCGGTGTGATAAAGCTGGTTTCACCACTCCTTTGAGGCTTAAAGCTCTCATAAATAGCAGACATAGATCATTCTCTGTCTGAAGCCTAAATCAGAGTTTGTGTTCATTCATATCCCAGAAAATATTTAATGTCGCTATTTAGACATCTTAAGTTAGTAAGTAGGCCCGCCTTAAGTAAATTTTTTTTATTGAAATGTGTTGCATAGATTTTCAAGAGTTAAAACAAAAAGCAGCTTTCGAGCACAACATCTTTTAGGCACAGAGTCTACTTCAACTAGAAACAACAAACTAGAATCTTGTTCTGTGATTGCATGTGGACAGTCAAAACTCACAAGCATATAATAATTCAGATTATTGTAAAGATGCTCATCTCTGCAACAGTATCCATCCAATTGTTAATGACCTAGCCTTTTTGACTGACTCTGACGCACTTATGCTCCATTTAGAGTGACCTAAATCCAGTGATGCATCACTCATGATGCTGCATTCTACTGCAAGCTTTCAGAAAAACTCATACTAGTGTGAGCACTAAAACTATGCAGATCAAAACTATCAAAGAAAGTGATATTCCAGTCCCTGAAATGTATGGATGTTGCCTAAAAACCTGGAAAAGTAGAACCCCACATTGTCATTCCTCAGATGCACATATTGTGTTATGTAATGACCTGATTACAAAGCTGTTTCCCTCCATCCTCAGGGTCAGTGAGTACAAAGACTACTCCGTCATACAATTTTATCCAACAGAAGACCCTCCCCCAGTACACACCATCACCATAGACTGCACATTCCCATCCCCCATGTCTCATCACGCTCTTCAAGACTCTTTCTGTCTGTCACCTTATTCCCAGTTTACATATGTAGCAATTAGACATAATTTCCTCCTCTGGTGCAGCTGATATACTCAACATTATTCATGACCATGGCAATGGCTTTAATTGTGAGATCTGACACAATGTTAGGCCCAAAATTGGCAGAACTGCTATTGTCAGGTTATAAAACCAGGCAGGTGTTTGGGTGCTGGTGTACGAGAACAAAATGTCCTCTCCCGCATGACTGCCTAATACAATGGATAACAGCAGTCTATAGAGAGTGATCGCTTTGTTGTAAGAGGGGATTTATCTTGTCTGAACTGATTAGTGTAGCGTGGATGTGTGGGGTATCAGACAACAAAAATCAAAACGAGTATTTAGTAGTCGGACTGTGGTAATCAAACTAACGTCTGGTCACAGTAACATGACTTTCTACTTTAAAATTTCACATTTAATTTAATGTGTTACTTGCCATTTCTTTGTAATTATGAAAAACCGGTTTCTGTAACAATATTTCTTCAGTGTAACAAACATTGAAAACACATAGGTTATGGTTTTACATGGTTTATTGAACAAAAACAACAAAACAATAAGGGATGACACCCGAGCGAGTGAAGCATCCAACAGCTCTAGTGTGCTTTACACAAAGGAAAGTCTGTTAAAAAAAGTCCAACATTTGCACACAAAAAGCAGAAAATACTCCATTAAAAAAAAAAAAAAAGTCAGAAAATGAGCACAACAAAGCAACAAATTGCCAAGGTCTGAGCAGAGCAGCATCATACAGTGTCAGAAAAGGAGAGGTTGCATAGAGTGCGATGTACAGTCAAAGTTGGAGCACAAGGAACACAAAGAAAAACGCAAAATTCGAGTAAAAGAGATTATAGAACAGGAAGTGAGCTTCTATTAAACTCCGTTCACTCTCCTCAGTGCAAGTGCGGTCTAATACTGTGGTTCGTATGACTGCTAAGACAAATTTCTCTGTGTTTATGCTCTCTGAAACATTCCAACTGAAAAGAGTCATAATTAAGTGGACAAAAAAGCAAATGCAAAAACATTTACCAACTCTCTCCAGGATTAACTGACCTTTGTAAAAGATACAATCCTTTAACTTGCCATTCGGGAAAATGAAAGTGGATTTAAAAGAATGTTCCCAATAAAAGCATTAGCAGACAAAATGAAAACATAATTCAACATATAAAAAGTAACAGAACACTTTTTGTTCCCATGTGACGTGAAGAACCACACGGTCCAGAATATATCAAAATACCTTAAACCTGAGGATGATTTAATCTTAAAAAAAAAGATATTGATCTCATAAGCCTCAAGTTTCTTCCATAGCAGACAGCAATAAGCAGTCACAAACAGAGAATGGGAATAAAAGAAGTTAAAAGTACTACAAAAGCTTGACACTATAGATTTATTATTTAAAAAACAACAAAAAATAAATAAATAATTCCATCTGAAAAAACATTAATTACTAGTCTCAACAAAAACAGAAAGCACTGCTAGTTCATTTAGTGAATTAGATACTAAAACACAAGAGTGTAGAGGTAGAACTACAGCACACACAAAACTGTCAGGCAAAACCACACCTGGAAGTCAAACACACACCAATTTCTTCTCTATGAAGCATTCAGGATACAGATGAAAAAGAGCAATGGTACACTATTGAGCTCCCATCCTGTTTTTGAGAATATCAAATAGTCGGTTAACAAAAACTCGGTTGATTTTTGACAAATCAACCAAAAAAAAAACAAAAAATCTGTTCTATATTGGAAATGCATTAGTAGTATTTCTTATATAAAACACAAATAACACTCACACAGTCTTTAACTGCTCCCTTCAACCATAATCAAATGCATATTTTAATCTACCAGATTCCAAAACAACTAAACCATGAAACAGTAGAAATGTGCGTGTCCGTGCAGAAGGGATGTTCACACTGTTTTTTCATAAGTGACAGCAGCATTGTAAATGGGGCACCAGAATTAATCATTTTTTGGCCAAAAAATAATCTCACACAATGTAAAAGCAAGCACCTAAATGGTTAAACTGCACATGCCTAATATGTAAAGTGTTTAAATATTAAAAGCTTGCAAAACAGACTGCATGTTTAAAAGATAAAGCTGTAAAAAAAAATAAAACTACAAGAAATCTCACTTATATCACTAGACTTCAGCCCCCACCCCCCCCCACCCACCCGCCGCCCAGGATCAATCTGGCATTCAAGGGAAAAACGGTTCTTGAAAACCAAGTTCCTCTTTAATTCTCGTGATTTCAGCTATTTTGTTGTGACAGAGGAAAGATACAGATGATCAAGTTTTGTGGAGTTGTATGTTTAACTCAAGTAAGACCCATGTAATGACATGGTTTGTGACATGTGATGAAATGTAGTCTAGTATCTTGTGTCTTTGTACTGCAAAAATAGTTTTTATTTGGATCCCCCCGCCCCCCCCCTTAAAAAAATGTAATAAATACATTTGTGAACTGCTTGCTTACTAAAACCGAAGGCTTCACTGCTCACAAAACTTAATAGAATAACTGAAATACTTTTCTTTTTGTCTGTTTTTATGGCAAATGATTGTTTTGAGAAGATGAGCAAGTAGGGAGGCTCTGAGAACAGAATTTTTAAGTCCCAGTCCCTCAGTAAGACTAATAAAGAGCTTTCTTTATTTTAGCTTGATTGTACTCACTGCATCATAACATCGTTTTTTAGCTTTACTTCACTTTTAGTGACATAACTGATGATTGATTTAGACACTTCTGGGCTTAATGAATGATTCACTTAAATTACTACTGTAAACAAAAAAAGTGAACGGTCAGTTGAAAATCTCTTTGTAGCAAACTTTGTATTGGTGTTCAAATTGAGTACTTTGTACTCTTCACATTAAATCAGCAATGGAAGATTCACAGTTTTCCAAGCAACGCGGTCCCTTCTGGTCTGTTATGGAAAGGGAAAACCTAAAAATACAAGTCATTAGGATTAGTACCCGAAGTAGTCACACATTTGACTATACAGACATTTACTTTAAACAACTAAAAATGCAATTACTAGCCAATAATATATTGATATTAGAAGACAGAAAACAACACTAGACATACACTTTGAAAAGAAAGTGGTTGATTGACAGGCTGAAATGATGTCACGATGGCTGGTGCTGTTGCATAATACATGACTTAAATGGGTCCAAATCTCAGATTGCTTGACAAGTAATCAGATTTACAAGCATTAAACACATCTCAAATAGAGAAATCTTTGCAGGCTATCTGTCATTAGTCAACACGACTGCTGCTTGATCTCAGCTGCATACAGTATAAAGAGCTCACCCCTCCTCATATCCTGCAGCTCAAACTATGTGCTGAGTAAGGAAGAGCTACTAAACGTCCCGCTGCAGTCACTCAAAACTACACAACGCATGCTGTTTCGAGTGCAAACCCACCCTCTCTCACGCTCCACACATACAGACCAGAGAGAGAGCAAATTAACCAAGAGGCTCCAAGCAGTTTTCTTTTCCTGTCTGAACGTAGCAACAGAAGGAAAAGGAGAGGGGGATGGTGAACAAAAGACGACTGGAGCAGCAGACAGCTGTAATGTCCTCATAATGGCTGAGGAACTCATGAGCCCTCTGCCTTTCATATGCATTCATACTCTTTTTTTTGAGCACACAAATAATATTTTAGTGATTGACATTCAATCCTAAAATACATCACTTTACATGTTCTGCTGAACTAATCCAATATTTAAAAAGAAAACATTGATTTTTAGGAATGCAATATTAAACAATGTACTACTTTCCTAAATTAATGAAAAATAAAACACTAAAAACTCAAATGAATCATCTTTAAATGCTACAGCATGAGTTGGTCATTTATTTCACTGTTAGAAAAATATTCATTTTGAGATTTGTTTAAGATTACATTTCACAGCGTCATATTAAATTGTTCGTGTTTTTAAACAATTTAAAATACTAGGTCAATGGCTGCAAAGGTCATTCGCCTAAAGGGACATTTGACCTAAAATCAAAATTCTGTCGATCGTTTACTCACCCTCATGTTGTTTTAAACCCATAAGACTTTCGTTTCTCTTCGAAACAAGAACGTTTTAATGGAACCTGAGAAGATTCTGTACCTCCATTGAAAGTCCAGGTAACAAAAACTTAGAAAATTCAAAAAGGTCATAAAAGCATAGTTTAATCATATATGGAAGTTCATGCATGCATTATGGACTAGAAAGAACCTGGAAAAACATGAGGGTGAGTAATTGATGACAAAATTATCATTTTTGGATGAACTATTCCTTTAAAACGTATATTAAATATCAATATTTAAAAAAAAAACATTTAATTTTGGTTGATAACTGAAACTGCTACAGTACATTATGTACCCTAATGCTGTAATACTTTTAGACTAAACTGGTCCTTGCAAGGAACTGTCTGTTATGTGTGGCATGTCAAAACAAAAAATCTTTCCATTTCAGGGCTAGAAAGAACTTCCAGTAACCTGGTCTGCTTGATGAGCATTGTCCCCTAGGGCAAAGAGTATGGAAAATAGAGAGAGAAGAAGGGATGGGGAGTGTTAGAGGAGGGGTGGAGGTGAATGGGTGCGGTTGTATAACAGCTATTCCAGCATGCGTTTTTAAAAACAAAAGAGGCTGTTATAGCATGCAAATAGAAGCTCTCTGAAAGTCATGTCATTAAACAAATCACATCATGATAGAGTCCTAGCAGAGCTGTCAAAACCACTGTGAAACTGATATGGTCAAATAAGACACTAGCAATAACGTGATAAATGTCAATTTGTCCTTCACTGCTGTGGGAAAGATAGTGAAGCTGTTATCAAATACTGATAAGTCAATGAACTTATACTACTTATTGTACATAAAAAAGTGTGCATGATTTCACCATGCCGTATTGTTTTCCACTTGCCATGCATGAGCTTCATCAAAATAATCAACACCCCTGGGGATGGCTGTGTGGAAATACACATGATGATAACCATTTTAAGACTGCATCAAAATTGAAATTCTAGCTGATATGTAGCTGGTAATAACTTTTAATTAGTGGTCGACCGATATTGTTTTTTTGACAGCCGGAAAGCAGGGTGGCCGATGGCAGATATAAAGCTGATATAATTTTATTTATTTTAATATTTAAAATGGATTTAAAAAATAAACGTGTAAATTAAAAATGCTTATACTTTAAATGACTGAATGAGTGATTTTTCACAAATATTTAATAAAAATATAATTAAAAAGTAAGTAAACACTGTAACCAACAGGGCATTCAATAATCTGGGAAGTTTGTGTGCATTGGGAATCACATTTTTTAAAATAAAGCCAAGGTATCACTCATTTTACATACAGCACACGGTGAAAATGACATGAATATGACATTGGGATAAAGCATGAAGCTCAGCATAATTTGAAATGTGCAGGATACAAATGCACACTTCATAAGATCTCACAGCTGGATTCGACTAAGTTTGCAAGGTTTTTGAAATTAGATGTTCGTTTGTCATTCAAAGATTTGTTTAAATTATGTTAATGCGTATTTGCTGAATGCTGACATCAAACGAGAAAGTATTATAATGTTTGCCTTTCTATTACTAACATTATAAAAGCAATCGTTATAATACTTATTTGTATACATTTTAATTCCTTTGTTTAACAGTTCATTATTAGATTATTAGACAGACTTCTGTCCATGGACAAAATTGTTAACAACGACAGCGAACAAGAGGGGAGAATGCGAGCACTTGTATGCTCAGGCGCTGCCGCTCTCAGCGCAGTCAAAATAAAAGTCCCACCTCGAACACATCTGCCAAACAGAAAAACTTATCGGCCAAATCCGATATTTGAAAAATGCCAAATATCGGCTGACCACTACTTTTTAATGTCAGTGGATGGTTATAAATCATACTACTTTGGCTAACAAAAAAAAAAAAAAAAAACAATTTTAAAATACTAAAAACTAACATGCCCACTTTAAAGGGGTCCTATCTTTTTTTCACTTTTTGAATTTTAGTCAGTGTGTATGTTTGGGCATAAAAAAAGATTACAAATCTCAAAGTCCACTCCAAAGGGAGTTATTTTGTTTTTAAAAAATCCCTTTTCAAGAACTACAACGAACAGTGCGTTTGGACTACAACATTGTTTTCCGGGGTTTTTTTATGTCACAAACCGGCCCATTAGAATATCATTAAAAATAATTCCCGCCTACGGAAATTCTAATGGTTGGGGTGTGGGGAGGGGCGAGGTCGTGGTTGGAACGCTTGGTTGAGTGCATCAGACAAGACAACGATGAAGAAGAAGTGCTGCTGTAGCGTCAAGTTTTCGCCATGTCGAAGAAACGCTGTTTTTTTCACTGCAGAGTTTCACTGCAATTCATGTTATAACGTTAGAATTAAAGAACAATAAATATAATACATATTACCGTTGCACTTATCTGTACATTGTATCAAAAACGTGATTTAGGCAAAAAAACAAAACAACAATAACATCACCACTCTAATATGTTTTGCAATATCTGTGTGTGCAAAGGTTCTGCACGATCCTCTTGTTCAATATTCTCGGGTCTGAATCCGGCTCAAATTGATATGGCAATATTGACGCCATCCTTAACTAAACCGGAGCAGATGGAACCTGCTGCTTTGGCAAGGGGTGGGGCAGTACTGAAACACCATCTAAGCTGTTTGCCAATCACAACGCACTGGGACAGCTAACCAATCCCAACACATTTCGTTTTTCGGAAGGCGGGCCTTCATCAAACCTGGAACTAATTGACCGTTTGTGCCAGGGTGGGGAGAAAGTTACTGTAATAATGTAAATTATGTGAAAAATTGCATGAGAGCATGTTCTAGTACACCCCCAAAACAAAAAGTCATAATAGGTACCCTTTAAAGGTAAAGGCTCTTCATTAAATATGCGTTACAGGGTTAAACATTTTCCAAAATCTATGTTTGCTTTAAAAGGGGTCATATGATGCGATTTAAATTTTTCCTTCTCTTTGGAGTTGTTACAAGCTCTTGGTGCATAAAAACGATCTGTAAGTTTCCAAGACTAAAGTCTCAAATCAAAAAGAGATATTCTTTATAAAAGTTAAGAGTCCGCCACACCTACCTAAAACAGCTCGTTCTAACACACCCCCACATACCTACCTCACTATGTGGGAAGATCTGCATAACACCGCCCAAATGTTCACACAAAGAACGAAGGCTTAACTTTTATTCTCGCTGTAGTTTTGTTGTTGCTGCCGCCATGTCGTGAAGGCACTGTGTGATTCGTTGTGAAGCGCAAATTTCTACGTTTGTTTGGCCTTCCAAAAGAGGACGATCTCCGCTTCATCATGCCTAGAGCTGATCCGTACTGGTTGCTGAGGGAATACATCAACTTTGTGCTGTGGATCACCGGATCGGCTTTAACTGTGGACGAAGCGGAGTCCAGCCCATGGTCATCACATGTGGTTGCCGCAAGCACTCCTTTCGTCGAATCCACCTGCCGCGCCGTTCTCAAGCCTGCCGGCCTCTGCTCACTCCAGCCCTCCGGCCGTTCCTCACTCTATCCCCCAGCCTCTGCTCACTCTAGCCGTCGTGTGTAACGCTGTGTGTTTCGTTGTGAAAGCAAAACTACTTTGTTTTTACCTTCCAAAATGACACGACTAGAAATCCGTGGGTTGTTAAACGGTTTGTATTTACAACACTGTTCCAGAACACTTCAACCCAAATATTTATTTGTGTGCAGCACATTTTATGGAGGACTGTTTCCTGATCCTGGTAGAGTAGACTGCAATGCCGGCTGTTCTTACTCACAGATTGTAAGTACGTTTTTTTATATTTAAAAGATTTTTTTTGTGCAATGTAGAGTAGGCTTGTTGTTTGTCGTTTCTCCGATCACAATGCAGACATGGTTTTATGTTTACGCTGCGCGATGCAACGTAACGCGTAAAAAGACAGTATAAGTCATTATAATCCATAATTATGTCCCCACGGGATGCAACAAAAGCCTCATTTATAATGGGTTTTCAAGTTGTTGTCTCGTCGCTCCGGCCAGACAGGGCATCACAGTATGGTAAGGGGCGTAACATTTCCGTCACACGCTTGAGGTATTCGGCCAACCAGAGCACACCTCGCTTTTCAGACAGATGAGCTTTGTAAAAATCGACCCGTTTCAGAAAGGCGGGGCATAGAGGAGAAATAATAATGTACAGTATGTGGAAAATAATGTTTTTTGAACCTTAAACCGCATAAACACATTTCATTACACCAAATAATGTTCTTTTTAGTAGCATCATATGAACCCTTTAAGGAAAAAAATTACAAATGTAGGGGTGGGTGATATGGCCAAAATCTTATATCATGAATTATTTTACTTTACAATAACAATATAGTTATTTTGACATGAAATAAGAATGTATAACGTCACAATTTTAGATGCCATTGAAATTTTAAAATTCTTAATACAAATTTCAATATCACAGCAAAAACTATTACTAGACAAAATAAGTCAAATGTAATAAGCAAGTAGGCCTAAATGGTAATAAGAACAAAGAAATTAATTGCAAGCAGTAGGAAAAAATGAATACAAATTTTCTACCGGCTGTCAAATTTATACTGTGTTTGACCTTAAGAGATAACATAAGAATACACAGCATTTCTGCCATTCTACCATTATCTGTTACCAGCTGCGATTACTGCTACTGGACACATGAGCCTTCACACAAAAACAAAGTCAAAAAACAACATTTATGGAAACTGCACTGGCAAAGGCTTACCTGTGTGTGCATTCAGGTCAGAGCTCACGCTGCACAAGTGACCTGTCCCATCCTGCTGTGCAGTTCTAGTGCATCTGGTCGGTCCTGAGGATTGACGGCCAGCATGTCCTGCAAAAGTTTCCGGAGTGCCTCGGGCATGTGCGAGCGCCTGCGCTGGGGAATACTCAAAACCATCTTTGGGTTCTCCAAAAGCGCCTCTCCAACTGGGACGATGTCAGAACCTTGCCGCACATACGTCCCGAGAAGCTCCCGTTTCGACTCTGCGTCAATGAATGTGATTCTCTCTATCATGGCCCAGATGATAATGCCTAGAGCAAAAATGTCTGCTTTGGCTGTGTAATGTCCTTCCCAAACCTCCGGTGCCATGTAAAAGTCCGAGCCGCATGCCGATGAGAGCCAGAACTTGTTGATGTTAACACTGTTCTTGTTTTTGTCCCGTCCCTCCTCTGAGTCTCGTAGTCCGGCACTCAGACCAGCACACACTTTGCTCAGTCCGAAATCTGCCACTTTCAACACAGGTGCACCAGAACGCTCCGAGATGAGGATATTATCTGGTTTAAGGTCTCTGTGAACAATGTTGTTTTCATGCAGGAACGCCACAGCGCTACTCAGCTGCATCATGAAGCTGGCATTGGTTCGGGGATCGGGCCGTCGCGACAAGATGAACTGATTCAGATCCCCTCCCTCGCAAAACTCCATAACAAACCATAGGTAGCAGGGCTCATCAGGACACGACAATACACGCTCACCTAAAATAACACACACACAGACAAAAAGACACAGAGATGAAAATACCTAAATTTGAATATTTAGGAGATGTTTGCATTGGTATGAAACTAATAAACAACAACCATGATTTCAAAAGTAAGGATTATAATGCAAATTTCACGGAACCTACTCAAAACTGTTGTTGTCTAATAAAAATCCTAAATGACTTCACCTTCAACAGAAATACTATGGTTAAAAACTACCAGTTGTTTCTTATTGACATTAACTGACCCTAGTTAGATTATTTGTGACCCTGGACCACAAAACCAGTCATAAGGGTCAATTTTTCGAAATTGAGATTTATACATCATCTGAAAGCCGAATAAATAGGCTTTCCATTGATGTATGGTTTGTATGGATAGGACAATATTTGGCCGAGATACAACTATTTGAAAATCTGGAATCGGAGGGTGCAAAAAAATCTAAATATTGAGAAAATCTCCCTTAAAGTTGTCCAAATGAAGTTCTTAGCAATGCATATTACTAATCAAAAATTATTAATATACTTACAGTATGAAATGTGCAAAATATCTTCATGGAACATCATCTTTATCCTAATGATTTTTGGCATAAAAGAAAAATCAATAATTTTGACCCTCACGATGTATTTTTGGCTATTGCTACAAATATACCCCAGCGACTTAAGACTGGTTTTGTGGTCCAGGGTCACATTTATGATGTTTAAAGAAGGCATGAAATCAAAATTGGAGATAATGCCACTCCTACAAGTCAGTCTATTTGGAAAAACAGACCAAAAATACTGATGAAATAAAACGCTCAATAAAATGAGAATGTCCTTTGCACTAATAATCACTTGCCCATGACTAATAACAACTATTAAATCATGGCTATAAATGTAAACCAGAGACTGTGTAAGGCAGAGAAGGTCTATTTGTAGATAAACTGTTCCACACAATATGGCAGCAGTAGTTTCGCCGTACAGTTAAAAGTACCAATCGTCATTTACAGGAATGGAAATCCTGATTTGAAGTTTAAATTCATTTGTTTACCATAGAATGAATGCACATTAGCACAATTTATGAAACCACTGTTGTCAAATTTCATTGCTGATTTGAAATATGCTACTGTTACATAGGTTTTGGTCTTTCCCCATTCAACTAGACATGAGCTATACATGCATGCCTGGAAATAGCTCACAAATATGTCCGTCAAATGTACCAACTTGCCTTAAAGGGACTTTGAGGTAAACTAAAGTCTTTAAAAAAAAAAAAGTGTCACACCCCAACCTTCTGTTTAGGAAAAGAGAAAAACACATCAGCATGGGAGCGAAAACTATAGGAAAACCTTCCACATAACATGTATGTGTGTGCTATAGCAAGTAAACATGTTTTAAAAGGTGAGAGAATGAGAGCACCAGATAAAACGAGGAGTTAATGCAATAAAAAGAGTTAAAAGAAAAATTGATTTGTCATCAGTTTCAGAGGCTGGATTGCTGTGGAACCAGTTTGAACTGTTGAGTTTTCTTCTCACAGGACTGGACTAGCTCCCATAAGAACAACAAACACTACTGTATCCCCTGATACAAGCCAAAATGCCTTAGTCTAATTAATAAGTGCTTTCATGAGCATTATTTTTTATCACTTTCCCTGGTTTTGTTTGTTCATCTGCTGTGAATATAACAACACACACTGTGAATGTCACAGGTTGAAAAACAGGTGAAAAATACTTTAACATCAAGGAAATTGCTTGAAAATCATTGATGATAAAGCAGATTCCCTTTCATACACAGAAGTGCACTAAAACTCTTGTTTAGGTTTTAGCTGGCTCTAATTCCAGTGGTTTTAAACTTTATGCTAACACCTATTGGCCTGAATGTATGATATTTGTTTTGTGTTTATGCTATGTAAGTGCTAAGTTTAAGTTAATTTGCCATTATTGTTTTTATGAACTTTGTCATCGCATGACATGGTTGCTCACAAGACTTTTTCAGTTATTTCCACATAACCAAATGCTTTTAACCTAACATTTTCAGATATACAAAAACTGTTCACTACAGCAACACTTTACAACGTAACTGCCATTTATTATAACCACTTAGCTATATTTAAGACAGACACTACTGTCTTGTGTTACCACCAGAGATTAGGTGTTTGAAACACTTAAAATCATTTATTCATAACATAATCACCCATATAAAAGTTAACCATCTCTTCCTACTTTCACTTCCATTTACACTAAATATAGACCAGACCAACAGCTTTCAAGCAAATGCCTCTAGCAACACTTTGCATATCATACAGCATAAAAACCTACATGATTCAGAAGATCCGCATGTGAAAGCAGTCACACAAAGAAGACATTAAGATGAGTGACATTACATTGGCCTCGATGGTCTGTACTAATTCACCATTGTCTCTTTTTTCTCTGTAAGATAATTTACACAGTTATCATGTAAGGAAACACACTTCCTTCATTGTTATAACTTGGTATAGCGGGTGGGGAGAAGGTTTGACCCCCACCTCCAACCTCAACGAGTTTCATAACCAAGAGGAGGGTGGGGGAGAGCAAATCTGACCGACATTTGCCACATTCTTACATAAAATGTAAACAATCTTAATGTAGAACACAGACATGCGCAATATCGACGTCCGGTGTCATGGTGAAAAGCCACATGACTCACCGCCAAACAATGGAGTCTCACCGTTTTGTTTCAGATTACACTTGAAAAACTTATAAAAATGGACATTGCTTAGATTTTAAATGGCTAATTTGCCATTGCTACCAAATGAGTGAACTGTCACAAACAAAAGCCACTGTTTGAGCTCGTGACAAAGCATTCTCCCACCGCTGACCTTCCAGAAAAATGCCAGGGCTTGAATAAAAACATCTCACCTTTCAAAGAGGTCTCGACCAACCTCAAATACTGCTTTGAACGCTTATTGCCATGGCTCATTTTCTGGGCCATTCCGTTCCTCTGGAGCACACACTCCTCCAGCTGCACCACATTCTCATGGCGTTTCTCCAGACTGGTCAAAGCCCAAAACTCCGCCAGCGCCAGCTCCACGTTCTCAGGCGCGTCACAGCGCAGCTTCTTCACCGCCACTCGCGCACCTGATTTACGGGCAACGGCTTCGTACACAACGCCATAACTGCCCCTGCCAACTTCACGGAGCAAGCTGTACCTCGGTGTGATGAGTCGCTGTTCAAGACTGCCATGTTTAACCAGGTCCGAGTCGCCTGCCATTGCCTCATTATCGTCTATGTTGTCGACGCTGAGCGAGCGCAGGACACTGGCGCTTTCGGTTCTTTTGCAAGCGCTCCGTGTCCGCTGCCGCTCTCTGTCCTTTGCATCCATCGCGCCTCCTCACGTTTTGTGCGTGCGCTTGGAAACACCTTCCGCGTTCATATTTCTAGAGCTTGAGGAAGTTTCGCATCGCTTAAATATTCGTTGACATCTGCATTTGTTTTCATTCAGTGGGGTAACGGGATTCAATCAACAACGAGCTCCTAGTCTGAACTGAATGAAGTGAGAACTTGACTGGATCGTCCCACTTTCCTGTACAGGGGGGATTCCTGACCTATGAGGACACACGTACACGGTACGCCTCTTGTGGCTTTAAGTTACGTTAAATCAGTGTTGTTAACGTGGTAAGGTGAAGCGAATATAAGAAATGGTGTGATCATTTGTTTTTAAATAAAAATAACTTTGTGTTCTTTCTTTTTATTTATGTTAGTTTAATGCATGCGAAATGTATGAGCGACAATTTACACATGTGAAAATAGGCTACATAAAATCATTATTTTCAAAAATGTTTTCAAAGTATTTATTTATTTATTTCAAATATTGTGATTTTGACTATATAATTAATTTCAATTTAGAAATTAAAAACACAATCATTTAATGTGTATTTCACACAACTTGTAGAATACATTTTTATGTGTTTTGAATATATAGGAAACAGGCTACAACAGTAATACGCAAATTGATACATATTAACATATTACAACATATTGTTATTTTCCCATCACAACTTGTTCAAGTAATGCCAACAAGGATCAGCTATCATGTCACTGTGGAAAACCTATAAATACATGTACATACGTAGACTGCTGTCACCCATGTTGTGGACTAGAATGGTTTAGTCCCTGCAGCATGAGCGTGCATGTGCTCTGTAAAGCTCAGCGCACACACGTGCTCTGACACATGGAGAGCATCTGGGGTTTCTGAGGTCACACATCTGTAGCATAACTTTTCACCACAAAGATGTTTTATTTGGAACAATAAGAACATTTTATTCAAGAATAAGTCTCTGTTTTATGATAGTTGGTTCAGTAATGGTTTATTATTGGTGGAACAGTTGTTTAATGAGCCAGGTCTTTTGTTCAGGTACTCAGAATTTCTTTCCAAATACCAATAACGCCAAAAGAATTTGCTACAGTTTTGGGAGCTATCCCCTCTGGTTTATGTATGCTTTTTAAAAACTGTAATTATTTATCAGTATCTACTGCTTCCTTTCCTAAACCTTGTGATACTCCTGTTGGTCAAATTTGTTTCTCTGAGTCGAAAGCCAAAAATGATCAAATACGATCTTTATTTCTTAAGAATCTGATTTCTGTTCCACCTGTGATTTCCTTTTGGAATAATTTGTGTGTTAACCTTAATTGGAAAAAAATCTGGTCTCTACAGCAAAAATTCTTTCTCACAAACAAAGTGAAAGAAATTTCTTTTAAGCTCATACACAGGTTCTACCCTGTAAAGAAGTTTATACAAAGATTTAAATCTGACATTGAGCTTACATGCTCTTTTTGTTCGAATTCTAAAGAAACTGTGGTACACTTATTTTGGTCATGTCGCTACACTCAGAAGTTTTGGGATGATATTGGTGTGTTTGTCAAGTGTAAGATTTTGCCAGGCTTCTCAGTACATATGAAAAACATTATATTTGGGTATTATGACTCCGACCCCTCAAACGAAAATATCTGTTTTGTTATTAATTAAATTTTTTTCCTAAGCAAATTTCACATTCACAAAAGCAAATTTTCCACCTGTAAACCTGTCTTCTCTGTCTTTCTAAAAGAAATGGAAAATTATTTTAATGTAATTTCAGTATCTACTAATAAGAAAGCTATAAGGACTGTTAGGATTTGCTCTGCCTTTGATCTCTTCATGTAATCATGTTTAGATGATGGCCCTCTTATCCTTATCTTTATTTTTATTTTATTATTTTTGTGATTTGTTTCCATTTTATTTTTGTGGTTGATATTATGTGATGTATGCTTATTCTTTGTATGTTTCCGTTCTTTGCAATAAAAAAAAAAAAAGTTCCCCCCTTACTGTAGACCTAAATGAGATTTTTTGTCAATTTAATATGGTTTAATATTGTTATTATTTATTTATTCCCCCGTTCTATCAGTTTGATTCATATACACGTTAAAATTAAATTTTGTTTTCATAATCATAAATAAAAAAATGTGTGACGAGCGAGGGAGAATCAGCACATTACTAGCATCAATTGTATTGATTAGTATTATTATTATTATTTTAATTGGCTGGTTATTACAAGAGGGTACAATTTGTTGATAGAGGACATCAACATTCAGATATTAATGGACAGGATTTACATGGATTACATAAAATGAAAGCATTATGAGGTGGCAGCTGTTGCTGCTCACTATCTTCCTTTAGAATAAACACTGTCCCACTGTCTTTTTCAGTAATACATTCTGCAAATATTCGTATAGTTAGATATTTATATGCACCTGCACATAACAGTGATTTGGTTAAAAAACATTCTGAAACAAACCTCAAAAATGACCTCAATTGTCATCATTCATCCACATCCACATTCACATACAGGCATGAGGGCATGTCTGAAAATGCTGCCAATATCAATGGCTCGCTGCTTACATGGGTCATTGTTTTGTTTGTCTCCATACAGTGAGGAAAGTCTGAAACTGCACTTTATATGGGCTAGCTAGCTAAACAAAGCTGTTTCTTTCTTTTGGCAGTTCTTCTTGAAACTTGCAGCTTGCCCCTAAGGAGAATGCATGTTTTTCAATAAATGTTGTCATTTAAATGTTTCATTTGAGTGTTCTTGACACACACACACACACACACACACACACACACACAGACACACACACAATTCTAGGCTTTTAATTTGCAACAGTTAAACAGATACAGTATAATAACTTATGTTCCTTGGCAGCTGGCAGTGCTTATTGTTGATCCCTGATGGAGGTTTGACCACACCAAACCTTTTCTGAAAAACAGGCGGAGAGAAATCTGAACTGATCTAAAGTCAACATGCCTTTACAACCCATTTTTTAAAAGGGAAGGAAAGAATTGATTTTATCCATTGGCAATTGAATTGACTATAAAAGTCAAAGTTAATTAATGGAGTGGTGAAAGAAAACTAACATGATTAAAGAAAAGAAAGAATGCACTGTGGTTTAAGCAAGTCAGTGGGAACAAGGGATAATGAGTATAAGAGTGACGAGACTAAGTTATACTACTTAGTCTCTGGCACCACCTACTGTAGTAGTTTTAAATTACATTGTTAAAACTTTAGTTGCATATTTTCATAATGCATACATTTATGTTTAAATGTATATGGCTAATATAGATGTAGTCTGAATAAAATGTAATTAAATTTAAAAAAATAAAATAAAAAAAATTTAAATAGGAATACATTCTCCACTTTAAGGAATACGGGTACAAACTGTAGGCATCTAAAGTACTAATATGTGCTTTTAAAGCAATACTATTCACATCTCAGGCACTAATATATACTATTTAGGGATAAATAAGGTACAAAGTTGCCCAAATAAGGTACCTTTAGCTTTTGTACCTTGGGGTACCACCCCAAAAAAAATTGAGTACTTCGTACCTTTTTCTTTGAGTGTAGCTAGTTTGTGACCAAATTTTGTAAAACAAATAAAATACAAATTTACTATAAATAACTCTAATAACTATTAATGAAAAAGATTATGTAAAATATGACGCTGGATGATTTAATTGTTGGATACAGTCGAGATATGTTTTATATTAAATCAACTTTATAGTCAGGTTTTAAATTAAATATCTTAATAAAAAATTCTATAAAGAGTGGTAATGTGGAACGGCTTCAACAATAACAAAAAATTACACTGTATACTGCATCGTTATAAATTGTAGATTTCTTCCATGCCCTTTTATTATTTTGCAGAGCATCCTGTAGATGGCAGTGATGTTATTTTTGTACAACTGGTTCTTCTTCTGAAGAAGTGCTACTTCAATAAACATTGGACCTTTACATACAATACATATTTGTAAGATTACACCAAACATGTTTAAAGAGACTTAAAAGGCCAGAACAGACTTAACTGATATAGTTAAAAGTATAAAATGTGACTCTCCTGTTTAGTCAACCGTAATGTGTTTAAGGATCATGCCCTTTTTTTTTTTTTACACAGATACAGCTAAAATGTGTAATTGTGCAAAGGATGCATAGGGGAAAAAAACAGCTCTAAATTGTTGCAACCTCATTGCTTTGCATCTCTATAGGAAAGAACATACTGCATTACGTTACGTGTGACTCATTAAAATGCAGAGACATTGGAAGCATTTGGCTGTTGTGTGTGTAGTGCAGCCTTGAAGACCACCGAGAACAAGTGGTGTAGAAAATGAGTGTGTGGTACAATAGGATAGTGTATGCTGCTCTGAAGTGGGCGCAGGCTCCATGCTTTTGTGTGGCTGCCATGGCAACTTAACAATTATAAAGGCCAGCTACATTTCTCCTGTTTGTTTGTGAAATGCTAACCTCTTGTAAAATAAAATAAAAAATAAAAATAGTTCAGTGTATTCTAATGAAATAATAACAGCAATATCCTGTTTTTATTATTCACTCATAAATAATTAATTTGAATACATTTGAAATATTTTTAAACCAATAGGGCTGTCTTTGGGATTTCGTACTATAGGCAACAGCTTTTTAAGATCAGCTTTTTAAGGGCCATCCAAGCTGTACATGACATTTGGATTAATTTAGCATTACATCACATGGTCCCCAAAGGCGATCAGAATGGGAGTCCAAACAGCAGATAAAAACATCAAAATAATCCACAAGTAATCCATACGAACTTCCAGTCCATCACGTAACATGAAGTGAAATCTGTGAGTTGCAAGAAACATAACATGCTTTTAGCTTCAAACTGTATTCTATAGTCCTCTATCCATACGCTTTCTCCAGTAATAAGTCGCATCTGAATCATGAGAGAAGTGTTACAATTGAAAACAGTTTGCAACAGTTCTAATACTTATTGAAATATTTTGATGTGAGAGGACAACAGGGGATGACTTTTCACTTTCACTTTTCACGAGATGTGATTTTTTTTTAGCAGCTGATTGAACTCCCATTTTGACAGCACCCTTTCACTTAAGAGGATCCATTGTTGAGCAAGTTTTGTAATGCTAAATTTCTCAAAATCTGTTCTGATGCATAAACAAACTCATCTACATCTTTGGACGGCCTGAGAAAAGATCAATTTTTGGGTGAACTTTAACAAATATTGAGCTGTGAAGTCAAGAAAAGAGTCACCTTTATCCTTGAAGTGCCTAATTTCACCATTTTGTGTTGTAAATAAGGATTATTACATTTAAGATTCCTGTGACAATGGAAAGAAGTGGCGCTGTGCGGATGTTAAGGGATCTGACATTGCTCTTGCCTCTGTCCACCACTTCAGCGCTCTGAGAGATTGTTCAAAACACAATCACCGCAGGAGTAATCAGGACACAAGAAGAAGAGAGAGACTAGGATTAGGGTTACACACACACCCACCTCCACAGACACAGCACTTCACTGCAATTACTGTACACTTGAGTTTGAAATGCAGAGTGACTGGCATGATTACATTAATTCCTTCAACATTTCACTTATATCGGGGTCGGGGATGCTTGTTGGCCTCAAAAAGAATCAAAAACCTCTGATTTATACAGACATCTTTTATGGGTCATTTTTTGAATGACCCAGCTCCTTTGGCATCTGAAGATGGGTTCATTTTTTGCTGCTGTGGGAAGGTTGAAGTAGATGAGCACACAAGCCTTATGGTTGCCATGGCAACCTCTCATCACCCTAAGAACGCTCTTGTTGTTGTAATCAGCAAGTCCGTCAAATGAGGGAAAGCTGTCACATTGAGGTTTGCATAGAAACACCAAAACACATAGGTTGCCCATTGCAACAAAAATCCAATTAATCTCCTAATTCGTGAAAGATTTAAAGGAATAATTTACCAAAAATGAAAATTTGCTGAAAATGTATTCACCCTCAGGCCATCAGTAGATACATTTGTTTCTTCATCAGAACAGATTTGGAGAAATTTATGGTTACATCACTTCTTCACCAACATCCTCTGCAGTGAATGGGTGCCGTCGGAATGACAGTCCAAACAACTAATAAATATGTTGCAATATGTCTTTATGTCAATATTTATTATGTCTTGTGAAGTGAAAAGCCATGTGTTTGTTATAAACAAATCCATCAAGACGTTTTTTAACTTCAAACCATTGCATATGGCAACCACAATATTGCTTTCTCCAGTGAAAAAGTTGTCTCATCAGATAAATATACTCAGATAAAGTACCGCTTATAAACAAAAACAGTCCAAAACAATTCTAAACAAATATATTGGTGGATTTTGAGTTGAAAGGTCAACAGGGGATGGAGCTTTTTCACTGCAGGAAGCATTATTATTGATCATGAACTCGCATTTTGTCCAATTTGTTTCTGACAAACATGCAGTTTTTCACTTCACAAAATGTTAATTGATAAGACTGAAGTCATGTGGGACTTTACTTTTGGATTATTGTGAATTGTGCATTTTCTTTTAATTATCAGTAATATATTGGACGTACTTCAGGTCTGGTATGGCTTTGGATTTTATTAGCTAACAGCTGCTTAACACCTTGTGCACATGGAAATGATAATAGAAATTGTTCATATTCAAGTGATGTATGAATAATGTAAACAAAATTTAGCCAATATTCTATTTTTGATAAATCGGATGTAAAATATCCACTTTAATAGAAAAGTTTAAATCTTTGCATGTCCACACATGAATCAATTATTTAAAAGAAAAACTGAAATAAATTAAGAACAATAAGCAATTCCAGCATTTCCACATGGGGACAACAGCAAAAACACGAATTTGCTGCTTAACATGCATATAGGAATATTCTAATTGTGGTTTTAGAATAAATGTTCAACCAGTACACAGATGTGAACTGTAAAATGATGTGCAGGTAAAAGTTGTGAGCTGTGTATTCAGAGAATCACTTGAAAAGAACAGGCTGATGGATGATCTGATTCTGTAGGAGATGTAGAGCAGAACAGGATAACAGCGTTTAATGCTCCGGGTCAAAGCTGTTCTCTTCAAAAGACCAGCAACACTGAGTCATTAACAGAGACAATCAGAGCAGCTGATCAGGGTAAAGGAAAGATGTGCATTTGATTAAACTTACAACAATGCTTCATGACATGTCATGCTCCTGTCCCTCGTGTTCCCTGTGTTTGTGTTAGTTGTTTTGTTTCATTCATTTAGATCCACATCTCTGCTTGTCTTCTCTGCCAGCCATATTACAGTATCTGCTGTAATACTACTAGAGTACTAGTGACTCTAATTGACAGTGTTTACAGCACACTCTTTCTAATTTATGGTGTGTTTGTGCCACACTGTGTTTCTAATTAATGCCGTGTTTTGCAGTATACCGAAATGTACAATTGCATTGTAAACAGCTCCACAGTGCAGCTGTTTAATGGATCTATTTTTTTTATCAATTATTCTTCTTGAGAGAAATCAGGAAACAAAAGAGCACAAATCAAATAAATATATTGGGTCGGTGACCTCCTGCTGACCTTAAGTGAGTGACAGCTGCAGTAATTATAAAGGAAGTGGTTTTCTCTTCATGTGAAGTGTAGGGTTTTTAAAAACCTTTTACAATCCAATCACAAAGATGATTCCAGCTAACAGGAAACATTCTCAGAGCTTTGGTTAATATTCAGGTAAGGTTCTTTTAAAGTGTTCTGCCAGTAACATTAACAGAATATTAATTCAAAGTTATGGTCTTTATTAAATGTCTTTAGTATCAGCACAAAAACATTATTTATGCATTGTTTATGGAACGTTTTTCAGACTAACAGATATTTTGAATAACATTTTCATAATGGGAAAATTAGCAAAACATATTTTTGTTAGCTGGGATAAGGTTGCGTTCTACTCTATTCATTAGAAACTCAAGCCTATTATTGCCTCATAGTTTTTTCCCCCCTTTGAAATATTCAACTGAATTTTTTGTGCATTATTACAATTTCCAAAAATGCACTATCAAACTTTTTTTTTGCACAGGTTCAGTTCAAATGGGGTTTTAAATCTGTTGATTGCAGCAGGTATGTGGGTGTATCGCGGTCATTTGAAATGATTTTGAGTGAAGCTGGTTACACAATACTGTCTGATTCTGTTTTCTGGTTGCATGTATGCATGGAGCACACTGGCAAAAAAGTTACAGCAGCACATAGGGTGAAAGGTGACACCTTGATGAGTGAGTGAGCGAGAAAGAGAGAGAGAGACAAAGATAGGCAGGCCGAGGAGGAAGCTGTGTTTAGAGACATTGATTACCTTTACCTTCTGGCTGTGTGAGCTAAGAGGCTTTTAATTGAGCCGAACATTTCTGTACATGATTCCAAACAAACACTGTGAGACTCTGTGATAGTTTTATTATCATCATTAAATAAATTCACAATTATTACCTTAAAGTGATAGTCCACCCAAAAACGGAAAATTGTCATTCACTCATCCTCATGTTGTTTCAAACCTGTATGCATTTCATTCTGCTCAACACAAAAGAAGATATTTTGAAGAATGTTCAGTTTCGAAAAAGTTTTGGTTCCCATTGACCTTCATTGTATTATTTCCCACACAGTGGAAGTCAGTGGGAACCAAAACTGTTTAGTTACCAACATTCCTCAAAATATCAGAATAAATAAATGCATACAGGTTTGGAATAACAGGAGGGAGATAATTTTCTTGTTTTTTGGGTGAACTATCCCTTTAATTTTCAATGATATATCATTTTATTAAGTTAACGCTCATTAAGTATCTTTTTATTGAGTCCAGTTCAACAGTTGTCTGGAATACAGTAGACAAAAGGTGCATTTTAGATGAGTTACACATTACCCAATAGTTAACAAATAAAAAAGTCGGAATAGGTGTTGTCTTAATCTGAGTGTAAATAGAGGCTGCAGTAACATAACATTTGTGCCCAACCAGTAGCATACTCTAGTAAGCAGCACCAGAAATGACTCCAGTATAGGGTCTAATTAGAGGTGTTGTGCAAACCTAGACAATTAGCCAGCTAATTATGGAACCTGTGTGAAAAGCAAATAGGCATTTACTCATAATCTATAATGACATCATCAGTCAAAGTTGTGTGACTATAGAGAAATTGTTTTAATATAATTTATTTATTTTTGTAGGTTTGTATTACAGAGTGTTACATCATGGCATTTCTCTAAAGGCTGCAGCAAAGACGTTTTGCCTCTGCCACTCAATGTCCCAATCACATGAAGAGCTTTAAAGCAGCTGAGCCGAAGACACTTAGCTTCCACTGAGATGAAAGAAAAAAGGACTGTGCATAAGGCCTGCACTGCAGTAAACAGATTGGTGGAATGTCAGAAAAACATTTAGCTGAAAATTGATTGGTTTCTGATTAAAGGGCTGTGTCAGATATTATACTATATTCTGTATACTGTATACTATATTCTTTGTCTCAAAAGAAGTGTTTCTGTTTGTATGAAGAATGTTTTATGATGAAAATAAATGATTAAATATAAAAATGGGAAAAATAATAACACAATCACTCAGGGCTCAAAAGTGTGTCGTCCTAGATTTCCATGAGGGTACAAAGACTGATATTCATGACTAGTATGCCTTTCAAAGTTATGAATTACGTTATGAATTAAGGATCTACAATGCTGCTTCTGATAACACATATATGAAATTCATATCTGAATCCCACATACAAATATATAAACATGTTCAGTGTTGTCTTCAATCAAGTTAGTACAAATGCATGGGGCAAAAGCAAACCTATATAATAATAGGATAATAAGACAATTACAGTTTATTAGCTATGGAAACTAACTACAAAAGGTTATTTTTCATGAAAAAACTTGCATGATGAACCTTTAGCTGCAATTCAGATTTTGTATTCACCTAAGTACAAATCTTATGGAGATCTGTGACAGATGGCAGATGTTAAAGGGCGGCTTAGTCCTTATTAGGGGAACTTAATAATATGCTCTGGTGACATGGCATTGGAGGTTATGTTTGCAAATGCTTCTATAATTCATATTACTTGTTTGTAGTTTTGATATATCGGTTTCTCTTTTACTCTTTCTGCCTCGTCTCACACCCACTCAAAACACAGAGCTCCCTTGAGATAATGTCTGTATAATGCTCTTTGGACCCAGTCCAGTAAAAAAAAAAAAAGCAAAACCATGTACTAAACATGTGCTACGTGAGGTCAGCCCAGTTTAACTGGTGCACACATAGTATTTCAAGGGCTGAGGCCAAGAAAGAGTATTAGGTGGCTCAGATAGGCGCTCAGGCCTAATCTGGGATTAACGACGCAGCTTCGCAGATTGCCTTAAGGATTTCTCAGGTCTCATTAGCATGGCTGGGACGACCATGTTGATGCCAGAGTTGGTGATATCGGTAGTGCCACCAACGCTTGCCACTTTAATTTTCAGTGGATCCCTAATCTCTGAAAGTGCTGGTTCACCAGGACAAAAATACTGCCTGGTAGCATAGAAAAGGTGTTCTCACAATGCAATTATACAAATATAAATAAATATATAATAACACGCTTTAAAATTATTTTCAGAAAAAGGTCAAATCAAGAATGTAAATGTGTCAATTACAATAAATCATTATAAAAATAAATAAATATGCTCTCATTTCTATAAATTTTGCCCTAAAGATAAATAAATAAATAAGAGAGGAATTACAAACATTAACATTATGTTTCAGTCGGTTGTAAAAATGGCAGAGCCATTAGCCATTTATCATTGCTAATGAATATTAATGAGAAGACGAACACTAAGCTCCGCCCACGTCCACATCGAAAGCTCGGAGCTGTCAGTCATCTGAGGAGCTGAGGACTTCTGAACGCATCCTTTATCAGTATATTAAAAATTTGGACATCTAAGAATCACACATCATCTCAGTCTAAAGAAAAGTGGTGATGACAGTAAAAGTGGGTGAAAACTGCTGACCAAAAATGCCAACTCGAATTAGTTCTGTAAAGATGGGATTTTACGTAACATTGAGCAGGATCACCAGTTGCTTCAACCAAAGAGCAACTTGAACAGGAATTATCTTTGAATCTGGTGCCCTAAATCTGTTGGACAACTAAATATTGTTGCTTCGCAGGTAAGTTTAATAGATTGCATGTTACTATAGTGTAAATGATACAAATATAAAAATGCTATGAATGTGCTGTTAATTTCGCATACGAATACTTATTTGTTGTCCGTTGGTGTTTGCGAAAGAATTTGTCGATGAGACGATAAATAAGTCGTCAGAAGACACTGAAATATTACATAATGTATTAATATTAACTAAGGTTCGTAACAGATGCAAATGAGTTAACAGGATCCCCTCTAGTCAGAGCGTTTCTGGCGCACGTGTAGCAGTGCTCAGCTTTCCAACTAAACCGTTTAATGAAAATAAACCAGTCCAGATTTTCTCTTGTCGATGCAATAGTGACACTTTACATTACAGTGCCAATGTACATATATATATACTGTAAAAACTAGCCACCTTTATGAATATGAATCTTAAATGAAAGAAATACACAGTTAATTTACTCTTAATTTATATGACTGAGCATAAACACTAAGTATTTAAAACAAAATGATGAACAGTGCTTTTTCACTGTTAATTGTGTGATGACAGTACAAATTATAGAAAGAAAGACTACATTGGGCATGTCAGAGTGTTGATTTATTTTTTAGGGTGGGCATAGGGGTCTTCAGATCCTCAGATGACAGAACCCTGTGGGTGGAAATCAGGACTGCAGACAAGAGGTTGCTGTGTGTCTTCAGCATTAGCATCGCTCTGGATTTGGAATAGATTACACAAATAACGTTGGTGGTGTTAGTCTAATTACACTAATCTTCCCTCAACAATAAGATACAACTAAACATCATTAGATAGAGAAAGTGCAGCACCACCCCTTTGGTCAAAGACCCTGAAAGATGTGGTGTATAACTGGGTTAGGAAATTTCTTGCCATATGAAAAAAAAAAAAAAAAAAAAATAAAATAAATTTACCACTCTGTTTAACCAAATATTAGTCTACAACCAATTCTTGCTATATGCAGTCACAGTTTCTAAGAGTTCTGTTTACATGGTGGCTCGAGTTGCCTTTAAAGTACATCTGGGTCAAGATCTATCTACCAGCGAGATGGGCCACTGATCTTGTTTAGTGTTTAAGCAGCAAGTATTTTTAGGCGATGTGTTCAGATGGTCGCTGTAAAAACGGGTTTACAGAGATCAAGTCAATAAGTTCTTGCAGATTTTAATTCCACTGAACCTTGGGTTCAGCTGATACAACGTTGTTATCTGAAATAATGGCAGCCCATTGAAAGCCTCATTGCATTATGCTTTTAAGCATAATTTCTAGGATCAAATACATGCTTTAAATGTTTAATAATTCATGGTCTTTTGTTATGGTGTTGTCCTTTGTTTGACATGTCTTATCAAGTGCTGGATGCCTAGAATAGGCGAAGAGAAGACAGAGAATGGCGGAGATTTGTACAGAGCAATCCTACCCATCCAGACACAGGCTTTCGGTCCGAGCCTCTGAAGAAGAACTGGACCAGACTAAAAATGGTGCAAGCAGGTTAGAATATCAAGCGGATCTTAAGGGGGTCATATTGTACATTTGTAATCTTTTTCTTTTCTTTTTGAGCATCACTTACAGTGCTCAGGGTTTTTGCACCAATAGAGTTACAGACTTTAATTTTTCTGAAACAATTCGCAAATGAAACGAGAAGCTGTCAAGCACAGGATGCGGGTTTGTTGTCAGGTCAAATATATTTTGGACTCCCTCATTCTTTAATAGCTTTTGTTTGCAAATCTGCATTACATTGTGACAAGTTCACAAAACAGTATATGCTGAAAAATTCAGCTAAAAGATGTAAGTTTAGATTGAAATGGGCTGGTATTTTGTTAAAAAAATAAACTTCGCTAAAAATCTGAATGTTTGGATTCTTCAGGAAAATATCTGGAGCTGCAAGTGCTACACTTTGTAGAACATACACTTTGTAATTTGGAGAATGTTCTTGCATTTTATTTTAAGTTGTTTTGCAATTTCTGCAGCTTAGTTTCAATAGATGGTCTTTTTGAAACATGATTAAAACCTAACTTTTCTTAGGGCACATTCTCTATGTGAGGACCAGTCCTCTGACATGCAGGGGATCATTTCTTCTGCAACCAGCCAGTTTCAGGAATCCAGGAGAAGCTCTTTCACAGGTGCTGGGGCTATGGCAAGGTAACATCAAGTCCATCCAAACCAAAGCTTTAACGTAGTTTACCATGTGAACCGTGATTACCACTAAAGCCAAGTCAACTGCACACTCAGCATCAGTCATTAACACATCTGATTTTACCATACAGAGAAGTATGATCCACACTTATCAACAAAACTGTACAAAATTTGAACATGTTAAGTGTGCATTTGACATGGCTTGAACAGAAAGCTACATACTGTATAAAGTGCTTGGAAGTGTTACTGTTTGACATCTTTCGGTCTCCCAGGCTCACCCAGTTTCTGGTAATGCTGAGGAACTGGGCATCACACAGGCTTCGCAGAGAGGTTGAGCGTCCCGACTCCTTTTTAGAGCGATTCCGTGGACCTGACCTCAAAGACTTATCTAGCCGAGGAAGTAATGCCCGATCCTCTATAGGCCTTCCTGACAGGCCTCATAAGAGGAAGTAAGTCAAGAAAAAGATTTGCTGTACAGTTTCTTTGTACAGACAGAGATGCCTTTGGTATAATGTAGAGACCTTGAAAATGAAAGAATCATGTAGAGAATTATGTGGCATCTGTGCAAAAATACAGTATATCCGTATTGTGTGCAGATGATTCATAAAACAGATCACAGCTGAGGATTCATTTAATAAAATCAAAATCCGAAAACACTATGTAGATTTCCATGTAGAAATCCCCCTTTAGGTAAAACAGTATCACAATAACTTGTAGAATAGAAACTAATTGAAACAGTTGTTGCTATAGATATAGATAATAAATCAGCAGTAGTGATGATCTGTAGTTGTTGTCCTAGAATCAGACCCCTCCAAATGTACTCCACTATAATAACAAAATGAATGCCTTTTGCTCATCAAGAAAAGCCAATCACTGGCCTCTGGCAGCTTACAATATGAACAACTGCAACAACACAGATGAGTAAGTACCATGTAGAAACAGCTCCTCCAGATATAAACCCCTATAATGACAGAAAAATGATTAATACGTGGATGTGTTAGATACTAGATTTTAGAATCCTAAAAACAAATGAATACTAACAATAATTTATCTCAAATATTAAATTAATAACAACAGATGATAGTCTAACATGTTTAGTACATTGCATTAATAGTGTTCAGTGAATATTGGTAGTGTTAATGCTGCCCTCTGCAGGTTAACATGAGAGCTTACCAGTGTTAGTTCACACTAGTGACCCTTATTAGATACCAGACTAGTTCACAAGCTAATTCAAAATAAAAACAACCCTACATGTTACCTTCAGCAAAAAGGAGGATAAAAAGGAAGAGATAAAAAAAGATGAGAAAAAAGATGAAGACAAGAAGGAAGAGAAAAAAGATGAAAAAGACGAGAAAAAAGATGAGAAAAAGGATGAGAAAAAAGATGAAAAGAAGGATGATAAGAAAGATGATAAAAAGAAAGATACTCCTCCTCCTCCGTGAGTATGCCACAAATGAAATTTCAATGATAGCAGCTTTAGTACTAATAATCAGATAATTATATTATTCACAGATGAATGCTGTTATTCAGTAGGTGTTCATCTTTGAAAGTGGCCAGACGGTAATCTAATATGTGCTTTAGGAAAGAAGTGTGGATCATGGACCCAGCCTCAGACAAGTATTACAGATGGCTTTCAGTCATAGCAGCCCCAGTGTTTTACAACCTGATGATGCTGGTGACAAGGTCTGTTCATGCAGAATCTCTCATGAAATCAATAACTTCAGATGTGGCATGTGCTTCATTGTATATATCTCTTTAGGGCCTGTTTCAATGAGCTTCAGAACTCTTACACAATGCTTTGGATCATCATGGACTATACCTCAGATGTAATCTATTATGCAGACACGTTTGTCAGATCAAGAACAGGTATGGTGATTTTTCAGAAAGAGTTCAAATATTGTATTATTAACACTATTAATGTTAATAGTATTGATTGAATATATCCATTATATATTTTAAAATTAAATATCAATGCACTACCATTCAAATTTTTTTTTACAAATAAATTGTTTTGTGAAATTTCTATTTATCAAAGAATCCAGAAAAAAAATTATTACCGTTTCCACAAAGTGTGAAAGCACAACTGTTTTCAATGCTGATAATATATGTTTTAGTAGCACCAAGATTAGAAATTAGATGATTTTTTTTTGAAGGGATCAGTGACACTAAACTGGAGTAATGGCTGCTGAAATTTAAGGAATAAATTACATTTGAAAATTTCTCAATAATCACTGTTCTACTGTATTTGTAATTAAATAAATGGAGCCTTGGTGAGCATAAGAGATTCATTGTCTAATAATATGCATTTATTTTTACCTTACTTGCTCAACGACTCCCAAACGATTCACTCAATGATTAATTTTTCCAAACCCCTCCTTTGCGTGAAGCTAATCTGCAGTGATGGGTCCGATTGGTCTCATTTTCATTTCATCATGCCTGATAAAGCAGCGTTTGTGAGCGCAGTGCTGCTTTGTGTACAGCGTTACCGGGGAAACAGCTATTTTATTTTGCTACAAAAGCGGCACCTAGTGGCAAAGAATGAATTTGCATTTTCATTCAGTCCGACGTGAAAAGACCAACAAGTGGGTGGGCAATATGCTAATGTTTCATGTTGACCTCAACATGAAACGGCTTGGGAATCGTTTTAAAAATGACTCGTTTCAATGATTCAGAGTCGACTTTCTTTTGAGAGACAATAACTTTATACACGGTACACTTTCAGATTTAAAACTTTGCAGGATGTGTTACACACTGCATGAAAAGTAATTTTCAAAAAATCCATAATAGGGGCACTTTAACAAACTATTCTACTAGATACTACAAGCTGGTTGAATTTGTATTCTTTTTAATTTCTAATTTTGTCTTTTTCAGGCTTCTTGGAGCAGGGTCTCCTTGTCAAAGACTCTAAGAAGTTGATGGATCATTACAGGAAAATCCCACAGTTTAAATACGACATGATTTCAATGATCCCAACGGATTTAATAATGCTCAAAGTGGGCTTCAACAACCCCGAACTTCGCTTCAACCGCCTTTTCAAAATGGCACGTCTCTTCGAGTTCTTCGACCGCACAGAAACCCGAACAAACTACCCGAACATTTTTCGCATCAGCAACCTCGTACTTTACATCCTGATTATTATTCACTGGAATGCTTGCATTTTCTTTGCTATTTCCAAAACGATTGGCTTTGGGACTGACACATGGGTATATCCAAACATCAGCCATCCAGAATATGGCCGCTTGGCTAGAAAATACATCTACTGTCTGTACTGGTCCACTCTTACTCTCACCACCATCGGAGAAACGCCACCTCCTGTTAGAGACATCGAATACTTGTTTGTCGTTATGGACTTCCTCATCGGAGTGTTGATTTTCGCTACCATCGTCGGTAACGTCGGTGCCATGATCTCCAACATGAATGCTTCTCGTGCTGAATTTCAGGCCAAGATCGACTCCATCAAGCAGTACATGCAGTTCCGTAAGGTCAGCAAAGACCTGGAGGCCAGGGTCATCAAATGGTTTGACTACCTTTGGACGGAGAAGAAAACTTGCGATGAGAAGGAAGTCCTGAAGAACCTTCCAGACAAGCTCAAAGCTGAAATAGCCATCAATGTCCATTTAGATACACTGAAGAAGGTGCGAATCTTCCAGGATTGTGAAGCTGGACTTCTCATCGAGTTGGTGTTGAAGCTGCAGCCTCAGGTGTTCAGTCCTGGAGATTATATATGTAAAAAGGGTGACATTGGTCGGGAAATGTACATCATCAAAGAAGGAAAGCTTGCCGTAGTGGCCGATGATGGCGTCACGCAGTTTGTGGTGCTCAGTGACGGCGCTTACTTTGGAGAGATCAGTATTCTGGGAATCAAAGGCAGTAAAGCTGGAAACAGAAGAACGGCGAACATTCGAAGCGTCGGCTATTCGGACCTCTTTGCGCTGTCTAAAGACGACCTTGTGGAAGCGCTTACTGAATACCCAGATGCCAAAAAAGCCCTGGAGGAGAAAGGAAAGGCCATCTTAAGGAAGGACAACCTTCTTGATGAGGCGGTTGCAAGCGCCGGTGCTGATCCCAAAGATCTGGATGAGAAGATTCACCGCCTAGAGAACAACCTTGAAGTCATGACTGGCAAGTTTGCCAAGCTTATGGGAGAATACACATCCTACCAGAGCAAGATGAAACAGAGGATCACCAACATGGAGAACAAAGTGAAAACACTACGGGTGGAAGATCTGTCTGAGGTTGTTGAGGACAAAAAAGAAGAAGAGAAGAAGACAAAATAGTCAACAGCATAGACATTGGGGTTAATGGGGTTTCCTATCCATGGACATAGTACATTACTTTGAAACTGTTTATACTTATAAGTTTTACATGACAATGTTGTACTAATTGCCATATATATGTGTTGAAACGTAACACTGATGACGTTGTATTTATTCAATATGTGCAGTAAGAACAGCTCAGATGACAGAATTGAGGAGAGAGATACACTACCATTCAAAAGTTTGGGGTTTTAAAATGATTAAGTATTTTTTAACAGATGTTTCTTATGCTCACCCAGGCTTATTTGTAAATTTATATTTACAGCAAAAATAGTAATACCCTGAAATATTACAATAATAAAAAAAACATTTTCTAATTTAATTTCCTTAAAAATGTCATTTATTCTTGACTTCAGTATCACGATCCTTCATTTGTCTTGTAATAATTCTAATATACTGATTTGGTGCTCAAGAAACATTTCTGTGCTGTTATATGCTGATTCATAAACAATATAAATGTCTTTTCATTTACTGATGAATTTAATTCATCATTGCTGAATAAATGTACTTGGTATTATATCTATGGCTACTTTTGAACAGTAGTGTATCTTTAAGGTGTATGTCAAAAATGTGGCCAAAAAAGGCACTTTGTACTGGATGAGGTCTACATTTGTAGGTCAGACTCGGAAGAGGAGGAATAATACTCTTAATTGTTGATTTGGCATAAGTATGAGAACATATATTCAAAATTAATATTTAGTTATTTTGACGATGTTCTGATTCTGCTCATTAAACAATTACATTATTTTAATAATATGGCTAATAGTGTTGTTCGAAAAACAACATGGACAAAGTAAAATCATCCCAAACACAAGACAAAACATTTTAGTCTACTATCCAAGAGTACCCAAATGTGTTCTTTAATAAATGTTCTAACAAATGTTGTTTGCTTGCTGGCCTCGAAATTATCAATATACTAGGCATGTATTGTGTGTCATGTTAGGGACCATAAACTGTACTCGTAGAGAAAATCTGATATAGAAAAGGTGAAACAGTGTATGTGTCTAAATTGTATATAAAAAATAAATCTAAATGATTATTTCTTATAAACTAAGCACCAGTTTGATGCCAAACACCAGGCGACCAAATCTTAAAGTGACTAAAATCTTAGTTTATTAAAAACTAAACTAAGTTTATGAGCGAGCTAAGGTATTTTGGCTTCAATATGGTATTGAATATGTTGAAACAGATATATATGTTCATTTTGTGTGTATTTTACATTATAAATGGTTTTGTGAAAACTCCTAAATTGTGTGACACCACCACAAAAGACCCAAAAGTTGAAAGCACACAATCTCATCACAATTCCACACTTGGTTTGTTTTTCAGTTTAGAATTTATTTAAGAATAACTTGAAACAATCAAATGTTGTCATTCTCAATATCAAGTTCTGTTTCCCCCCTTTATGTCAGCGCCATCAGCAGTGGAACGAACCACAGTCACATTTAATATGCAAGAGGGAAAAAGGAAAAACAAAATGTGTAGAGGGCATCACTAAAGTGGGTTTCCAGCTATGCCTGGACAAACCGGAGCGGCAATTCTCAGCATAAATGTTTGGCACGACAAGATAGTGGTACACTATTTTCATCCAACAGTATAGGGCAAGGACACCTAATGCAAGCAAAAAAACAAAACAAAAAAAAACAACTAAAACAGAAACAGTTTCTTTATGGGGCACGGTCAATTAGAATTCACCGACTAAAAAGTCTGCTTGCCCTCTGAATTAAACAAGGACAGGGTACAAAACACTTGTAGGAGCCTTTGAGAGAGGTTATGTGAAGGTTAGATCCTCTCTTTTGTAACATACTCACTTTTTGGAAGGAGTGCACTGAAAAACATGGATTGATTTAGAAAACAGATCAATTCGTACGAGAGAGGGAAAGAGCCGGTCCGAAGCGACATGCAGAAAACGGCCTTTGAAAGAGCAGCACAACTCGCCAAGCGGGCATTCAAACAACTATGCAGTTCCTCAATAAATACAGATTCCTGGACACGAGATTGAGACAGGGGCTGCTCTGTACCTTTGAAAGCAATGCTGCAAATACAAATGGACTAGGGAAAACCTATGAAACACAAGCCAAAAAATGTCAAAGGGCAGACCCAAAACGGGAAAAAAAAAAAACAACCTAAGAGACATTCGAATATTGAGTTAAGGGTGCACGTCACAGTTTCAACCATAATACATCAATAAAGTTCCACTTCCTCCCTTTGATCTCGTTAAGTTTAGATGGTGATCAGTCCTGCAGGTGTTGAAAACTTCTAACCGTCTCTCCTTTTCATGACTACGAAAGCAAAAAGTGAGTGGATTTCCTGGCAGACATGACAAGAGATTTCATCCCTTCAAATAAATAACGCTATTTCTCAGTGCATACAAAAATGGAACCTTAACACTTACATAAGAGGGAGAGAGAGAGCCAAGAGTCCAGTGTGGTTTTATCTACTATTTAGGCACAGGCACACGGTCACCAGAACTTTGCCATTTTACCCCATTTCACGTTGCCTTACATTTAAACTTGATATTTACTTTTATTTGTCGATGTAGCTGAATGCTCCTTTGACGCACAAATGAGAGCTCTGAGGGCGAGCGAGTTCTTTTGCGGATCCTGGTGCCTCAGAGCATGCCGAAGCCTTTGGCGTAAGTGATGGCTTTAAGGAGTCTCTCTCTAAGTTTCTCTATGGTGGAGTATTCAGGGAGGAGCAGCACGTTGAAGCAAGTATGAGAGGTGGGTAACCTGACCATAGGAGGAGAGGAAGAGTGCATTACTTTGAGAAGACTTTGCATATTTATTGCTGTAGAGATGTATAATGTCAATTAAATGTGGCAAAAGTGTATGGTTTAAGATATATATATATATATATGATGCGTGAGATGGTTAATAAAGAGAATGTAATAATCATTGCAACTTAGAATATGCATAACTATGCTAGTGATGGTTTTTAAAAAACACTAAGAAACAGGTTTACTTGATTTGATCCCATGAATTATTTTTTTTAATTAAAAAGTGCTACAAAAAAAGCACTGGGTAAATATTGAAAAAAAAAAAAAAAAAAAAAAAAACATTTGAGAACCATTGAGATTACTGCATTATGACATTATTTTCAGGAAGTGTCTCAAGACCTTGCTTTTTTTTTTCTCCATTCCACTGCCCACGTCTCACATTTTTCAAAGTACAAAATGTATTCGGATTCAAAATTGAATCGATCTGATACATGATCTATTTAAAACAGTATGATTCAAAAAACCTGAACAGTGTATTTGAGTTTACCTGTCTGAGTCTGGGCCATTTTTGGCAATAATCATCTTGAGTTTGCCTAAACCTCCAACTGGAGCTCTATCTGTGCCCGTGGTGAACTGAAGAAACAGCCTCTTCTGCTCCTGCCCAAATGAGTGCACAGTCTCCCAGAAATCCCTGATGAGAGTCAAAAATGTACACTTTTAATCTCACATAGGAAGTAGTATTTACAACTAGTGGTCGACTGATATTGTGCTGATGTGACTATCTGGAGATCAGGATGGCTGATGCGTAATGTAACACTCATAATTAAATGACAACAAGACAAATGAAATTAATTATTTCATGACAAATTAATTGCTTACACAAAAAACTTAATGCTCATCTTGCACAACATTTAGTCCTGAAACACCTGAAATACAATCACTAGCTGAAAACAGAAGATTTATTATCCATTGACATGGTTGTCAGTAGGTTTTGTAACTGGAGAAACAAACTGCTAAAAACCTCAAATGGTCAAATATCAGCCGATCACTACTAGTAACTATTACGTCATAAAGAAAATAATAACCCACACAGAATTACTTACATAATGTACTTATTTGAATAAGCATCCACATACTTAATAATGCGAGAGTCTTTGTTGTATCCACCATCATATTCTGTACTATCTTCAAGTGCTTGGAAGTCAAGATTCTGCATGAGAAAAACACAAAGTTATGGGTTTATAGTTATGGCTGTGCCACATGTATAAGAACAGCCTGGAAGTAGGTAATAATCTATAGTCAACTCACCCTGCTACCACATATAAGCAGCTCAATTTCCTCCGGTCGAAACAGATACTTCAGCGGAGATTCATTAGTGACCATGTGGAATCCTCTTCTGAAGGCCTTGAACTGTTTCTCCACACTTTTGTTCAGCATGTACTCTGCATAGAGTGCCACAAAATCCTGCAGAGACCCACTTTGTGTTATGTGTATACTAGCAGAAACGAACATGTCTGCGTTTTAAAACGTTGAATGAATGAATGCAATGCCGGACTCTTCTGCTTGAAGTGGACTAACCTTTCTGTTCTCATTGGTAACTGGGATTTTATCTCCTCCTTCCTTCAAATCATACATTAGTGGGTTTCCAAACAGGTCTGTTTGTGAGATCTGGAAGGTAATCATCATGTCTTCTTCCACATTACCTTCATACTCCAGCAGATCTTTCAGACTCTGATAAAGAACCTGTAGAAACATGATCAGAACCATTATAGAGAATATGTAGAGATGCACTGATACTACTAGGTTTTCTGCTAATCCTGCATAATTGCTATACGACAGAGCATGAATCAACTCGCCCCAAATATTTTGATGAGCAGACACTGTGTGCTAAAGTCATAATGACAGGGTCTGCCACTAAAGTGCTGATGTATCTGCCTAAATCTCCTCCCAGACACAATCTCTGCCCTAAATCTGCCTGCATCCTGTACAAGTGCAAACAGACAGCTGCTTCGCAGCATGCCTCCAATATGAGAACAGGACATGCACTCCCATTTGCAATAAAGCTGAAATGTTGCTCTTTGTAATACTAAATACATAATTTCATTGTCAACGTACAACATGATGTTGAAATGCTGTGGAAAAAAAACGAGCTTCTGTTTCAAGCAAGTCAAAATATAATTAATATAAGGCCATGTTAACATAAGATGTGCTCTTGAAAAAGCTCGTTTGGAAAGGCATTACATACGGTCTTGTTCGATTCTGCACGATTTTAATCTAATATTAAGTTTGTTAGCATGTGAAAAACGTACACGCCACTATTTCTAAAGTGTAGTTTAATTGTTTACACAAGTGGAAACTTTAAAAATGTACACTACTGTTCAAAAGTTTCGTAGTCTGTAAGCCTTTTAACATTGTAACAAAAAAATAATCAAAGAATCCTCAAAGAAAGTATCATGGTTTCCATAAAAATATTAAGCACTACAGCTGTTTTCAACATTGATAACAATAAGAAATGTTTCTTGAGCACCAAATAAGCATATTAGAATGATTTATGAAGAATGATGTGGCACTGAAGACTGAAATAATGTCTGCTGAAAATCCCCTTTGCCTTCACAGGAATACATCGACATTTAAAAATATATTATAAAACAAAACTATTATAGATATATATATATATATCTATATATATATTTATTTAATATATGTACAGTGGGGCAAAAAAGTAATTAGTCAGCCACCAATTGTGCAAGTTCTCCCACTTAAAAAGATGAGAGGGCCTGTAATTTTCATCATAGGTATACCTCAACTATGAGAGACACAATGAGAAAAAAAAATCCAGAAAATCACATTGTAGGATTTTTAAAGAATAATTGGTAAATTCCTCGGTAAAATAAAAATTTGGTCACCTACAAACAAGCAAGAATTCTGGCTCTCACAGACCTGAAACAAATTCTTTAAGAGGCTCCTCTGTCCTCCAATCGTTACCTGTATTAATGGCATCTGTTTGAACTAGTTATCAGTATAAAAGACACCTGTCCAAAACCTCAAACAGTCACACTACAAACTCCACCATGGCCAAGACAAAAGAGCTGTAAAAGGACACCAGAAACAAAACTGTAGACCTGCACCAGACTGGGAAGACTGAATCTGCAACAGGTAAGCAGCTTGGTGTGAAGAAATCAACTGTGGGAGCAAATTATTAGAAAATGGAAGACATACAAGACCACTGATAATCTCCCTCGAACTGGGGCTCCACGCAAGATCTCACCCATGGGGTCAAAGGTCACAGGAACTGTGAGCAAAAATCCCATAACCACACGGGGGGACCTAGTGAATGAACTGCAGAGAGCTGGGACCAAAGTAACAAAAACTACCGTCAGTAACACACTGCGCCGCCAGGGAAATCCTGCAGTGCCAGACGTGTCCCACTGCTTAAGCCAGTACATGTCCAGGCACATCAGAAGTTTGCTAGAGAGCATTTGGATGAACCAGAAGAGGATTGGGAGAATGTCATAATATCAGATGAAACCAAAATAGAACTTTTAGGTAAAAACTCAACTTGTCGTGTTTGGAGGAGAAGAATGCTGAGTTGCATCCAAAGAAAAACCATACCTACTGTGAAGCATGGGGGAGGAAACATCATGCTTTGGGGCTGATTTCTGCAAAGGGACCAGGACGACTGAAAGAATGAATGGGGCCATGTATCGTGAGATTTTGAGTGAAACCCTCCTTCCATCAGCAAGGGCATTGAAGATGAAACGTTGCTGGGTCTTTCAGCATGACAATGATTCCAAACACACCGCCCGGTCAACGAAGGAGTGGCTTCTTAAGAAGTATTTCAAGGTCCTGGAGTGGCCTAGCAAGTCTCCAGATCTCAACCCCATAGAAAATCTTGGAGGGAGTTGAAAATCCGTGTTGAAAATCCGTGTTGCCCAGCGACAACCCCAAAACATTACTGCTCTAGAGGAAATCTGCATGGAGGAATGGGCCAAAATACCAGCAACAGTGTGTGAAAACCTTGTGAAGACTTACAGGAAACGTTTGACCTCTGTCATTGCCAAAAAAAGGGTATATAACAAAGTATTGAGAATTTTGTTATTGACCAAATACTTATATTCCACCATAATTTGCAAATAAATTCCTTAAAAATCCTACAATGTGATTTTCTGGATTTTTTTTTCTCATTTTGTCTCTCATAGTTGAGGTATACCTATGATGAAAATTACAGGCCTCTCTCATCTTTTTAAGTGGGAGAACTTGCACAATTGGTGGCTGACTATATACTTTTTTTCCCCATTGTATATATAAAATAATATTTTAAACTGCAATTTCACTTTCATTTTTGATTACATAAATGAAGACGTGGTGAGCATAAGAGACTTCTTTCAAACAAACAAACAAAAAAATCTTACCTACCCCAACCTTTTGAACGATAATGCAATCTTTGTGTTACATTTGTATTTCATTTCTAAAAAAAAAAAATGTTAGACTAGGAATGCTGATTAACATACATAAATGTAACCAAGCAAGTATTACCGGATGAGAGTCTGCAAGGTCTCTAAACGTTCCTTTCTTTCCCATTAGTTTTCTGTAAACCACCATAGGGAAGTGCACATCGAGAATGCAATTATTGTAGATAGCTAAGCCCAGGACGATGCCTATCAAGGTGAACTGGCCTTCATTTTCAAACGATGAAGGGTTGAACCAGAAAAGTTTTGTTCTTTCATCATAGGTAAACATGCCTGTGGGTGAAACAGAAAGAGAAAGGTCTGCACAACAGATCCTCATCTCACACTCACTGAATCAATAAGATTATCAATATCAATAAAACAAATTCTGAGAGGAACATTAAGCCAACTAGCGCATACAAATAGTGCATTATCCATTCAAGTATCAATGAATATAAATTAAACTGATTAAGCTTCACATTAGGACGGGCAAAAAAAAAAAAGTCAAATAAAAAGTTAAATAAGTCAAGGAAATAATAGATGATAATTACCTATATCTGGGTTAAAGATCTCCTCTACGACCAGTTGAAAGAACTCTTTGGATACTCCTCCTTCATCTACTCCCTGCTCTCCCTCAAACTCCACATACAGCTGTTTCTTCAGGTCTGCTGGGTTTTCCATGGCAATCATCTCCAACTAAAAGCAATCACACATTCATCACGAATGATCTTCACAAATAATGAATAATACACAAGAAATCACTATGAAACAACATTCGTCTTTGCAAGCTCTTCGGGACCTACCCTGACAAGAGCATCATCTATGATGTGGTCTCTGCGCACTTTGAGTCGCAGGTAAGGGTTCAGCTGTTGTCCCTGCACTAAACTGTAGAGGGCCGTAATCCTGCGCTCGCTGTACATCCGGATCCGGTTGTCGTAGTACAGGCCTAGATTCTTAGTCACAGCGTTAAGAATGAACGGGCAGGTCATAAAGGAGAACTTGCTTTCTGTCTCCACCTTGAAGAAGGTGTAGTCCTTGTCCATTTCCAGCACCTCGTTGAGCGGTTCGTTGATGAAATCCTCGAAGGTAATGAGGGGTTTTCGACAGTCTGAGGCACGGATGCCCAGTTCTGTCTCTAGCGGATCCACCCGAGGGCCTTTCTTATTGCGTCGTTCCTCGCCGAGCAGCTCCTGCAGGGTCAGCTCGCTGGACTCCGGGATCGGTTCGTCGTCGTCGTCCTCGTTGTGATCCGTGTCTAGGTCACCGCCCAGCACATTTGCATAGTAGACGATTTTCAAGCACTTGGTGGCTGCCACCACACCATCATCCTCGTTGACCAGGTTGTCGCTGCTGAACTCGTTGCTGATGACCGTGTAGGTAATAAGCTGCTGGAAAGTCTCGACCAGACGTCGGATCTGGTCTGCGCCGTACTGCGACCACAACTGCGCAAGCTTGGCCAGAGCCGGAAGAGGTAGCTTGCTCATTGCCTTGCAGAATTGCGGCAGGGCGATTTCTAAGTATTCTGGACTGTGGAGGTTACTGTTCTCCATAACGATGATGAAGACGTTCAGGTAATTAGGGTCGGCGGCATACACGTTGTGATAGGTGAGGTCACACTCTACGTTGGGCGACAGGTAGACTAACGCGTTGAGGAATGCTGCTTCGATCTTCTCGTTCGATAATAGTCTGTCGTACACTCTTCTTACTGCATCAATGTCTACAGAAACTTCGACGGGACCCAACTTTTGGACGTTGTTCTCTCCGTGAGATGGCCCGTCTCCACTTGACGCCGAGGCTTCGGGTTCCACCTCCATGGCTGTGGACGAACCAGAGGCCGTTTCTTTCTCATCTTCATCTTTGTCCTCATCCTTGGCCTGAAGGGACTTGAGCTCTTCCTTGGTGTGTTGTTTGGCCTTGCGGAAACTCTGGACCAGACTCTCCGCGCTTGAGAAAACCCTACCGATGACACGGATTAGAGGAGAATAGTCCTCGGTCTCACTGCAGAGGCTCAGGATTTCATACACCTTCTCCTCTGTCAAGTAATTCAGATCTGCCGAAGAACATAGTAAAGAATATGTAAACATTTGTTCGGAAAGTCAATGGTATGATTCAGAAAGTAGTTCGAAATTGGATTCAGGAATAAGAACATGTTGTGACAGAAACTTCAGCTGTTGCTCAGTAAAGTTGTGTGTGTTTTTTTTTATGTCAAACTAGCTTTTTTTCCACCTTCATAGTGAGCACGCCTCTTTTTTTGCAACTTTTCAGAAAAAGTCAGGAGTTCAAAATTGGAATTGGGGAAAAAACTGTGCTTAGCTTCTAATTGAATTGCTTTGTTCTTCAATCCTGAATATTAACTTGAAAAATGTGATGCTCTATTTACCTAATTGAGAAATACTTAATGACTGTTAATTTAATTTGTGATATATATTACATACATTTTAATATTCAAGGTTTAGTAGTGTATTCTGTAGCACATTTGTGGTATCAAAAATGATAGTGTCACATGTTTTAGTATTTTTATTTTCTCTATTTAAAAATTTTTTTTTTCTCATAAAGCATTTGTGACCCTGGACCACAAAACCAGTCATAAGTAGCATGGGTATATTTGTAGCAATAGCCAACAATACATTGTATGGGTCAAAACTATCGATTTTTCTTTTATGCCAAAAATCATTAGGATATTAAGTAAAGATCATGTTCTATGAAGATATTTTGTAAATTTCCTACTGTAAATATATCAAAATGTAATTTTTGATTAGTAATATGCATTGCTAAGACCTTCATTTGGACAACTTTAAAAGGCAATTTTCTCAATATTTAGATTTTTTTTGCATCCACAGTTTCCAGATTTTCAAATAGTTGTATCTCGGCCACATATTGTCCCATCCTAACAAACTATACATCCGTGGAAAGCTTATTTATTCAGCTTTCAGATAATGCATAAATCTCAATTTCAAAAAATGGACCCTTATGACTGGTTTTGTGGTCCAGGGCCACATTTGGAAATTACATGGTCCTTTCCTGATTGATTCCTAAAAAAAAAAAATCATGAAATAATACTAATTCTGCAATCGTGACAATGCTGTTCACCTCTAAAGTCCTCCCTTGTGGGCGGTAGGTCCTTATGGTTCATCTTCCCGTTGCTGCAAGCAGAGAAGTTGTGAGCTCCTTTGGCACTGTTCTCCGGGAAGGCTGAACTGGCTCCTTTCTTAGAGGGATGAGGATCACACAGTTTGGCATTATTCTTATATAACTCCAGGGCCTTGATGGCCGCTGCATTGTTATCCATGCGCTGGAAACCCGGAGAAGACCCACAAGCCTCATTCGTGCAGGCCTCATTTCCACAGCCCTCTGTTAACTGGTGGTAGTAGCGCTCAATTAAATGCTTTGCAGCCGCTCGCTTCCTGTATCAGACATTCAAACAGGACAGCAGGGGGATTAGTACGGTTCAATCCCGAAATAAGTTCACAACAGTGCAAATATTTCTATACTTTTATATCTCAAATAAAACCATCCATTTGAATTTCTCAACAGCCATCAAAACAGGTTGCCTTTTGCATGTGCACATGAAAATACATTCAAAATGATGGAAAAAGCAAGCATTATATATTTACATTTTTTTAAAGAGAATTATTAATCTCAAACAATGATTTGAATAAATATAATGCAGCTACTCATTGTTAGGCCATGCCTGCAAAATTCTTTATGCACGGAAAACAAAATACCATGCACTGACCTGTCACAATAGAAAACATTTAATGCACATTTGTGTCTTCATATCAAAACCATTCATGTGATGCCATTCCAATAGAAACGCATCCAAAATGTTTCAGGTTCAACAAGTTGCTCTTTTGGTGGCATTTGCGCAATAACATTGAACAAAGGACAAAATAGTGATTTCCAGTCTATCAGTTACAAAAAAATAATAATAAATAAATTAGTGCGTCAAACGATTAATCGTGATTAATCGCATCCAAAATAAAAGTTTTTGTTTACATAATATATGTGTGTGTATTGTGTATATTTATTATGTATATATAAATACACACACATACAGCATATATATTTAAAATATAAACATGCATGTGTGTGTATTTATATGTACATAATAAATAGACACAGTACACACATATATTATGTAAACAAAAACTTATTTTGGATAAAAAAAAACGTTAATTTTGGATGTGATTAATCGCGATTAATTGTTTGATAGCATTAAAATAAATACAAATCAGTAACAGTAACACTTACAAAACATAAGAATTAAACGGAATGTCGATTTTTTGGGGTTTAAAATCATATTTGAAGCTTATATATTGATTACAGCTTTAACATGATTATTCATCAAAAACTGCTTATTATTTGACCTGTAATACTTAAATGATGCTTTTTGGAATTATACTTTTCTATGTGGATGAACTTCTTGTCATGTGTCACCAATGTAATTCATGTCAACACATAATGTTGAGGTCTTTTAAAATAATGCACATTTCATGCTCATTGTGTACTTCCAAGTGTTTTACTGTAAACATGATTTTATTAACCAATGTGGTTAATAGAGCATTTTCAACCAGTAATTATTCCTTCTTGAAGAACTCTTAAGGTGCGGTCACATTAGTAAAAGATCTGCACAATTATGCAGGGAAAAAAAGTTAACTGTGAATAGTGCAGAAATGCATAAATCACTGTTCACTCTTTCAAACCAAGCAGCTTCCTGTTGGTGTGGCAAAAAAAAGTGGCAAATTCACGTGACCAAAAGTGGGGAACTTTTTCACCCTCTCGTGACACTCCTGATTGTGTGGATTCCTGTAGAAATGAATGGATTTCTCCTGCAAAATGCCACCTAGCAATGGTATATGTGACCACACCTTCAGGATAATCAAGAATTTGCATATTCTTAAAGTGACAGTTCAACTAAAACGGAAACTTCCGTCATCATTTACTCACCCTCAAGTTGTTCCAAACCTGTATTAATTTCTTTCTTCTGTTGAACACAAAAGATGATATTTTGAAGAATGCTGGTAACCAAACAGTTGATGATTGCCCGTGACTTCTATGGACAAAATCACTATGGAAGTCAATGGCTACGGTCAACCATTTGGTTACCAACACTCTTCAAAATATCAGTAGAACAAAGAACCTCATACAGGAACAAGTGAAGGGTGAGTAAATGATGACAGAATGTTTATTTTTTGGTAAACTGTCCCTTTAATGTAAACTGCAAAATAGAATCAGTAATCTAGAAACTGGCTATGCTTGTTGAGAACATTTTGAAAAAGAAAAAAAAAAAACCGGAACACAAAAATTACCAATCAGAATTACAGTTTTGTAAGTCAGTCAAGACAAGTAAGGATACTCATGAAAACAATAATTTAACACAGGTATAAACAAAGAAACTTACATTAGACTTGCTTAAGGTTTCCAATTTCACAGTCTTCTGCAGCACGAAACTCAAAGAGACCAAAAGGTGGTCAGGTAGCAATCCTGCAGATGAACAGAGAATGGTCACTCACATACATGCTGCTATACAAACAATATCCAGACCCAGATGACTGGGAACAGTTCATTTAGTAATGACTGATAAAACTACTGAACTACTGCTCAAGATGATTGAGAAACACTGTAGTGTTGGTAAACACGAACCTAACGTGCATCACGGGGCAGAATGTCACCATGGACAGCGTCTTAAAACCAAGCAAGCTGCCTACCTAGACAGTATTCCGGAACCCTACTATGTCCAGGCAGTCAGCCTACTAGTTTTTGACACGCAGCCCAGACCGCAAGACGTGCAGCAACATAAACCTAAACAGAGGCCCGAACTAAAAACATACCGCGTGCTTTCGCAACCGAAACATCCTGTGTACCGGTAAACAGTCGTTTACCCCGAGCAGAAGGAGCTGAGGCCGCAGAGGGGCAGGCTGGGGGTATGACAGTGCACAAACAACTTCAGCCTTGCACACACACATAGCCAATCTCCGACGGTTCATTTGAAAAAGAACGAACACAGACCTAATGGCCAGGAATAAAGTGTGCTGATGATCGATGCGTTTAAGGCAGAGTGAGAGCAGCAAATCGTTTAAGTTAACCTTGCAGTAACGTTAATAGCAGGAAAGAGCTTAGTAACTGGTTAGCCTAGCTGCAGCTAACGTTAGCCACAGTCTGACATTTCGAAGACACGGACGGATTTTACTAAACGGTTGTTGTTGCATAATCAAAGGCGAGGGTGTATTTAGGATATCGGGACTGCACTGGTTTCGCTTGTTTACCAGAAACCCCTTCCGTCCCTCCCCGGAGCTGTTAGCAGCGCGGCTAACTGGCCTAACAGCGCTTACTACGGCTTCGGTCGGGGCGGGAGACGCGTGATTAATGTTTTGACAGCTTACTTGTGAAGATGTTCTGATGTGGACGAATGAATCTGGTCTCTCAACATCACAATCGCTCCGAGTGCGGCGTGTATTCAACTCAAACCCCTCCACAAAATATTCGCGGCCATCTTGATCAAATGAGGCAAACACGGAGAGCGATCCCACAATGCACTGGGGCACGAGGACGACCATCAGCACAGCGTTCTTCTGGCAGTCAGTCAAGAGCTGAGATGTGATGAAACCTTGAAAGTTGTATTTGTATGAGCTCAAATAAACAAAGCTTTAAAACACGCACCACATTTCTTTCTTTTTAATACATACATATCAAAAACTAAAGAATTGTAATAATAATTTTCATCAGCAGATGGCAGAATCCGAAAGGAAAATAGCTTTGTATTTGCTGAAGAAAATACCCGTGCTTGATTTAGCAATGGGCGTTTGTTTTATCTCAGTGATTTGAAGCTTTTTTTTAGTCCGTTCACCCAAAATATTCATCATTTATTGATTATGTTCTGTGGGACCTGCAGGTAACATGTCACGCCAGTAGGGGGCAACGGTCAAAGTTTTGTCAATCATTCTGATTCTATGAGAATAATGTCCACATCACAGCTATAATATTGTTGGAATCACTTTCAGATTTTTTTTTCAGCTGATGAGAATGATACAACATGTACATTTCATTGTAAAAAGTGTAGTAACCATGTTTTTTGATGTATTGAATACCATTTGTACACCATTTGTTAAATTACTACAAATACCATGGTTAGTCTAGCAAAACAAAGCTTAATTTGTGGTTTCCATGATTTAACTTAGCCTATTTATTTATTTATATTTGGTTTTATTTGTAGTAAAACCATGGTTCATTTTTGTAGGGATTCTATTAACTTTATTATGCATTTATATATGTTCTTGTGATGCTGAGAGAAATCATTTTCCGAACAACATTTTCGGCATGCCATTTTTTTATGTTATTTGTAGCCTACTTTAATGAATGTTTTTGTAATGTTTAGTGAGTTACTGAATCAGTTATTCAACCGTTTTGCTAAAAGTCGTTCACAAGAGAAAGAAGTCTTTGTGTTTCTGCAAATCTAATGAGAGACTTCAATAACAGGCCAGGCACAATTCAATATCCAAATACTGCAATGATATCATTGCTGTTATTTACATTTTGAATGTTGAGCATTCTGTCAGTATAAAGACGTGTTCAAACCAAGAACGATATATCAGAAAACTATAGTTCTGTTTTATTACCCTGTGATTCTGCGGTTTTATGTCGTCTGCTGCTTTAAAGGCTCAGGTGGATTCTGATTGGCTGCCAATGTTTTTATTGTTTATCATCTTGGGGAAAAAATGGTCCTGAAAGTGATTTCAACAATATTGATCATTTGTGTTATAGTTGTAGTGTGTGCTTGCTTCCTCATAAACACAGTGATTATTAAAACTGTATAGCTATTATTACTGTTATAGTCATTGTTCTTGGTGTGAAAATTAAATATGTATATTTCTATATATATTATTTAATAAACAAACTTTAAATAGAGACTCCGTGGTTCGGGCTGAATTTATTGCAGGAGTTTAATGCTTATGTTTAGGGGTTTAGGGGGAAAAAAGCCTAACCAGAATGTTTGAAAAATATCAATACAGTACTGCATTGCAAGCACTGTAATAAAAGCTGTGAATAACCCAGCTTGAATAATGGAAGCACAAACCTACCTTTACTGGTATCCGAGACAGAAGCATGTTCCTGTATTGACAGCCTATCACGTCACAAGACCCTATTCACATCTCACTAGCCTTTTACAGCTGCAAGAAAAAGCAGCAGCAGCAGCTGTAAAAGACTTGATTACCATTTATTGATCTAAACTTTTGTTCTTTACCTAACAGTGTAACACTGATTTATCAATTTGCTCAGATGTGCAAGAAAAATCTCCTTTTCTTGAAGGGGTCATCGGATGCGACATGCGCTTTTACAAGTTGTTTGAACTGAAATGTGTGTTGGCAGTGTGTGTACACGACCACCCTATAATGATAAAAATCCACCAAGTGTTTTTTTTTAATCTGTTTAAATGTTTTCCCCTTTCTCAAATCGAGCCCATCTCATATGCCTGTCTGTGTGACGTCACACAGACAGGCTACTCCCACGATTGTTTGATTGACAGTAGCGTTTCAGCACAGACTGGACTGGTGTCTTACCTCAGACCCGTCCTGAGTCATCAGTCCTCCATTGTTTCACCGCCGGAGCAGATGTAGACAAAAATGTCTCCTAAGCGATTGAGGTGTTTTGTTGTTGGATGTAATAATGAACATAGCAGTCGTCATTTATTCCCGACCGGGTGTGCCTCACACGTCCTGAAAAGTGAAGCTGCGGGCTCTTTGATCCCCCCTGGTGGCTGGATGCAGTACAGGTCATAAACCCCGCCCATAAACGAATGGGACTTGAGTCCAAATTAAAAAATTAATTACACTTCTAATACAATTTTCCGAAAGATGATTTTAGTCATTTAAGGTAGTTGTTATCACGCTAATATGCTCAATTGTTCGTTTTTGTGATAAGTTTTATTTTAGCTAGTAATTTGATGCTATAAAAAACTCCCCGTGTCATTATGGTTGATTGGGTCTGCAGGAGTTTGGGCGGGACTTTGATAACCGGCTGCTTCACCTCCCGACCGAACTGCCAACTCTGGCTCCAAATGACGTAATTTACTCAAGATGGCAGCGGCCATACTGAGATGCAGTATGCACTTCACTTTTTCTAGTGGAAGAATGGGACGCTTCGTCCATCTTTATACAGTCCTCTGCTCCGACATCTGAGCCGCTGAACTCGCAGTGGATTACATTTGTTTTTGAAGGGAGTGCTCCCCCGATCTACCTAAATGCGTCTGTGTTCGCGTGAATCATTCGTGATCCAGTTTCACCTACTGAAGAAGTGAGTATAAGGTTTTTTAAATTAATCTTTGCAAATCGCCTTTCCTAAAAATTTGCTAATTAGCAAGTTTCACGATGAAAGTGAACTAAAGTAAACGGTCTCTCTGAGAGCGGCTCGGAAGAGAGGGGCGGGGTGAGCAGAGCTCATTTGCATTTAAAGCAACATGCAATAAAACGGCTTACTGTAGACAGAGCTGTTTTTGACGGGGTAAAAGCGGTGTTGTTTTACACTACCACTGAGAAATTTTAACCAAACTATGTTTCAGACTTTTCATTAAGACCCTAAAGAATCATATCGACTTGTGGAAAATGGGCATCCTATTCGCCTTACAGGGGTCATATGATGCTGCTAAAAATAACAATATTTTGTGTACTTGGTGTAATGAAATGTTTTTATGCGGTTTAAGGTAAAAAAAAACATTGTTTTCCACATACTGTACATTGTTGTTTCTTTTCTATGCCCCGCCTTTTTGAAACGCGATTTTTGATTTTTACAAAGCTCATCGGTCTTAAAAAGCAAGGTGTGCTCTGATTGGCAAGCTATCCAGTGCGTTGTGATTGGCCAAATACCTCAAGTGTGTGACGGAAATTTTACGCCCCTCACCATACTGTGACGGTGCCCTGTCAGGCCAGAGCGATGATTCAAAAACAATAAAACCCATTATAAACAAAGCATTTGTTTGATCCAGTGGGGACATACTTACTGATTATAATTACTTATACTGTCTTTTTATTACGCATTGCGTTTGCATCGCAACCGCCTTTAAACATAACCATGTCTGGCATTTCGTGCTCGGAGAAATGACAGAAGTTACGCTACACTGCCCAAAAAACTCACTTTAAATATATAAAATATAAAAACTCTTTAAATATAAAAAACTTACTTACAGTCTGTGATTCAGAACAGCTGGCATTGTAGTCTACTTTACCAGGATTAGGAAACGGTCCTCCATAAAATGTGCGGCACACATCTGAATATTTGTGTTGAATGTTCTGGAACAGTGTAGTAAATACAACTTAACCACTGATTTCTAGTCGTGTCCCCTTTTGGAAGGCCAAACAAAGTAGTTTCGCTTTCACAACCAAAGGAGCTTCGAGTGCTGCGGCCACCACATGTGGCGACCCAGGGGCTGGACTCCGCTTCGTCCACGGTTAAAGCCGATCCGGCGATCCACAGCGCTATGTTGTAGTATTTCCTCAGCAACCAGCACGGATCAGCTCCAGGCATGACGAAGTAGATATCGTCCTCTTTTGGAAGGCCAACAAAGTTGTTTCGTTTCACAACGCTCACATAATGGCCTTGTATGAATGAATGAATCAGAATGAGTTTTTATTGCCAGGGATGTTTACACATACGAGGAATTTGTTTCCATGACAGAAGCTCCACAGTGTAAAAGAATGACAGTGACAGAACAAAAACACAGATAATAAAAATAAAAATAGAACAAGTAACTAAGGAATAAAAATATACAAATCGACAATTGTATGTGCAGGTATATAACAATAGACAGTTGTATGTACAGGTATATTATGTGCAAATTGAAATGTAGACTGAGTGTGTGTGCTAGATAAATAAGTGTATGAGTGAATAATAGTGTGTGTTCCACAGTTATTGTCAAGTGTTCATGAGATGGATGGCCTGAGGGATGAAACTGTTCCTGTTTCTGGTCGTTCTGGTGCTCAGTGCTCTGTAGCGGCGACCAGATGGCAACAGTTCAAAGAGGGAGTGTGCTGGATGTGAGGGGTCCAGAGTGATTCTGCCAGCCCTTTTGCTCACTCTGGATGAGTACAGTTCTTGGAGAGAAGGGAGGGTTGTACCAATGATTCGCTCAGCAGTCCGGACTACCCTCTGAAGTCTTCTGAGGTCAGATTTGGTAGCTGAGCTGAACCAGACAGTTATAGAAGTGCAGAGGACATATTCAATGATGGCGGAGTAGAACTGTTTGAGCAGCTCCTGTGTCAGGTTGAACTTCCTCAGCTAGTGAAGGTAGTACAACCTCTGCTGGGCCTTTTTAGCTATGGAGTCTATGTGAGTGTCCCATTTTAGGTCCTGAGAGATAGTGGTGCCCAGAACCTGAATGACTCCACTGCAGCCACATTGCTGTCCATGATGGTGAGTGGGGGGAGTGCAGGGGGGTTTCTCCTGAAGTCCACGGTCATCTCCACAGTTTTTAGCGTGTTGAGCGCCAGGTTGTTGAGACTGCACCAGACAGCCAGCTGCTCGACCTCCTGTCTGTAAGCAGACTCGTCTCCATCCTTGATGTGACCGATGACTGTAGTGTTATCTGCATACTTCAGGAGCTTGACAGCGGGGTCTTTAGATGTGCAGAATTTGGTGTACAGGGAGAAGAGCAGTGGATAGAGAACACAACCCTGAGGAGCTCCATGTGCTGATCGTACGGGTGCTGGATGTGTATTTCCCAGCCTCACTAGCTGCTGTCTGTCTGTCAGGAAGCTGTTGATCCACTGACAGACGGAGGTGGGCACGGAGAGCTGAGTTAGTTTGGGCAGGAGGAGGTTTGGGATGATGGTGTTAAAGGCCGAGCTGAATTCCACGAACAGGATCCTCACATAAGTCCCTGGTGTGTCTAGATGTTGCAGAACATAATGCAGTCCCATGTTTACTGCATCGTCCACAGACCTGTTTGCTCTGTAGGCAAACTGAAGAGGATCCAGCAAGGGTCCAGTAATGTCCTTCAGGTGGGCCAGCACCAGTCTTTCAAAAGACTTCATGACCACAGACGTTAGAGCCACAGGTCTGTAGTCATTAAGTCCAGTCATTTTGGGTTTCTTTGGGACGGGGATGATGGTGGAGCGTTTGAAGCATGAAGGGACTTCGCACAGCTCCAGTGATCTGTTGAAGATCTGTGTGAAGATGGGGGCCAGCTGGTCAGCACAGGATTTCAGACAGGCTGGTGTAACACAGTCTGGGCCTGGTGCTTTTCTCCTTCCCTTCCCCTCTTTTTCCCCCCCCTCCTTTTCTGCTTCCGGAAGACCTGGCGCACCTCGTCTTTGCTGATCTGAATTGCAGGTGTGGGGGAGAGGGGGGTTGCTGGAGGTGTGAATGGTTGTGTGGAGAGGTGTTCAGGGTGGGTGTGGGGTGTCTTTTCAAACCTGCAGTAGAACTCGTTCAGATCGTCTGCCAGGTGTTGATTCTCCGCAGTGCTGGGGGATGTGTCTTGTAGTTGGTGATTTCTTTTAGACTTTTCCACACTGATGCCGAGTCACTGGAAGAGAATTTAATCCTTATTTTTTCCGAATAATTCCTCTTTGCCACTCTGATCTCTTTTTCCAGTGTGTATTTAGCCTGTTTATTCAAGACATTATTCCCCTTCCTGTGAGCATCTTCTTTGGCCTGACGGAGCTGTCTGAGTTTTGCAGTGAACCATGGTTTGTCATTGTTGTAAGTTAAGTGAGTCCTGGTAGGAATGCACATGTCTTCACAGAAACTGATATAAGATGTTACAGTCTCTGTGAGCTCGTCCAGATCGGTGGCAGCAGATTCAAAAACACTCCAGTCAGTGAGGTCAAAACAAGCTTGTAAATCCTGCTCTGCTTCATTAGTCCATCTTTTTACAGTCCTTAATACAGGTTTAGCTGATTTCAGTTTCTGCCTGTAGGTCGGTATAAGATGAACCAAGCAGTGATCAGAGAGCTCCAAAGCTGCTCGTGGAACAGAGTGAAATGCATTCTTTATTCATTCTTTGTTGTGTAACAGTGATCTAATATATTACTGTCTCTGGTGGGACATGTGATGTGCTGTCTGTATTTTGGCAGTTCACGGGAGAGATTTGCTTTATTAAAGTCCCCGAGAATGATTAAAACAGAGTCCGGGTGTTGTTGTTCTGTGTCTGTGATCAGATCAACGAGTTTCTGTAAAGCTGAGCTCACGTGCGCTTGCGGAGGAATGTACACACTTATGAGAATGAACGAGCAAAACTCCCGCGGCGAATAGAACGGCTTGCAGTTAATGAAGAGCACTTCTAGATCTGAACAGCAAATCTTCTTTAACACAGTTACATCTGTACACCACCTCTCATTGATGTAAAAGCATATCCCACCGCCGCGCGATTTCCCCTTTGATTCTGCATCGCGATCCGCTCTGAACAGCTGAAAACCCGACAGACTCAACGCGCTGTCCGGAATGGCGTCTTCAGCCAGGTTTCCGTGAAACACAGAACAGCAGAGTTAGAAAAATCCTTATTTGTCCTGGAGAGCAGAAATGAGTTTCCGTCTGTTTTGTTGGGTAAGAGCGGAGGTGCGCCATATGGATGCTTCACGACATGGCGGCGGCGGCAACAACAATACTACAGCGAGAATAAAAGTTACGCCTTCTTTCTTTGTGTGAACATTTGGGCGGTGTTGTGCAAATCTTCCCACATCATGACGTAGGCATCTAAGCTACTAAAAGAGGTGCTTCTAGAAGTCATAGATCCTTTTCTGACTATAATAATTCGCCATTGTCATTAGGATATGTCCCCAAAACCTTCAAACTGGCTGTTATTAAGCCTCTTATCAAAAAAACTCAACTTGACCCCAGATAACTAGTTAATTACAGACTGATCTCGAATCTCCCTTTTCTGTCCAAGATACTAGAAAAGGTAGTATCCTCACAATTATATTCCTTCTTAGAAAAAAATGGTATCTGTGAGAATTTCCAGTCAGGATATAGACCGTATCATAGTACTGAGACTGGTCTCATTAGAGTTAAAAATGACCTGCTCTTATCATCTGATCGTGGTTGTATCTCTCCATTAGTGCTACTGGATCTTAGCCCTGCGTTCGACACTATTGACCACAACATTCTTTTGAAGAGACTAGAAAACTTTGGCATTAATGGAAGTGCGTTAGCATGGTTCAAATCGTACTTATCTGACCGCCATCAATTCATAGCAATGAATGAAGAGGTATTATATCGATCACAAGTGCAGTATGGAGTACCTCAAGGCTCAGTACTAGGGCCGTTACTTTTCACGCTTTACATGTTACCCTTGGGAGATATCATCAGGAAACACGGTGTTAGCTTTCACTGTTATGCTGATGATACTCAGCTCTATATTTCTTTGCAGCCTGACGAAACATACCAATTTGCAAAACTAACGGAATGCATATAGAGATGAATATCTCTTTGAATTTGAGACTTTAGTCTTTGCAACTTTACAGATCTTCTTTATGCACCAAGAGCTTGTAACACTCCAAAGAGAAAGGAAAAATTGAAATCGCATCATATGACCCCTAACAAAAAATGCAAAGCATGTGACACAAGCCGTAACTGAATGCAAGATCTGTGTATCACAATAACATGATGGTACGACTGCAGTGAGCATGAAACGTGTGACGCGCTCTGTGAAGGACCATTAATATAGCGCCAAGCGCCATTTACACAGAATGCGCTTTTGTGTTGACAAAGATGCGACGCGGGCAGTGGAATAGGTAAAACATGCAAGAAGATGGGAGTGAACTTCTTTTAACTTGAGCGCAGTGTTTTTAGAATGGCGTTTCATGCATGAGACGCTGCAAGTAGGGTTTCCACCCGTCCCTTAAAATCCGGAATCGTCCCGTATTTAATAGTAAAAAGATGCGTCCCGTATCAAATCAATACGGGACGCGATTTGTCCCGTATTTTACAAAGGCCAATACATATTTGCATAAACAAATAAGTATTTTGCACTGTTTATAATACTAATAGCAATTATAATGAAATCAGTTTCATAAGAAGTATTAGAGAAGCTCATTTGCGTGTGATTTTGACGTCTTAAAAAGCGTTAAAGCCCTTTCACACGAGCGCAGCATGCGGTAAACAAACCTGCGCGGTTTAAAACATCGAGAGCTCACATCTGCCCTTTGAACACAAGACTCTCCAGATGTAGGGCTGAATGGGAAAGTTATCAATGTGTCTGTACAGTTAGTTACTAATGATGAACGCGCAGTTTGCAGAGAAGCTTTTCAGTTGTTCACGGTGGACTGTCTGACTTAAAGGGACAGTTCAACCAAAAATGAAAATGGTGTCATCGTTTACACACCCACAAGTTGTTCCAAACCTGTAATAATTTATTTCTTCTGTTGAACATAAAAGAAGACACTTGGAAGAATGTGGGTAACCATTAACAAACAGTTTCTGGTCCCCAATGATTTCTGATAGCATTTTTTCCTCTACTATGGAAGTTACAGAGGACCAGCAGCTGTTTAGTTGCCCACATTCTTCAAAGTATATCTCTTTTGTGTTCAACGAAGAATATGCAGTTAAAACAACATGGGTAATTTGACTAATTTTCATTTTTGTGTGAACCACACCTGTAAACGTACAGACACATCCATGGCTTCTAAAGTAGGCCTATTGTTTTATTAAAATTTGGATAGTCTGTTAATATAATATTCCATACATTATCAGAGCTTGGTAGACATAAAAGGGGTCGTGAATGGGTGTCCCTGATTTTGCCTCGCTGAAGGTGGCAACCCTAGCTGCAAGAGACGCGAGCACAACAGTCCCCCATCCCATGTTTTCCATGTAAAAAACAATGGAAAAGCAGCGCAATCGAATAAAAAACCTGTAAAGAACTACTACTGTATGTCTGATATTTCATGTTTGCATCATGGTGACGGGCTGAAAGCTGCTGTTGGTTTTACAGAACATTTATAGTTAATGATAGTCTACTGGTGTTATACCTTCAGTCATTTTGAATTTGAAATACCGTGACTTTTGAAATTTTTTTAAAAGCATTTTCCTCGTATTATTTCTGAACACATAATAGGTATCAGACAAGTTTGTACAATATGTACTTGAAGTTTATGCATCTTTTCTGCAAAGATATTTAACAAGTGATTTGTTTAACATTTACATCATGTTGACAACTTCATGTGTGCTGCACTTAGAATAGAATTTTCTTTAACTTGAGGGTTAATAAAGAAAAAGTAACTTGAATCATGTTGTAGTTACATTTTCAAGTTGACTAGTTAAAAATCGTAAAAAAAAACAGAGAATCGGTCAAACATTCTAGAAAAATCGAGATTTAAATTTTTTGCTAAATTGCCCAGCCCTATTTTAGAGTCAGCACTGCTACAGTGCAACATGGGAAATTTGTTAGATCTTTGAACATCTGAATCTTATCCCAAGCTTTTCATCACTGTAATATGAATGAGCATCACACGTTAGATTACACATGCATCCCGCTGTGTGTTTTGCTTATCTCACAGACCTGCAAGAAAAGCACAATTTTCTTCTGAAAGAGACAAGAGACATCCTGTAAATTCAGAAGAAGCTCTTGTGGCCTTGAATAATGGAAAAGGTGACTGTTTATGATGATGCAGCTGTGGAGAATGAGGATCTCATGAATATAGACAGCAGTTTAGCCCGGAGTCAACACGGTTTGAGATCCCACACCACTCATACAAATCTGCCGAAGCATTATTAGATGGAAAGACTGAACTAATCTAAAGTGTGCAGCTGTCATGCAGCAATTCTATTGAAAACAAGAGGAGAAAACTATTCATATTTTTTAACATGCAGACTCTGCATGCTCACAAAATATGCATGAAACTAGCATGAGATCTCTGCACTAAAGATTTGAGAAATATTTTGCCCTCAATTAAATTTTTTTTTTCGTAAAATGTAGTTTTGTTTAGATTATAAAATGTGCGTAACTTATGAACAAAACAGACCAAAGGGCAAATACATATAACTACAGTTCAAAATATTTTTAAAATGTTTTGAAAGAAGTTTCTTATGCTCAACAAGGCTGACTATATTTGATCAAAATATAGTAAAAAAAACAAAACTGTAACATTGTGAAATATTATTCCAATTCAAAAGAGCTGATTTCTATTTTAATGTAGAGTTATTTTAATTGGTTTTGATGGTTCCATGAAGAACCTTTAACATCCACAGAACCTTTCCATTCCACAAAAGGTTCATTATAGTGAAAAAGGTTCTTTAGATTTTTTAAAATGTTCTTCACACTGAGAAAAAAAAGGTTCTTTTAGAACAGTTTACAGAAAGGTTCTTTGGGGAACCAAAAATGGTTCTTTCATGGCATCACGGTTAAAACCTTTATTTTTAAGAGTGTATTTTTGATCAAAGAAATGCAGCCTGGGTGAGCATAAGAGACTTCATTTACATTAAAGCAGTCTCAGTGATTCCAACACTCAGACTTTTAGACGGTAGTGTATATATATTTCTGAAGTTATAACTTTGACGGCTTTGAGAGGACTTGGCTGTTTTTTCACCACAAGCCCACGGCCACGTTGGCCACATCAGGCGAAAGCCTGTGGGAGAAAGATGGAGGCCCAGAACACTTCAGGCCCTTTTGTGAGACTAAAAAATGCCAAGGCCTTGGGACACTCACTGCAGAACATAAACAAGCTACCAGTGAAACAGACAGTCATAATTTGACACACAAATAATCCATTTTACGTGCTTTCTGAGGGTCCAACACTTAGACCTTCACAGGGATTGCTGCACACATACAGTATACACTCATACAAGTCAAGGTCTGTGGTGAGGCTGTGTTTCCTCTCTAGACTGATGGTATAGGATTTAGGGCATAAGGCGATGGAGCTGTTGAACACACTGATTTGTGGGTTTGGAAATGCAGGATCACAATCATTTGACAGATTTATTTTAAACCAGACTCATGTGTTCTTAAGTATACATACTGTAAATCTGAACATATTAAGAAGCACTTTTTGAAAAACTGAATGGTTTATCTCCACACTGAAGAAAAATAAAATGCTCCACTGTCCTTTATCCATTCATTTAATTTTCATTCCTGCAGCCTTTTCAAATACCAGAGGTCTAAAAAATTCATGACTCTGCTATGCGTTGTTGAATTAGATTTTTCAAGTAATTCATAACAAAATGGAATGCTGAGGGAAATTTCTGTTGCTGTGGAGAAAAAAAGTCATATAATCTTAAAGGGCATCATGGAATGAATGGCTACATACCTTGATTTCATTTCAAGGAGAAAGAGACATTATAGCTCCCACAAACCAATAAACAAACAGTAAGTGAATTCTCGATGTCTGAGGGGTTCTCTCCTTTACCTCTTTACAGTATGTGCGCAAATAGCATCAATCTTCCCAGCTGCACCCTTGAGCCACAAACATAAAAAGACTGAGAACAAACTGGATTTGCAGCAAGTGTGATGGCCGAGCAAAATGAAGAAAACAGTGTGGTAACAGTTCAGGTGATTTAACCATCAATATGTCAAAATATGGCTTCTGTTGGGAAACAGAACAGTGGGCTATACATGCATTTGTCACATATTACTGTATTTAAGTACTCTGCAAACCCATACCAGAAAAAAAGAAAAAAAAGAAAAAAAAAAAGTTGAAGTGGGTTCAGGTTGAACACATATATTATATATGTGTATTATTTTATTATATTATATTATTAGATTCTATTCAGAAAGCACATACACAAATTCTAGATCCTCCCTCTCCCACAAAATCGTAACTATATATTTTTTAATTACTCATATTTTTAATTATAATAATTATAATAATAACAATAACAACAACAATACATTATTATTAATAAGATGTTGTATTATATAAGCGAAATTCACTGAATTGAATCCTTGGGAAAATTTCATTTTCAAATAATATTAATAATAACAGTTACCAATATAACTGAGCTAAGCAGGGTTGAGCCTGTTCAGTACCTGGATGGGAGACCTCCTGGGAAAACTAGGTTGCTGTTGGAAGAGGTGTTAGTGAGGCCAGCAGGGTGTGTTCACCCTGTGGTCTGTGTGGGTCCTAGAGCCTCAGTATAGTGACGGGGACACTATACTTTAAAAAGCACCGTCCTTCGGATGAGACTTTAAATCGAGGTCCTGACTCTCTGTGGTCATTTAAAATCCCATGGCACTTCTCGTAAAGAGTAGGGGTGTAACCCCGGATTCCTGGCCAAATTCCTGCCACTGGCCCTTTCAATCATGGCCTCCTAATAATCCCCAACCGCTTGATTGGCTCTGTGACTCTCTCTCCTCTCCACCTGTAGCTGGTGTGTGGTGAGCTCACTGGCGTCGTTGTCCTGTGGCTGCTGTGGCATCATCCATGTGGATGCTTGCACACTGGTGGTGGTTTGAGGAGAGACCCCCCCACATGATTGTAAAGTGCTTTAGGTGTACAGCAATACACAATAAAGCGCTATATAAATGCATCATTCATTCATTCATTCATCCTAGTTACATTATACATCCCACTCCCACTGACTGCTCTATAAAGTACCCTTGGGACTCAATCGTCCTCTCCCTCCACGTTTAAAATGCATAAGGAATATGTTTCCGCTGACCTTTGGAAGAGCAAGAAGGTCCAGTTATATTTGTCATATAGCTGTCCCCTCAGCGCCTCGCTCCCTGTGACCTTTCAGCAGGTCTGTTTAACAGGGTGATAAACTGCAGCATTAGGAGCAATGCTAGCTGCTATCTCTGGACTCGGAAATCATTTTGAAATGATAAAGAGTGGATAGAAAGGGTGGAGAATATTTCTGTATTTTCTTTACAGCCTGACATCCGAATTTTAATTTACTGCATTGCTTCTACTTAAAAAGATGTCACAACGGTAAAAAGAGAGATAAACTGATTAACTACTTGATTCTACACTGTGAAAAGTGTTTTTTAAAGCTGTAAATAAAACAGATTATTGGAATATGTTTTATAAGAAAACACTATTTCAGTCTTTCTACTTCAAAATTTCACATTCAATTCAATGTTTTGCAGTTTTTTTTATTTACTAGCAATTTATGAGTTAAAATTGTTTATACAACATTTTTTTAGTCTAGTTGTTCTTGAAGTCTTGTGGCATTGTAAAATCTACAGAGATAATTTAAACAATTCATTACCAACTTGCTGTTTTTTCCCCCACAATTCATATTTTCACAATGAACAAAAAAACAAGGAAAATTTAAATGTCAGAATGACATTTAGGCATTGAAGGGCGGCAGAGTTTTATTTATTGGCCTCCAAAAACTATTACAGCAAGCACACATCAACAACAAAGGTTTCTTGTCTCTGTTTTGACAGCAAAGATATCACTTCAGGTTTACTTTTTTAACTCACTCAGTGTTTTTGATGTATTTAAATGGATTTAGTCTTCCAGAGAAAACCTTAAGTAAGTATTCCTGCTTTGGTTGTAACTGCTTCTTCTTAAAAGACCGGTAGAAAGCATCAGCTTGAGTGATTGCAGCGAAAGCCATTTTGTCCAGTCTCAGAACAGATATACTTGTAGACATCATCATAATTCATTTGGCGAGATACTGAACGGTACTTTATAATGTTCTCAGCATGGCTTAATTGACATTTGATACCTGAACATGACAAATTATGCATGAACACTTTAAGCAACATCTGTCCTCTCTTCCCCTGCTGAAACCTCAAAACAGAAGCAGTTAACGTCTCCTTTCCTTCTCTTTGTGTCAATAAATGCTCTACGAAGGTCAGAGGAAACTGAAGAGTTCTAATCATCAGTCTCATAAGTTAATTCATGGCTATTGTTGACATTGTTCAAGCAGAAGCAGCGAGGAGCAGACTTTAGTGTGCACATGATAGCTCATCGCTCAGTGCTTTCCTTCTCATCAGCTTTAGAATCTGGTTAAATGGCACTGATGAAGAAACACTCATCAATCAGCCAGCCCCTGAGCCTCTCTGTCTTAACAATTCATTTTAATCAAAGTCACTCTCTCAAAGGCCTAATGGGCAAACAACTTTGCTAAGATCAGCACAAGACCTTTTTCAAAGGCAGAATGATACTGTTGTTGTAATCAACTGAGTGAGAAGGAAAAGTGTTGATTCTTTATGTGTCCCTTGTCTGTGTTAATATAAGGGAGAAGTAGTGACAATTTTTACTTAAGTTGTCCTCTAGGCAAGGAGAAATGAGGTAAAACGAATGCGTTTAATTATATTTCAGGATGGCTGCTATCAAATGAAAAAAAAAAGATTAAAGGGTTAATTCACCCAAAAATGAAAATTAGGCTGTGTTTTACTCACCCCCGAGGCATCCTAGGTGTATATGACTTTCTTCTTTCAGACGAATCCAGTTGGAGTTATATTAAAAATTGTCCTGGCTATTCCAAGCTCTTTCGTTGCAGTCAGCGGGTGTTGCAGTGCTTCAGTCCAAAAGAAGTGAAATAAAAAGCGCCCATCCATTAAAAGAAGTGTCTCACACGGCTCCGGGTGGTGAACAAAGGCCTCCTGTAGCGAATCAATCCATATTTAAAATGTAATAATCAATTTAATCTAGCTTGCGCTCACTGTTGTTAACGGAAGCAGTTCCGGGCGGATGACGTATGAGGTCGGCTTTGCACATGCACCGCTCAGAAGTGACGAAAGCGGAAGCACAGGGGAGAGATAAAAAAAAAAACAACGGTCAAGAATTAGAAGTAAAAAACGAGGATTTGTAAAGAAAAATGTCAGAGAATTTCAATATAAGCCAAGAGGACACTAGTTTTCCTTTGCTGTAAGTAGGAACTTTGCTTCCTTTGATCCTGTAAACGCTGCGCAACGCTGACCTCATACGTCATCAGCCCGGAACTGCTTCCGTGTGCAACTGTTTATTTCAATGCATATATTCCGTTTTGAATGGATATGGTCTTCCAAACAACGATCGATTTTATACACGAGGCATTTGTGCACCCGGAGACGTGTGACGCAGGGCGCTCACAGACCTTTGAGGGGAAGTGCTGAAACTGAAAAAAAAAGGCACCCCCCCCCCCCCAAATGACAAATGAAATAACACAAAATAATAGTCTCAAAAGCTTTAAATTTATTCACTATTAATAACAACCATAATATATAAATATATATAGGGTTTCTAGGTCTCTAGGCTCTACAGTTATACCTATATAATGATATGGCTTTTAAAGACTGCTTAATTTCTAAATCTCAAAGGTGGAAGTCAGGAATAATAGACTTGGCCTGGAAAAAGGACATGGTATGATAGCTTGGCATTATACAGTGCAAAGGATATCTGGCCTTCTAAATGTAAAGTAGGCTATAAAAATGGGCCTCCTGGGTAGTTGTCATTATTATTTGTAGGGTCCTGTGTTTGTGAATTGCTCTTGTGTACTCCCTCTTTTTTTAATTGTATTTTATGTATGACACAAAGTTCAATAAAATTATGTTTGAAGAAAATATTTTTTTAGCTATGTAATATATATAATGTATTACATTATGCATGATAAAATATAAAGATTTCACAATGATCCGATTCTGTATTGCTTGTTTTTTTATTTACTACAACATTAGTAAAACCATGTTTTACTACGTTTATACATTTGAAGACAAGCAGAGAGTATAGAATACTAGATTTAAAAATTAGCTAGCTAGAATACATGCATATTAACAGCGTAAACATGAATTAGCCATGCGACCATATAATATGATTAAATGTTAATAAATTAAGTGTATATCAGCAATCATAAATTTCTTAGAAATATATTTTACCTAGGTGACGAGGATCACTCAGTCACTTTGTGTCAAACTCAAATGCAGTTACGGGGTTTTTGACCAGTGAATGTGTGCAAATGTGCATTTTGTCCGTCATTAAAACGGCGGCGTTACATTTTCATTACCAGGTGTTTGTTGTAGCTATATGGGCGCGGCACTCAGTTTCAAATACATAAATTATGAGCCTTTATAGACATAGTGTTTCTTGCGTAAAGAAAACGCTGTACTTATTCAAACAACAAGATCTTTATTTACCCTTGCAGACCTAGTTCAGCTGCTGTGGAACTTCAGTTCATTCAGTCAAGATAGAGGAGGTGGAGTTATGAGGTTTACTGACAGTTTGAGCGGATCCAACAAGATTTAGTCACAAGCTCTTTTTAATACCTTTCATTAGCTAAATATTTGTAAAGCAGACAGACAGATGTAAAGGGTGACCAATATCATTGATTTATTGAAGGAAAAAAAAACACAATCACCAAAAAAAGGGCACTTCGGAGTGTAAGGGCAGAAAGGGCAGGTTGAGCCCTACCTGTGCACGTGCCTGCGTGTGAGACACTTTTTTTTAATGGATGTTCATCTGGGCGCATTTTAATTAACTTCTTTTGGACTGAAGCAATGAAACACCCGCTGAGTTCCTGGCCTTGCAATGTGATAGGAGTGGAATAGCCAGGACATTTTTAACTATAACTCTGAGCTCTGGATTCATCTGAAAGGGAGAAAAAAAGTCTATACACCTTAGGGATGCCTTCGAGGGGGGGAGTAAAAACCACATCCTAATTTGTCATTTTTGGGTTTGGGTGAACTAACCCTTTAACACAAGATGAGCAATGGCAAGTTGAATCACTGGGGAATATGTGAACAATTTACATAAAAAATAAATAAAATTTATCAATGCCCAACCTCAAATTAAAGTCTCTGCACATTATTCCTTAATTTTGATACATTTTCATAAATTTGAATTTAGTAAAATCAAGCGGCAAATTTTTTTTGTAATTAAATTTGGTGGCAAAGCTTGCTATCATAGTTGGGCATTAGCACACCTTACTTCACAACTGTGATTTTGGAAAAAAATAGTTAATTAATAGTATGTACACATATTAATTAATAATTTAAGGCTGATCTTTAGCAAAATTATTTACGTGGTTTTATACATTGGTATTTCACCAACATCTATGATATACAGGTGCATCTAAAAAGCATCTAGTTATTTTTCTTTTGTAACTTATGTAAGTGAAACTTTCAAATATTCTAGATTCATTACATGTAAAGTAAAACATTTCAAAAGTTTTTTGTTTTAATTGTGATGATTAGAGCTTACAGCTCATGAAAGTCAAAAACCCAGTATCTCAAAATATTTGAATATTTACGTTTGAGTTTCATTAAATGACCATCCCTACAGTATAAATTCCGGGCATCTCTTGTTCTTTGAAACCACAATAATGGGGAAGACTGCTGACTTGGCAATGGTCCAGAAGGGACCATTGGCAATGTCAATCACTGACACACGGAGTGTACTGAAGCTTCACAAGGAGTGGACTGAAGCTGGAGTCAGTGCATCAAGAGTCACCACGCTCAGACGTCTTCAGGAAAAGGGCTACCAAGCCACTTTTGAAACAGAAACAACGTGAGAAGCAAGAAAAAGAACTGGACTGTTGCTCAGTGTTCCAAAGTCCTCTTTTCAGATAAAAGTAAATTTTGCATTTCATTTGGAAATCAAGGTCTGGAAGACTGGAGAGGCACAGAATCCAAGCTGTGAATCTAAGTCCAGTGTGAAGTTTCCGAAGTCAATTATGATTTGATGTCTGCTGGTGTTGGTCTATTGTGTTTTATTAAGACCAAAGTCAATGCAGCCATCTGCCAGGAGATTTTGGAGCACTTTATGTTTCCATCTGCTGATAAGCTTTATGGAGATGCTGATTTCCTTTTTCCAGCAGGACTTAGCACCTGCCCACATTGTCAAAACTCCTTCCAAGTGGTTTGCTGACCATGATAGTACTGAGCTTGATTGGCCAGCCAACATGCCTGGTATGAACCCCATATGGAATCTATGCGGATATTTCAAGAGAAAGATGAGAAAACAGCGATCCAACAATACAGATGACGCTGAGGCTCACTGGGGCCTCAGCAGGGCCACAGCTGATCAGCTCCAGGCCACACATCACTGATGCTGTATTTTTGTGCTAAAGGAGCCCCGACCAAGTATTGAGTGCATAACATTTTTTTGATTGATCTTAGGAAATATTCAAATGTTTTGAGATACTGGGTTTTTGACTTTCATGATCTGTAAGCGCTAATCATCAAAATTAAAACAAAAAAAACTTTTGAAATGTTTTACTTTACATGTAATGTATCTAGAATATATGAAAGTTTGACTTTTTGAAATAAGTTACAAAAAAATAACTTTTTCATTATATTAAAATTTTTTAGATGCACCTGTATATTTTTAGAGCGAGATAAACCATGAATGTCAACACAAAAACCCCAAAGATTCAGATACTGAGCTAGATACTTGTGCAAAAATAAATCTGTGAATCCAGACTGTACCAGCACCGTTGATAATTTATATTCATCTAATGTATTACAGTCTGAATTTTGTTTATCATCTCATGTAAGCACACTGAAGAGAACATACCTACTCTGAAATAGATTTTTTTTTAAATAATGTATATGGTTTCATCGAGCTGATGTATGCAGTTCCCATGTGGCCTTGAGAGTGTCATTATTCTGTAATTGTATTGAATTGGAAATGGAGTCGTACATTCACTGCACCTTTTGGCTTAGGCCGCTGTCATTTGTATTTGTGGCTGAAAGGCTGTAGACTTTAAATCAAAGACAGAAATCATAAGATTTGAGTTATATATTACAAGTGGGGACTGCTGAACCCTGATGTGAGCCGCAGCTCATACACATGCTCAAAGACAGATATCTTCATCAAAAAAGAAGCGGACTAACAGCATGGTATATTAAATCACATACAGATGAATTATTGCTGGCCGCTGCTGTGATCTATGACCGAAACTGAATTTATAGTGAACTAAATGAATAGATATACGGAGCAGTTGAATGCAGTGTGCATGAAGAGTGAAGAGATGCCTTTGCATATTTCATCAAACTGCAGAATGCTGGTGTTTTTGCTATTACTCAGCTGAACACTGGGAGTCTCTGTAATCTCACTGATGCATTATAATGCCTGCATTCCTTTACTCAGTGTCTACTTTTAAGTATTATACTCATTTAAAACTGACTTTGTATTTCTTTACTTTTAACACAGAGAGAACAGAAAAAAACATTTTTAGGTATAATTACGTTTAGCTTTTTTTTGTTTTGTTATTGCTTATACATTCTAGTAACTATATTGCACAGCCTTGAAATGTGAGTGCTGGTACTTGAGTAGCTTTTGTAAAAATAAAATAAAATAAAATAAAATAAAATTAAATTGTGAAAAAGCATGACAAAAATGAACAAATAGTTAAACAAAATTCCCCATATTTCTAAAATCAGGCATTAACAGATTGTGTTACAACTTGTTTGGTTATTTTCATGAGCTATGTGATGTAAAGTCAGTAAACAAATGCAGGCTTTAGTAAAACAACTTATGGGAGGGGAGAAAAAAAAAAAGAAGTAGATGCTAACCTGGAGTTAAACTGCCAGCAAAATATGCTGGTCCATTGTATATGCTGTTAGTGCATGGTCTGTCCTTGAAAACATTAGTTCAAACAGCATGAGCCATTCAGTTTGCTGTGAATGTGAAGTGTGAGTTCAGCACAGTTTTACAAAATAATAAATATTTGATAAAAACGCATACAAGCAGCAGGGTCCAAGTAGAAAAGTGCAGAAAATGGCAGTTTTGCCAGTTGTGGCAAAACAGATGCTGTAGATACAATAACAGTCCAATGGTGTGAAAAATGGAAACGGCCTTGATAACATGCAATTTTTAGATTGAAAAAAGTCTATGAAGTTCCTATACACAAACCATAGGTTCACTTATTATAGCGCCCCCATATGGCTAATCCTGACTAAATGTGGTATATACAGGTGCATCTCAATAAAATTAGAATGTCGTGGAAAAGTTAATTTATTTCAGTAATTCAACTCAAATTGTGAAACTCGTGTATTAATAAATTCAATGCACACAGACTGAATTCACTATCTCAACAAATTAGAATACTTTATAAGACATTATAAATAAAAACAATAAAAAAAATTTAGTGAATTGTTGGCCTTCTGGAAAGTATGTTCATTTACTGTACATGCACTCAATACTTGGTAGGGGCTCCTTTTGCTTTAATTACTGCCTCAATTCAGCGTGGCATGGAAGTGATCAGTTTGTGGCACTGCTGAGGTGGTATGGAAGCCAGGTTTCTTTGACAGTGACCTTCAGATCATCTGCATTTTTTGGTCTCTTGTTACTCATTTTCCTCTTGACAATACCCCATAGATTCTCTATGGGGTTCAGGTCTGGTGAGCTTGCTGGCCAGTCAAGCACACCAACACCATGGTCATTTAACCAACTTTTGGTGCTTTTGGCAGTGTGGGCAGGTGCCAAATCCTGCTGGAAAATATAATCAGCATCTTCAAAAAGCTGGTCAACAGAATGAAGCATGACGTGCTCCAAAATTTCTTGGTAAACAGTGCAGTGATGTTGGTTTTCAAAAAACACAATGGACCAACACCAGCAGATGACATGACACCCCAATAATCACTGACTTCGGAAATTTCACACTGGAATTCAAGCAACTTGGGCTATGAGCTTCTCCACCCTTCCTCCAGACTCTAGGACCTTGGTTTCCAAATGAAATACAAAACTTGCTCTCATCTGAAAAGAGGACTTTGGAACCACTGGGCAATAGTCCAATTCTTCTTCTCCTTAGCCCAGATAAGAAGCCTCTGACGTTGTCTGTGGTTCAGGACTGGCTTAACAAAAGGGGAATATGACAACTGTAGCCAAATTCCTTGACATGTCTGTGTGTTGTGGCTCTTGATGCCTTGACCCCAGTTTCAGTCCATTCCTTGTGAAGTTCACTCAAATTCTTGAATCAATTTTGCTTGACAATCCTCATAAGGCTGCAGTTCTCTCGGTTGGTTGTGCATCTTTTTCTTCCACACTTTTTCCTTCCACTCAACTTTATGTTAACATGCTTGGATACAGCACTCTGTGAAAAAACAGCTTCTTTAGCAATTAACTTTTGTGGCTTACCCTCCTTGTGTGTGGGGGGGGTAAGGGTGTCAATGATTGTCTTCTGGCAACTGTCAGATCAGCAGTCTTCCTCATTATTGTGTAGCCTAGTGAACCAAACTGAGAGACCATTTTGAAGGCTCAGGAAACCTTTGCAGGTGTTTTGAGTTGATTAGCTGATTAGCATGTCACCATATTCTAATTTGTTGAGATAGTGAATTGGTGGGTTTTTGTTAAATGTGAGCCAAAATCACCACAATTAAAAGAACCAAAGACTTAAACTACTTCAGTCTGTGTGCATTGAATTTATTAAAACAAAAGTTTCACAATTTGAGTTGAATTACTGAAATAAAAGAACTTTTCCACGACATTCTAATTTATTGAGATGCACCTGTAAATTGAGGAGGACAGCCTGCACACAAACTTCATGATGATCCATAATTTAATTTACTGACTTTGAAAATTTGATTAAGAGTTGGCAACAATTTTTGTTGATTTATTGGATTGATTCAGTGAAATCTTTTGCATTACAATAATCAGTATCGTTCCTGAGGAATTTGCAAAAATATAAATCAGTTTCTCAGTCAGTAGAACATAGTGTTAACAATGCCCAGATCACAATTCCAGATTCTCAGTTCTTGATAAGAAGGACTAAACCTCAAAACTGTTTAATCAAAGGCCTACATACATAAGTCTAACAGGGCCCTGATCTTTCAGATATGGATAATGTTGTACACTTAGGTCTGTTACTCAGTCATACAATAAGCTGATTTCACAGGCTTTGATGGATGACTACTGGAAAAATGCTGACGTACCTAGGCTGATTTACAGAGGTCTTTAGCTAGCCTGTTTGATTATCCTGTGCAAGGACACACCATATGAGGAAAGGCTAGAACAACCCTTTCAAATACTACTTTCATGTATTATTTACTGAGAATGTCCATCACCTATAACACAACCTGATGCATTGACCTCCCAGATGCAGGATGCAGATTAAACACTAAAGAGCCAAATGTCCCCGCATGCATCTAATGAATATTCATGAGCCGGCCCCAGGGGTGGGGTACGGCAGGGGAGTGTTAATGAAGGTTGCCGAATGGGCTTAGAAAATATTAACAGCTCTTCTGATCATTAAGTGAATTTTGGAAATGTGCCACAGTTACAGTGAGAGAGAGTGCGGTGAGGGACAAAGAGGCAATTAGGAGAGTGTCAGCATGTGTCATGATCTTAATAAGACCTTCCCTTCCACATACCTGAGGCAGGCTGTCACTCAGCGGGTGTCCTGTCTCATTTGTCTAATTGCAATCTCATTTTAAGCTTAAAACATACTCACTGTCACGTTTCAAGGCAATTCTTTGGGGACTCTCACACCCTAGAGTTACAATGCAGTGCAGCACAGTAACTAGTCTGGAGCAGCAGGCCATTAAATAAATGCAAGAAGGTCTGGTCTACATTGCGTGTTCTGTGCAAGGGTTATTATATTTCACTAAAACTAAAATGTTAAAAAAGTCATGCTTGCCATGTGACATACAGTAGTAAGCTCGTTTTATTGATTTTTTCCTCTTTTATTCAAAATATTCCCAAATGTGTTAACTATATCATCAAACATCTCGATTCTCAAATATGTGTAAGTAAATGTATTTTGTACCTTTATAGATCATTTTAGCTGTGGTTCTATGCAGCAAAAATGGGAGATTTGCCTTAGCAAGTACTAATAATAAATGAATGATGACAACAATTCATTCATATTTCACGAAATGATTATTAACCTTTCTAGAGACGCTGCATGTATGAGGCTATTAAAGTGAAACTCTGAGCGTGAACTCAGGATGAGCCCTACATGAGCTCCCAAGAGAACTTCAGGCAGCCTGAAGGGAAACTGTGAAGAAGACACACTGCGCAGTAGCTTGTTTTACAAGGCTACATAAGGAATTGAAGATTCACACCTGTAAAAGAGATGAATAATGAATCACATTGCATTTAAACCTCACATTTCACAGCAAACCCTCAGTTACCCTAGAACAGAAGAACTGCAACATCTATCTTCTTTTCATTGCCTTTTCACTGCATTTCTGAAGATGGAAGTTTTAGAAGTAAAAAAACAAACATTTTAAAGATAGAAAGGGTATCTGACAGACAAGATATTGACATGACAAATAAATGTGCATTTATAAACTTACAACACTTTTACTGCTATTGAGGTGTGTTACGGATAAGGTTAGGGGCAGGTTTGGTTAAAGGGGTGAACAGTGTTCAGGGTGAATTCAGATCATTTGGGACACATTTTGCCATTGAGATGACTGCTTGTAAAGGTAATAATGATTAGTAAACGTTTATAAACATTTACAAATTATATATATATATAATAGTTTCTACTTCAGATTGAGTACAGCAAAAACATGAATAAATGATTAATAAATGATTTGTTAAGCTGTGCAAATAGTAGAAGTCTACACATCAAACAAAGACCAAATATTTAACCTTTATGGACTGTGATTGTGAGTTAATGAATAATATGTTAACATGAAGAAAGGACTGAAAACTACCAACTAAAGGCATGACAAACTACGTGACGGCTGGTCTCTGAGGGACAAAGGTAATCCAACCAGTGGTACGCGGAGGGAGCCAGAAAAAAAGAACGTTAAACTTCATCACCACAAATAGACAGAGCACAAGAGAGAATGAAGGAAAAGACGAGGGGGGTAAGAAAGAAGGGACATCGAAACAGTAGTGTGCTGTGCTAACCTCTGAAAAGAGACCACGTTAGCAAGTAAAGGAAGACCATTATCTCCTTGTCTGGATGACGGAAGTTGATTTTGAAAAGCGCAAAGAAGGTGGACAGTAATATGCCAGTGGCAGGGGCCGGAGGGAAGCTCTGTTCGGCAGCATCAGCACAACCTTCCCTGCTTCGTGCTTTAAAGGAAATTCATTAATAACCTCTTTCCTGCCTCCTGAAGAGGGACCACAGATGCTAAATGTACCACCCAACAACCAGCAAGAGCAACTCTGGGCCAGATATCATCCATCTTCCATCTTCAGTTCTAAAGGCCTTGCCAAGTCCTGCTTAGGATAAAACTGTATAGAGTTTTATCCCAAGTAAATACATATCTTGAGTCATGAGAGAAATGGTGGTTCAGCAAAAACCTGAGAATAAAAATCAGGTTGTTTTGGACAAATGCTCAGGCCGTTGTAAATGTACACAAAATAGAATTTGATTTCACTTATATTTTATTATGAGCTTACTAATGCTTTATTTACAGTATATCTAATTAATTATAAGTGAGCAAATCCAAACACACCTAATGTTCATTCCACTTAACTGATTTAATTTTGTTCAAAGCACAAAAAATAATAAAACCAAGCATTAAAATGAACCACATTTTTTTAGATTAATCAAGCAATAAAAATGTGATAAACGTTTGACATTTACAGAGTCATTTGCTATAACACTAAAAATAAATAAATAAACAAACCCAAAATAAACCAAAAACAAACCAAACTATAAAATAAAACAAACTAAAACAAAAAAACAAACCACAAAACAAAAAACAAACAAAAAAAACAAACCACAAACAGCTTGGATGTAGGTGTGGCTAATTCTACAAATATTAAAATGAGATAAAAAAAAGAGATATATTGGGTGTTGTCTATCAAGCCTTGATACGCTGGGTGAACATCACGTGTCATAACTCAGCCATTGTGTAACACCAGATAAAAGGCATTAAAAAATAAATAAATCACAAAACGCCATCATGCCTTTGGGTGACCAAGCACTTCTTTAGCTGACAGATGCTTCCAGCCACTGCTAGTTGTGTATCATTCCCAAGGGAAATGTCTCCAGCTGTTCCCTGAGGTGAATGCATCCACTCAGTTGTCACGTGCAATAGCCATCCTGCAGATCCTATTGTGAGGGAGCAATTACAATGTGCTGGAATACCAGTGAAAAAACAAGAGTCTCTGAGGTATTTTAGGGCGATTCAGGGCTGAGAGAAATAGCTCAGCCAAAAATAATAAATCATTTACGCACTTGTTCCAAACCCATATGACTTATTTTGCAGAATGTCTGCTCTTTTCTATACGACAGAAAACAATGGGCACCAAGACTGTCAAGCACCAAAATGATCAATTAAAATGATCAGATTCGATTCAACATGGTGCATCAAAATGCAACAGATGTCAATGAGTCTCATCATGAGAATAATAAATCTGCTTTGCCACACCATTCGAATAAATGTGTGAAGTTTTGGCAGCTATACAACATAAGAGAAGACTTTTTCGTGAATAATGACTTAAATTTGGCCTATTCCCAGGGTTATTATAGCTAAATAAAACCATAGATGTTAACATTATCTAATAAAAAATATATTTTGTTACTTAAAAGAAAATAAAAATTAATTTTAAATAAAGCAAAGCCTTAGTTTTTAATCTAGTTAATAAGGTAGCATTTCTCATTTTCATTTAGTTTACTATGCACTACTATGTGTGATGTATTAAAATAACAAATTAAAACTAACAAGAAATAATAAAAACTATCTAGATATATAAAAAAAACTAATAAAAATAACAATTATATAGTTAAAACCTTAGCTAAAATTACACAAAAATTTTTTTAAAAATAGGGCACAATATACTGTATAATTTGAAGGAATTTTTCCGTATTCATTTTTTTACAGGTGCTTTACCAGTATTTAGAATTTAACACTTCATTGCATTGTGTTTTAGAGTAAACAGAAATGCCGGATTAAATACGGGTTATTTTTACATTGAAAATGGAAATGAAAAACATTAATCAAAAACTACAATAGTACTGCAATAATACTAAATTTTCCTTACTTTGCACTTTTAAAGTGCTCAGGAAGAAAACCGAACAAGAGAATGAGAGCACAAGAAACATTTTCTTACCATTTATTTCAGTTTTATGACATAAAGAGCTGTTCTTGGTCAGGAAACAAACACAAAACGATTGAACGATTGAACAAACCCCTCCAAAATGTCAGAGAACCACTTGAAACGGGTGTTTTCGTGAAGGGCTGGCAACGATTATTCTACAGTGAACAAACTGCACCTTGTGTGTTGACCTATAAAATAATAAAAAAATAAAAAAAAAAAAAGAAAAAACCGAAACACCAATTACAGTACGAGCCAGAAAAAGTCCATGGGGCAGTGACATTACTGCAAAGGCATTGCTGTGGTATTCAAAATCGCACCCAACCGCCTCTACAGTGTGCTATGACAAACTCTGAAGGACGGCATTTCTGCTGGTGATCTGCCCTGAAGTTAAGGAAAGGCTCTGGAATACAGCTGTGAATGGATTCTATTACAGCATGTGATGCTTGGCCAAGAACTTGACAGACCTGAAACCTGGGATCCAAGTACTGGCACATTCCAATCTAAATCAACAAACAAATATAGTACGGAAAAAAAATACAGCACAATCTCTTCAATTTGTTAATAACCAAAAGGATTTTGTTTTCTTAAACCTCATTTATTAATATAAATCCAAATACCTTTACATAAACTGCACGTATATAAAATTCACTGTATGTATTGCAGTCTACATTTGCGTTCTCCAGTGTTAAGGCACATAACATATATTCCACATTGTATAAAACTGTTTTCTTGTGTATACTAAAGCACTTCGGCACATACAGACGTTGCCTTTATCAAACTACGAAAATAAAATAATTTCGGATGCTATAAACATTACACTTTCAACGAGACGAAAATATTGCTTAAAGCGGCGAACGCTGAACCTGAGCTGTGCAGAAGAAAAACTGTAGGGACAAAGTACTTGTGTGCTTCATATTAGCTTCTTTAGGGTTTTACTGTAGTATCCAGACACATACAGAGAGAATCAGTCATTTTTTCCCCCCCTCACACCCAGCTTAATACTGCATCACCCTCTAGCTACACCTCAAAAAACATTTTTGCGTTCATGAATGACAGGAAACTACAATCGAGAAGCTTTCTAATGTAACACCCCTGTTTTTTTGGTCTGAGCACATTCTGTTCTCACCATTCTTTGTGTAATGAGCACAATATATCTCATAATCCCCCTGCTAGGCGGTTCATAAATCAGCGGTTTTGATAGCGACTGCCCAAACGAGATCCCGAATGAACAGATTGGTGCGGCCTTGAGGTTATGCGAGCACAGCATGACAAATCATCTCATAAAAACTATTTTAGCATCTCTCTAGGGGACTCTAGAATACGCCACACCCCTGACATTTGCGGAATCGTGGAATATTCTATTGCGGAACAAACGGATAACCACCCATGTGCTCGTCAGAACCGTTCACTACACATATTACAACTTTAAAACAATGAGAAGTCACAAAGTCACGGACTAGACCGTTAATTCCCTTAGAACAGACTGATCAAAATGGAATGTTTTCCTGAACGAATGCTGGCGTTCCTGAGGGCGAGTGAGACACTAATGCATACAAGACATGATTCCTGTCATGAAACAAATAAAATGGGACCGGTTTGGGAATAGAAACTTGAGCGGTGAGGGCAAGAAGACACTTAAAGAGATAGTTCAGCCAAAAATGATATTTCTGTTATTGTGTACTCACCCTCAATGACATTCCAAACCAATATTACTGACTTACTTCTGTGGAACACCAAAACTATTTTTTTTGTCCATGCAATGAAACTCAATGGGGTCCAAATTGTACTGGACAAAAAAAAAAAAAAAGAAAAAAAAGAAAAAAGAAGTTATTTTGTGTTAAACAGAAGAAATTCAAACAGATTTGGACTGAAACAAGAGTGAGTAAACAATGAAAAAAAAATCCCTTTAATAACAGAGTAGCCCGCCCTGAGCCAATTAAATTGCTAATTAATAAAGTGATCAGCCTGAGCAAGCAGTTACAGTACAAATGCTTCGGCGGTCATGTGCTTCTTGCATCTTTGGTCAATTATCATGTATAGAGTAAACAGTAGAAAAATACAATCATAGTAAATAGCGGAAGATGCATATGTATCTCAACAGATCAGGTCGTAAAAAGGCCTAAAGCACACAGCAAAAAGTGGCCTTCTGTTCGCACATGTACTGAATCAGGCCACCTCCCAGGATCCTTAAATTAGCTTGATGCATCAGCCTCTATTTCCTAAAACACTCTGCACTATGACAGAATGAATAGAACTATATATAAAAAAAGCAAAAGTGAAATCCTATCCTGCAGGAATGCATGTAGAAACAAAAGCAGCAGCAAAAAGTGAAGAAAAAGACAAATACTTGAGCTGGAACCTGCCATAAGCACCATCTGTATATGCGTGAAAAGCTCAACTGCGCTAGAGGACATTTTCACTTTACATGATAATACCTGACTCTAGTAAGTCAGTAATGATGTTGGTGTGAGATACTGACATTTTAACGTCTGGTAGGTGTCTAAGAGCTTCAATAATGGAATGCAATAGAGTACAAGTGTCATGCATAGTCCTTTGGACAGCATCAACAAATGTAGAGTGCATCTCTTGCTCAGCACTAAAGTCGTCAGGGGACCTAACAACACAAACACAACACTTAAAGGAATATTTAAGGAATTCCACTAATACTTCACAAATAGGGTACATAAACCATGTACTAATACTTGAACTAATGGGGAATGAACTCACAGACTTATCAAGAACTAATTAAGCGCTAGCATGAGATATGACTGGAATCAGAGGGAGTCATGTGACTAATGGCCACTTTAACTACATGTTTGATAGTTAATGCATTAGATTGGCTGTATGACAAAGAATCTGAAGTAGCCAAAAAACCTTAATTAGATTTTAAATGGGATTATTCATTTAAATGATAAAGCGCGGTTATCCAATAATATTCTTAACGTAACAGCAGATGTGAACGTGAAGCAAAAGTTATTCAGGCATTAAAATCGTAAAAAATGAAGTCATAAAAATGAAAGTCAGAGCAGGTTTTGCCACTTCACATTCTTTGTAATAGAAATCATTTGATTTAGTTGGGTGTTAGGTGTTACAACAAATATGTACAAACATGATGTTAAAGCTGTTTATAGTGACCCTTGTCGCACATGATTAGTCCTTGATTAGTTCATGCCTTTATTCGATCAGGACTTCTCGTGTACACTTTTCGTAAAGAGTTACCGAAATTCCTGTAGCTACTGACATTGAAGGGTACCATGATTTTTTTCGTTCTGGGATGGGGAAATACAAGTGTAGTGCTATCAGCAGTGTCTAATGGTAGGACAGGAAGGTCTTTAAAGTGCGCCAGAACATCCAGGTTCAAATGAACAGATAAAGGAATGCCTCTGGACTGCCTCTGCTTCGAGATACAAACCTCCTCCACTTTTGAGATGGCTTTAAAAAAACAAAAATAAAAAGTCAGTCATTAATCATAAGACCATCCAGTTTGCATATGCTGGCCACTCTCTCTCTCAAAAAAAAAAAAAAATTCTAAACTTTATACATCTAAAAATATATATATAGATATGTAGTACCAACCTATATCTTTATAAAATAATATTGAATATATAATATTTCCTAAAGCTAACGTGCAAATTTGAATCAGCGTAAGGTAGAAAGCATCATAGAAATGTTGTTTTGAGTGAATGTTCTTGTAGGCAGCTAGTTGACTGGTTGTGATCCACATCCCCGGCCTGTTTCAGTAGAGACTTTTGGTCTTCGTCTTCCAGCTTTTGCCCCCCAAAAAAGCTGGGTGGCGTCGTGAGCTGCATAGTCTCTGTTTGAGGAAGCAAGGGAGTGGAGGTGAGCAACCCTATCTGACAGAGGTCTGTCGGGCTCAGTGGGGCCTCCAAGCCTGTGCTATCCAAAATAGTCCTAGAGGCTGGAGTGTCTTTGGTGTACGGCAGAGTGCCTGCAGCGGGACTCGAAGGTTCCTTCACGCAGTGCAAGTTCTCCGATAGAGGGCCGTCTGAGCCCTGTCTGCAGGACTGAACTTTTTCCTGCATTCTGAAGTTGAGTGTGATATGGTTGTCAAAGTTTTTTGAGCTTAAAGGTGTGTCCCGCATCTCCATGCTCTTTGATGGGATGGGGCTGGATATAGCTTTCTCCTTCTCTTTGGTGCTACTCATGTGGGCTTGCATTACCCTGGGCCTGTAGTCTTTCTGAAAGGGCCTGCAGAGAGGGAAAAATGGGGCGCGGGGGGGAAACAGTGACCCGAGGGAGCCCAGCTTCATCTGGCTCTGACTCAGGAAGATCCTGCGCATGTCCATTGGTAGTTTGTCCAGTTGTCTTCCCACGTGGACAGGGTTTGGGAATAGAGTTCCCTGACAAGCTCTATAAAAGTATCTGAGACATGAAAACAACAAAGAGTCAGCAAAAACTAAAACTCCCATGAGCACTGCAGTTACATGGCCACTGGCAGCAGACACCAGCCCCAATAATTTGATGTGCATTTGTACATCTTAGAAAGCACAAAAATAACATTGTATTAATGACTTCTAAATATATATACACACTTTAAAAGTTATATATATACAGTGGGTACGGAAAGTATTCAGACCCCCTTAAATTTTTCACTCTTTGTTATATTGCAGCCATTTGCTAAAATCATTTAAGTTAATTTTTTTTCCTCATTAATGTACACACAGCACCCCATATTGACAGAAAAACACAGAATTGTTGACATTTTTGCAGATTTATTAAAAAAGAAAAACTGAAATATCACATGGTCCTAAGTATTCAGACCCTTTGCTGTGACACTCATATATTTAACTCAGGTGCTGTCCATTTCTTCTGATCATCCTTGAGATGGTTCTACACCTTCATTTGAGTCCAGCTGTGTTTGATATACTGATTGGACTTGATTAGGAAAGCCACACACTTGTCATATATAAGACCTTACAGCTCACAGTGAATGTCAGAGCAAATGAGAATCATGAGATCAAAGGAACTGCCTGAAGAGCTCAGAGACAGAATTGTGGCAAGGCACATATCTGGCCAAGGTTACAAAAAAATTTGTGCTGTACTTAAGGTTCCTAAGAGCAAAGTGGCCTCCATAATCCTTAAATGGAAAACATTTGGGACGACCAGAACCCTTCCAAGAGCTGGCCATCCGGCCAAACTGAGCTACCGGGGGAGAAGAGCCTTGATGAGAGAAGTAAAGAAGAACCCAAAGATAACTGTGGCTGAGCTCCAGAGATCCAGTCGGGAGATGGGAGAAAGTTGTAGAAATCACCATCACTGCAGCCCTCCACCAGTCGGGGCTTTAGGGCAGAGGGGCCCGACGGAAGCCTGCTCCTCAGTGCAAGACACATGAAAGCCAGCATGGAGGACTCCAAGATGGTGAGAAATAAGATTCTCTGGTATGATGAGACCAAGATATAACTTTTGGCCTTAATTCTAAGCGGTATGTGGGAGGGAAGGGGAAAGTGGAAACCAGGCACTGCTCATCACCTGTCCAATACAGTCACAACAGTGAGGCATGGTGGTGGCAGCATCATGCTGTACGGGTGTTTTCCAGCTGCAGGGACAGGACTACTGGTTGCAATCGAGGGAAAGATGAAAAGTGTGGCCAAGTACAGGGATATCCTGGACGAAAACCTTCTCGAGTGCTCAGGACCTCAGACTGGGCCGAAGGTTTCCTTCCAACAAGACAATGACCCTAAGGACACAGCTAAAATAACAAAGGAGTGGTTTCACAACAGCTCTGTGACTGTTCTTGAATGGCCAGAGCCCTGACTTAAACCCAATGAGCATCTCTGGAGAGACCTAAAAAAATGGCTGTCCACCAACGTTTACAATCCAAACTGACAGAACTGGAGAGGATCTGCAAAGAGGAATGGCAGAGGATCAAATCCAGGTGTGAAAAACTTGTTGCATTTTTCCCAAAAAGACTCATGGCTGTATTATATCAAAAGGGGGCTTCTACTAAATACTGAGCAAAGGGTCTGAATACTTAGGACCATGTGATATTTCAGTTTATTTTTTAATAAATCTGCAAAAAATTCAACAATTCTGTGTTTTTCTGTCAAAAATTAGATATATGGGGTGCTGTGTGTACATTAATAAGAAAAAAAATTAACTTAAATGATTTTAGGCAAATGGCTGCAATATAACAAAGAGTGAAAAAATGAAGGGGGTCTGAATACTTTCCGTAACCACTGTAAATATTGCCAAATATATATATTGCTATATATGACCCAAACACATACACACCACACAATTAAAAAGCTATTATAACTATTTATTTAATAAAAATGTTAGTATAGGTTCTAAATTAAGATTTAAATTTTTTTTTGTCAGCCCCAAACACTTTTGAAATAAAATATTTACTTGAACGTATTTCACTGAGATTGTAAATTCAAGTAATTTCACATTTTTAACACTTTATTTTATTGTAAAAGAAAAGTAAAATATTATTTTTAAATATTTTAAAATATTACTTATTGTGTATTTTCTTATTTATCAGCTCATTAATTAACTATTAACTATAATATAATATAAGATATAAATATGTGATTCAAAATCTAAATTAAATCTGAAACTACAGAGAAAATGAAATTAATAGGAAATTTTTTTCTGCACTTTTTAAAACTGTGGTTATGTTAATAAAACATAAATATTAGCTAAATTACATATTCATATTACGAAATGATTTAATTACACAAAATTCTAAAGCACTTTGAACTAAATTGCAAAACATTACTGCAACAAATTCAACTTAAAGAAATATATTGGCATAAATATTCCTCATTTGAATGATAACGCATACATCGTTGTGTAAAAAATGTTTGGTTCAATTAACTTAATTTAAATAAAACACTTCCAACAGGGTTTAATAACAGTTATAGATACCTGGGAAGAAGAGCGGCAATAGGTGTGACAACACACAGCAGGTAAAATATAGGTTCTCCCAGCAGCCTCTGCATAGTCCAATAAGTGTTGGAGGGAGAGAAACAGGTTGGGCAGGAAGCATTGTAGCACAGTGCCACAGTAAAGAAGAGAGCTATACTGAAGCCAATCGACACCCAGTTCATCCACGTCTGTGAAATAATTAAAGACAATCAAGGCAGGGTTAACAAAGAGTTGCTAAATTGCCTGAAGTAGATATTTTACAATGACTCAAAATAATCATCAAACGTGTTTCTAGTAATTTCTATTACATAATTCCATCTCCAAGTTTATGATTTTCTGCTGTACAAAGCTGTAACAAAAGTAAAGCTTGTTGTTTCAATCCTGCTTTTCTCAGTCAGTCACATTTTGGAACTGAAATGGGCTGCGCATGGAAATTAATTTTCACTTCGAATGTGCATAGGGCGACGACCTTCCACATGTACTTTGGCCTCAACGTTGCACTCACCTCAAATAACCTAATAGGCGTTCACTCGCTCTCTACAGTACGTGTGTTCATTTTCCCAGGCAGCACGTGGAACGATGAAGCTGCCAGCCCAACTATTGGAAACGTTTACTCTCTACTTGAGCCATTTACTGTGAAGAACAGCCTCTTTCACACCAGAAGCCATCATCATGTCCGGAAAGACAGTGAGGCTGCAGAGGACATTTTTCACGCACCGAAACTTGTCAGCTGAAAATTTACAGCGCCGGTGTAATGGAAAAAGCTCTAATCCAATTCACGCTCATAAATCTAAAACAGTGACTCAAGAAAAGAGGGAAAAATAGAGGAGAATCAGGTAAGGGCTGCACGCATACATAAATGCAATTCGCAATATAATACTACTATGAGCTTTGGCCACCCTGTGTGTTGAAATTGAAATACACTTTATTGTCCCCAAAGGGGAAATTTGTGTTGGACTCAAGGTGTTTACATTGACAAGACCATTGGATCCATAAATAACAATATACACACAATATACACATAATTCCTATACTCACACCCCCCCCCAAATAAATGATGGCCATGTGTACGCCACCGTGGTGAGCGAGAGAGACGAGCACAGTGGGCTGGACTGAGGCTGCCTGCATGGGCTGTCAGGCTGATGTATGGCTCCTGATGGCGCAGTATCTCCCGGTTCAAACCAATAATGGAGGCTCCCTGCATAAATGTCTCTGGTCATGTCAGCATCATCCTGGTCTTCCTCGCCACAGAGTTCAGCCTCATTTTGTACTTGGAGAAAGAAAGGAAAGGCTTGCTTTCTCTATCCCCTTGTACATGTGTGTGAGATGGGTTTTGGATTTCAGCAAAGCTAAAGCACTTCATCATTTCCAAATCCTAACCATTGTCAGATGAATCGTAAACAAGATGTATATATGATGTATATTTACTCGTACATATTGCGACACCCTAACAGATTGTTTTAGAGGAAGTTTAAGCAACAACGACATATGAAGAAAATGGGTTAGCTACAAAGATGTTAAAGAAAATAATAAAATACCATAGCAGTACAAAGTCAGTATCAGGACTGCTGCAGTTATATATAAAAGATCTTTTAAAGACTTGAACCACTAAAATTATTACTGTATGTCAATAAAAAATTAATTAATAATAAAAAATTAAATACAGGATAAGTTTTTCCATAAGTGGATGAATGAAAGAATAATATTTATTTTTATTATAACTTAAAATTATTGTGTTAGAAATGTAAATAATGTTAAAAACATTCCATGTACCATATAAATATGAATACACAAATAAACAACATTTAACTATATACATGTAAAATGCCAAGCAGGGACATCCTTGAACTAACTGATGGCGTAAACAAACTACTCAATCAATTTATTGAAATTTATTGAACATTAATCAGATTGAAAACAGACTTCACTATTCTTATCAGCATTTTTGCAAATGGTGTTTAGGGTAAGAAACAGAATAAGCAGGTTTAACCAGAGACCCTCACCAATCATAACAAGCACACAACCGTCTTTACACTGCAAAATCAGTACAGAAGAACCATGAAGAGACTTTTTACGGGTGAGTTTGACTGAGTTTTAGCCACTACATCCTATTACATTTTGCATAATATAAAACAAGACTCACCCAGGTTTTGGTTTCTATGCCTAAGTGCAGCAAAATGGTGAAGAGTGCCAAGGTGATGATGGGAGTGCCCCATGTAAACAAATCCACATCCGAGTCAACGTAAGCCTGCAAATATATGACATGCACACGACACTGTTGATTACTTACGGACCCTGCTTTTTTATTTTACTTTACATGCACAGCACACTGCAAAAAGTGCAGTTAAAACATCAGAAAATTCTTGAAACAAAAAGTTTACTTTAAAGCATTAATTATAAACTAAAAACATCTGCCAGTGCAATAGACAAAATACACTAATATTGAAGACACAAACTATGCAAATCAGTCTTAATGCTACAAAGTCTTGCTTGAAGTAAGCTTCTCTTATTTGAAGGTTTTTTCGAACATCTCTGCAGTGCACTCAAACTTTAAATACTGCACTAAAAAGGTTCCATCAAGATCAGATGGCCTCCATCCTAAGGAAGACATACTTGAACAGCCATGGATTTTGTATGGACATTTCAGCGAATACTCAAAGCATTCTAATCACACTTACAAAGTAAGGGATGAAGAAACAGATGAGGCTTTGGTAGAAGGCATCAATCATGTTCATCCAGAACATGTAGGGTTTATATTCCTGTAAAAGAAATTCAAACAATCAGATCCAGGCACACGATTCCAGATGACCATGTTTTATTATAATGTCATTAGATGTTCCACTAATGGAGTCACAGAACGCAAATAAATGGCAAAGTCAAAGGAAGATTTCTGCAGAGGCATATGGTTAGCAAAGCAGAGGCAACCGCTGCAGTTTAATTATCCCAGGTTGCAAAATTTCACCACTCTCAAGATGATTGGTGGTTTTTATAAAATGTTTGCTCTTGCTCGTGCCGGAATAAAAGACTCAGCACAGAATAAAAGACCCATTTTGAAACGGGTCAGCAAAAAACAAAGCAATAACTGTGGCAAGCGCTGCACGGGTAATATACTTCATCTGCTTATAGAGGAAGTGTAAATACATGTGGCAAAAAGCTGTTCATGGGTTTTTATTTACCATTTACATTACACTTTCAATAGTCTTTTCGCTCCCAATTATAATTCAATTCACGCAGTTCACGGATGGTGTAATTATGTTCTGTCCAATCAGCATGTACCTCTGAGTTTTGTCCATTCATGTAGAGCTGCGGCAACTCCTGCAGGGTTTCTGCCGACACATCTTTGTCCAGGGTGCCGGTGATGAGCTGAGGGAATGCGGAGAACATCAGGTTGAAGAAGATCAGGTACCACTGATCAACCATGGCTGACCCAGAGAATCCACAGTAGAACTGATACCAGAAGATGAGGGCAACGAACATCTAGGGTGAGAAAGACAAAAGACAATAGAGGGAAAAAAAAAAAAAAAAAAAAAACAATGAAAGACAAAAAAAAATCTACAATGAGGTCTGCAGCTGTTGCCTCATTATAAGTCATGCATCTTCATTACGTCCAAGACGTTTCTAGGACCTCCCCAAGAATAGATCTTCATTAATCAAAGAGTATGAAGAACAGACAACAACGTTTAAGAGCTTCTAGCTTTAAACTATTGACATCATGAAACTTCAACCTGTTAAACTGGATGCATTATTACACGGCTCTCTGGAATACTCTATTTGACTGAAGATTGAGCAGAATTTTTTTTTTATAATGGCTGAAATACAGGGTATCTGTAGGATTAAAGCATTACTATTTTTAGAGAACATAAGTTATGTTTTAAAGAACAAAAGACCAATTCATTAACAAACCAAATATGCAAACTCGTATTTAATTATTAAACGCGGTTCATGGGTTTTTATTTACCATTTACATCACACTTTTAAAAGCAATTTCGGTCACAATTATATTTCAATTTATTGAATATTATATTGTTCACGGATGGTGTAATTGTTTAATTTAATGTTTAATGATTAAACAGTATAAAAGTCATGTTAAACAATTAAACGTTAAACAAAATTTGAACACATCAGAATGTTCATTTGAACTTTACTAATTGTGATTAGTGCTGGATGATACAGATGACAAAGATTTAAGATATTAAAAAAAAGTGACTAACTTGTAGCACTCATTCTACCTTTCAAATAATCAAATATTTTCAAATCAAAATCAATATTTAATTCCTATTTATGTATTTCTCAGCCATGCAGTAAGCAGGATAATATCCAGAAAGCTTGTCATTACTACAAAATAAACCTTAATTCAGTATGATACAACACTGATCACAGTCTGACAGATTATTTTTGTACATATATGTATTATTCCTGCCATATTGTTTTTCAAAGTCCCTTTACAGTAGTTAATAACCTGTATAATAATGCTAACTATTATCAGAAATGAGCAGACTTCAGGGTCTCACAGCATTTTTGTAGAAGAAGTAGAGGATCATGTTGGCGAGACGAGAGTAACACCAATGGCCGTGAACCAAGAGCAGCTTCTGCAGGTATCGAAACCGTGGCAGGGCAAAGTCACTGGCCATTACTGCCTATGAAAACAATGTGAACAGAACAGTGAAGACAGTAAATGTTAATACAAGTTCTGTGCAATTAAAATGATTTTCACAAAGCAATGGACCAACACTAGTGCATGAATAGGCGAAGCTTTAAGGATGCAAAAAAATAGGTTTTATTTTATGCTTGTGCAAAAGTATATATGTTAAATACTCAAAAAGGTAAAAAAAAATAAAATAATGCACTCCTTTCCTATAATGTTACATGATGGCCAATTGAGTTAAAGCGTTCAACCACATTCATATAAACAGGATTTTGACGACATTTGCCTTGAGGCCCAAGATCTATCAAATGAGACACACAAACATGGTGGCATGGCATCCATATACATGAATAGACAGAGTGAAACATAAGCTCTCTGCCACCCCTGGTGGAACAACCAGCCACCCCTTTTGGAGCGAAGTTTTGCTATGAAAACTAAAACTTGAAATAGTGGCAAAAGCCATCCTGACTGAAATGTCTGCACCCCCCCCCCCCGTTCGTACTCGAAAATGATCCCCCGTCCATCACCCATCTAGGATTGTATCAATCGTTTCTGTCGATTAAGCTGCAGGACTGCTGGTTGAGTCACGCAGTTTGATATACCATGGTCATGCTATCAGTCAGTTTGACACGATACCGCCATGTCTTGCGCTCTTTCCCACAAATGGCTGCACGTATATTTGTTCCCCCCTGCCCCCCCCCCCCCCTTTTTTTTTTTTTCCTAATGAATGCCTTCTCTTTTCCCATGTTTTGCCCCCCCACCGCCACCCCCCCCCCCCCCCCCCCCATAGATCAAGTACAATTGGCCCTGACCGTGCATCCCGCTATGTTCTCATCCTCGTTGTCATTCGTGTACACACACCTCAGGAAAGCATAAAAAACCAGGTTCCCTAGTTTTAGCCATGCCACTCGTGATTGAGATCAGTTTGTTACCCCTACTATGAGTTTAGAGGGGTTAATGTTCGGTTTATGGTGATATCGAAGGTCAATGACAGGATCCAAATTAGGGCATGTTACACATACCCGAAAGCGCTGATCTCAGGAGATCTCTCACGCTCCGAACCCCGCCCACCCCGCCACACTTCTTTTGAATGGCAAATCACGCACACAGAGCCCCCCCCCCCCCCCCATGGTGTCTCTTTGGTCCGAGATATGTGAACCTAATTAATTAATCTGCGGTGGGACGCAAATGAGGACAGAGCAGGACAAACCAGTGATCCATGGCGGAGTCGTCCTGCTCTCTCTTTCTCACCTTAAAAGACATAAGAATATTAAGTAGGCCAACTGCTAACTCAAGAACAGACTGAGGCCGGGTGGAAAAGCCATTTTGTGGGCAAAGGGAGATTTTGTATCCATAGGGAGAAACCAGAACGAGATAGGCTGTTCCCAGAGACGAACAAGAGGAGGGCGCTTTATAAATGATCTGCTGAAGGAACCATATGCTGCATATCGCCCAAACAAAGCAAAACTGCTGCCACTGCATACAGTGCATTTAGGTTAACTGTCCTTAAGAAAAACCCAAGGTGCTGTCAAAAACCCCAATGGGTCAATATTATCAAGGGGGGAGAAGAGGGAAGAAAAAGTCCGTCTTTTCCAAATAGTTCTGCTTCGGACCAAGATATTCAAGATCATGTGGCCAAATTTAAACAGTACCACAATTCTTATTGTAAAAAACAAACAAGAAAATGCCCTAAAATCAAGCAACTTATGTGCACAGAATTTATGTATTTTGTTATCTATACACATCAGCGTGTAGTCAAAAATTCATCTACAAGTTTATGACCAATGCAAGTTATACGGAAATACATGTACACTCCAATTCAAAAATGTTTCGGGGGTCAGTAGTAAAGATATTTTTTTAAAGGAAAATAATACTTTTATTTAAAAAGGATGCATTAAACTCATCTAAAGAGATAATGAAGACAATGATATGTACAAAAAAGTAAAATTTTTCTGTGCGTTTGAACATTCAATTGATAAAAAAAAAAAAAAAAAAAAAAAACAAGTATAAGTTCCATAAAAATTGTTAGCCAGTCAATAAACAGTTAACGCTTCGGATCATGAAGCTAACTGTTTTCCTTAAGCAAAGAAACTAAATTACATTTTAAAATATATTAAAACAGAAAACTGTTATTTTAAAGTGAAAAAATATTGCTGTTTTTAACTATTTCTGCTAAAATAAATGAAGACTTGATGAGCAAAAGACTATTAAAAATAATATTACATAAGGACTACAACATTTGTCAGATGTGTCAAGCACATAAAATCATATTGTGATAGTTATTTAGCACTGTACATTAATAAATAAAAAAAACGGTTATAAATTGTGTGTTCAAACGGTGTAATTTATGCTGTAAAACAAAACACAAAAATATGTAACTATTCTCAATAATATGGTTAACAACATTTAATTATTTCTATTTAGGGTTGTTTTCCCTGTTGCTGACCTTATCAGAAGAGACTGCAACTCATAACTGGGTTGTGAACCACTGGTGTAAGGTACCATTTATTAACTGTCTGAGTACAGGCTGTCTCCGTATCTTGGCCAAAACATCTTCATAAAACATGAATTATGTATATCCAGAGCCTTGGTGCATTAACTCTGCAGTCCTGCTTTGCAATGTTCATTCCTCTTGTACTTTACACTTAAGGCAGAGCGTAAAGTGTGGCCACAATGTATGGCTCCACCATCCCCTTTCAAACACCTTTATCAGCATTACTTCCCCTTGATCTTTTCAGTTTCTCCTTACCTGCATGCCCTCCTGTCCAGAGATCCCCACCCCAACATCAGCCACTTGGATCATACTAACATCATTAGCTCCGTCACCTAGGATGAATGAGAAAAACAGACACAAAAAGAGGGGTAAGCGAGTTATCAATTCCGTTTCACTTTGCACAATGTCAGCCTGCATTAATGCAAACATTGCATCAGCAGCAAAGTGCTCCGCTGGCAAAAATAAACAACACAAATTATCCGCAAAAGAGCCCAGAAACAAGCTGCGGTTTCTGAAATTAACTGGAATGACAGCGCATTAGCAGGGTGACATGACTTTACATCAGTGTCACCTTTTACACATCTGAAAAATTCTTACTACAAAGTCAAATCACACAGGAACCCAAAGAGGTGGCAGTCATGCTAAATTTTGCATTCCATTCATCAGTTCAAGTTTAAGTCTGAGCTGCAAATTGGTATAGGAATGTTCAGCTAGCAAAGGATCTAAATGCTTCAAATTAACTTCTTGACTGAAAATCTAATATTTTGGCTTGGTTTCATCCTATTCTATATAATTAAAGTTTTAAACTTCAATTAAGCCCTACTTAAACTAAATGAGGCACACTGTTAAACTATTAAACTGAAACCTCAAACAGAAAAAGGTATAAAGACAAAAATGTGGGCTTTAAGACATATCTGAAGGTAAAAAAAAAATCATTAATTTTAATGGTTATATAGCAGTAAGCAGACTAATAAGTTAGTTAGAGCAGGATAAAGGTTGTTTGTGTTTGATTGCTAGAGTGTGAAATCATTAACATTATGAAACAGACTCAAAAACATTCATAACTCTTGAATATTTTTGATTGTCTGCTGCATGAAAAGCCTCAGTCCAAACAGTTAGAAGTAAGCAAGCACATCAAGTCAGAACAGAGACATAATATTTCAGAATATCTGATCACAGGAAAACTAAAAAAAACCCCAGAGCTATAACAGACTGAAGAACTACAGCAAATTTGGTGGATATCACTAAAAAAAGGGCTCCCTGGAGGAGTTAGAGCTAAATAAAATAAAATAATAAAAATAAAATAGGCACAAAAAAAATTTAGATTTTTTAAATAGTTATTAAAAATCTCGTCTGAATTATCACATGAGATGACAGGTGTGGCCATTATGACAGAAAAAAAAAAAAAAAAAAAAAAAAAGACAACACAATTAGGCCTACATGATTATGAACTGTAAATTGACAACATTCTGTCTGAAAATTGTGTATGGTGAGAGGCACAGTGTACTTCAGATAACATACTATGTGTTCAAAGATGTTTATCTTGGACCTATGAATTTGCCTTGAGGTGGTTTTTAAAATCATCCTCTGTTGCCTGAGGCATAAGGCGCAGTGCTGACTTGACCCCAAGCTATCATCAAAAGCTGACTTTCAAGCTAAAAAGCTAGTAGGCTTTGAAGTATATAGAAAAGTAATAGCCCGCTGAGACCTTCAGTTGCCTTTGTCCAAACTGAAACAAACAAGCATAACAGCCAAATTCAACAATACCACCTTTATTTGAAGTACACCAACAAAGCAAATATGCTTAGCGTGAGAACCGGTAACATCTGCTGTGAACATGTCTGTACACCATAAATGTCCGTTCATTAGAGTCATGCGGTGATGACGGCAAGGCTCCGATTCATTCTGTAATGAAGTCTGTCATTTTCGAGGCAAAGGAGTTTATTTACAGCACCATTGAGGGTCGTTTGAGCACTCCTTCTCTCATTCCCATCCAAAATGACAGTTAATGTTTAAAAAAACCTGCTCCTGTCTTTCCATGAGACATAAATGAATTACAAAATCTTTATTAAGGGGTCATATGATGTTGCTAAAAATAACATTCTTTTGTGTATTTGGTGTAATGAAATGTTTTCATGCGGTTTAAGGTTAAAAAAACACATTATTTTCCACATAATAAAATATGTCGAAATTCCATTTTGTAAATTTTTACAAAGCTCATCGGTCTGAAAAGCAAGGTGTGCTGTGATTGGCCAACAATCTAGTGCGTTGTGATTGGCTGAATACCTAAAGCGTGTGACGGAAATGTTACGCACCTACCATACTGTGATGATGCCCTGTCAGGCCGGAGCGATGATTCAAAAACATGAAAGCCCATTATAAACTAGGCATTCGTTGCATCCAGTGAGGACATAATTACAGATTATAATGACTAATACTGTCTTTTTACGCGTGCATCGCGACGTGTAAACATAAAACCATGTCTGCATTTTTGATCTGAGAAACGACAAACAACAAGCACTACTCTGTGCTGCCTAAAAAACTTGCTTTAAATATAAAAAAAAAATATAAAAACTCTTTAAATATAAAAAAAACTTACTTACAGTCTTTGAGTCAGAACAGCCTGCATTGTAGTCTGCTCTACCAGGATCAGTAAACAGTCTGCATATAAAATGTGCTGCACACATCTGAATATTTGGGTTGAAGTGTTCTGGAACAGTGTTGTAAATACAACTTAACCACTGATTTCTAGTCATGTCTATTTTTGGAAGGCCAAACAAAGTAGTTTCGCTTCACAACGAAACACAGCGTACAACCCGCGGCCCTAGAAGTGAGCGGGGCTGGGGTGCGTGGAGGAATATACGGCCGGGGGGCTAGAGTGAGCGGCGGCGGCCGGAGGGCTAGAGTGAGCAGAGGCGGTGGATTCGACGATGGAGCGTCCGGAGGGCTTGTGGCAAACCACATGTGACGACCCCGGGATGGACTACGCTTCGTCCACAGTGAAAGCCGATCCGGCGATCCACAGCGCAAAGTTGTTGTATTTCCTCAGCAACCAACACGGATCAGCTCCAGGCATGACGAAGCAGTCCTCTTTTGGAAGGCCAAACAAAGTAGTTTCGCTTTCACAACGAAACACACAGCACCTTCACGACAATCAACCCGCCCCCCCACATGGTGGCGGCGGCAATAAAAATACTACAGCGAGAATAAAAGTTTACGCCTTCTTTCTTTTTTGCGTGAACATTTGGGCGGCGTTATGCAAATCTTTCCACATAGTGAGGTAGATATGTGGGGGCGTGTTAGAACGAGCCGTTTTAGATAGGCGTGGTTGACTTAACTTTTATAAAGAATATCTCTTTGGTTGAGACTTTAGTCTTTGCAACTTCAAAAATCTTCTTTATGCACCAAGAGCTTGAAAAACACTCCAAAGAGAAAGGAAAAACTGAAATCGCATCATATGACCCCTTTAAGGTCGGGGGAATGACCTGAGGTAACCCACTCTTTCTGCAGGCAGGTGTCTCAGTCTTGATGCACCTCGCATCTCTCTCTCTCTCTCCCTAAAGCCATCTGGATAATTAGCTAAAGTGCTGCGTAGGCTTGTAAATGTGGCATTCTGCACTGGGGAAAGGACAGACACGTGCCGTCCAGTCAACACTGAAATGTTTACTTGGCAACACCGGGGACCATTAATCTCCAAATTCAACTTGCCAAGCAAACAGTATGAGAAACAACAACAAAAAAAGAACATCTACTGTATGTTACCCATTTTGGACATCTTAAAAAGAAACAACCAGTTATTGTTTAAAGGGACAGTTCAAGCAAAAATTAGAATTCAATCATCCTTTACTCGCCCTCATGTCTTCTCAAACCCATTTGAGGACATGTGTGACCCTGGACCACAAAACCAGTCATAAGGGTATTTTTTTTTAAAATTGAGATGTATACATCATCTGAAAGCTGAATAAATAAGCTTTCCATTGATGTATGGTTTGTTAGGATAGGACACTATTTGGCCGAGATACAACTATTTGGAAATCTGGAATCTGAGGGTGCAAAAAAAATATCAAAATATTGAGAAAATCGTCTTTAAAGTTGTCCAAATGAAGTTCTCAGCAATGTATATTACTTATCAAAAATCAAGTTTTGATATATTTACGGTAGGAAATTTTCAAAATATCTTCATGGAACATGTTCTTTATTTAATATCCTAATGATTTTTGGCATAAAAGAAAAATCGATAATTTTGACCCATACAATGTCTTTTTGGCTATTGCTAAAAATATACTCAAGCGACTTAAGACTGGTTTTGTGGTCCAGGGTCACATATTTTGTACTGGTCTCAATTTTCCATGCAATTACAGTGAATGGATACCAGAGCATGTGAGCGAAGCGGAGCGGTGTGACGCTCCGCTACGTTTTCCGCTCTATGGACGTGCGCTCCGCTCAGTCGCTCTAACCGCACAAGCAAATGCTCCGTTAATATTCCGCTCACGCTCACCGTGAACCAGTTCCCGCTCAGATCCAGCTCCGACATAAAATTTCTCTAGTAGGCCTAATTGTTTAATGTTTGTAACGAAATTCTTGGATTATTGTCTAAAATTAAGCATGCTGATAAATAGCAATTATCATGCTTCAGAGCGAAATTCTTACATTCTTCTTAATTTTATTAATTGTAATGTATTAATTAAAATGTATAAAATATATGAATCTAACCTTAGCAAACCTACCTAAAATGCAAAAACTGAAAAAGTGTATTTGATTTTGATTAACTTTATTTCCGTGAAAATAGCTACAGTTGTTGTGCAATAGAACATTCAAAACAAGCTCATTAAAACACAAACGCACACACACACAAGATGAAATGTGTGTAGATCTTTACAAAATACACCTGGATTATAAAGCCTGTGAAAAGCACACAAAAGATAAAATGCACTTAAAGAACGCTTGCTTTATGAACTGATGTCAATGAAAGAAACACACTTGTCTAGTGTCAAGTTAAATAAGACCATAACGGGGGAAAACTGGGGTGATATTAAAAAACGTCTCTTGATGTTTACTGTTTTAGAATTTTACCTTTAAGAAACCTTAGATGGACAAAGTGTACAGGCTTATCTTGCATCGCTGTGCCCAGAAAACACCGCTCAGAGCTGGAAGAAAAGCACCTGGGATGCAATAGAAAGGAATTTGGGAGGGATCCAGCACTCGGATTTACCTAAAATCCAAGTGGTGTAATGAGGCTAATATATTCTGTGTCTTAGTTCTGTTTAGGACTATATACAGCTGAGGTGTATAGTTTCCTATCAGTGTAACTTAGATTATTGAAATAACGACGGAGAACGAATAATAATCGAATAACAATCGTTTCTACGACAGTCAAGAGGTATTGAGTCTTTTTTAAAGTAGTATTATGGTTGATTAATGGAAAGTAATAATGATTGGACGAAGTGATTACGAAATATAATAATTCGTTCCATGATTTAGGCCTACTAAAACTAGGGAACAAATTAATTAACGAATGAATGAATTCGTGGCAGCTAAGCCTAAACAAGAGAACAAATACTTAATTCGTGGCCATAATGTAGTCCTAGCATAAAAGACAACTAGCCTATTATAAATTCGTTGGCCGTGCTTGTCTGCATGTCATGATTGGGGCTCCGTACAACCGAAAATAACCTTAGCCTACCTGTTTATTCACTTATTATGGTATGTAACTAGCTCACCTTTAGCAGCACCATGTTTGCGTAGCACATCCTCATGCTTTCTGGCAATGTGCTGCTTCAGATTCCAATATGAATCTTTACTAACGCTCCCAGCACTCCCTCTCAGTTTCTTCTCCCTGCTCATTCTTAACTTTGATTTTTTACTTTACATTTATGTATAAGGCTTGCAACTTCGTTGAAACAATATCTGAACTCCATAACTGCTCTACTATTCACGATCTCTACAGGAATTCCGATCTCGACAGCAAATCACAAGGCATTCTGGTTGGCGAGCGGGGCACTTGAGTTTGACGCGAGCGGAGCGGAATCTTCAGAAAGGCGCTCTGCGCTTTTAAGGAAATATTACCACTCCGCTCCCCGCTCCGCTTACATGCTCTGAATGGAGACTAAAGCTTTCAAGCTTTAAAAATGATGCAAACGTTTCAGAAAAGCGGAACATTATTATGCACTGATACTCTTCCCACTGAATCAGTGAGCTGAACTCCTGTGCTAGATTCAGAAAGGAATCATTCACATGAGTTTTGTGAATCATTTAAAAACATACCAGTCAAGGACAAACTCAGGCATATTCAAAGATTTTAAGTGAAAACCTATTTTGTTCTGACAACATTTCTTTCTTTTTTTTCTTCTCATGAGTCCTTTTTAAAACATGTATGAATGGACCTTCTGAATAAAATATTTGCCTAGTGAGATAAATGTCTTTACCATCACTTTTGATCAATTTAACACAATTTCTGAGAAAAAAAATCAAAAAGCTTTTGAAAGGTAATGTCTAAACTGATCATGTTTTCTTTTGAAAGTAGGGAATAAAAGAAAAATCTTTCAATTATTAGGGCAGACTTTGTTGGATTGACTATTTTAATGGTGCTCATAGGTGTCCTTTCTGAAGCTTTCAAGGCTTCAGTCTCTGTTTATGTAATTGCATGGAAAAGAGCATGGAAAGCTCTTGGAACAATGTGAGGGTGAGGAAATGATGCCATCTTCAATTCTGGGCAAGCTATTCCTTTAAGCACAGTCACTAGCATTAGTACTGTGGAACACAGTGAAGTTCATTTGTGTGTATTATCTTAGCTGCAGTTATGTGATGTTTATGGCCACTAGGGAGTCATCACTTGCAGACTGGGCTTTAAAAGCTTTTTTCATGCAACAAATTCAGCTAAACGAAACACTGTTAAAAACTCACTTGAGATTAAGCATTTGCAAGAAACACTAGATTAAAAACGACCAAACATATCCACCACTTACCTATTGCCAGCGTCATGACCTTGAGCTTGTTACGCACTAACTTGACCACCATGCTCTTCTGCAGGGGCGTCGAGCGACAGCATAGAACGGACCTGCAACTTCGAGCCACAGCCAGGAACTTGTCCTCCAAACTCTTGTCCAGTGCGTAGGCCAAGGTCCGGCCGTCGATCACCAGCCCTAGCCGGTGCACCAGGAAGGGGCTGGAGTGGCCAGAGGAGGCCGGGGAACACACCGGAGAAGAGAAGTGGATGCCAGCATAGCCTCTAGCTGCTTGAGGATCTGGTCGAGGGTTGCAAAGGAACTTGGTCTGGATGTAGTGCAGACTGTTCTTGAGCAATACAGCACAGGCCTCCTAGTAAGAGTACACATTCAAACCAAAAAATCAGGAAGGTCATAAAAGGGACAAAGACATACAGAGAAATTACCCCCCCCCCCAAAAAAAGAAAAAAAAGATGACTCTGCTCGGAAATGCAACAAAACAGATCACAATTATGGTATAAATTATATAACATATTTACTGTACAAAATCACTTTTTTAAAGGGATACTCCACCCAAAAATTAAAATGTTGTCATTGCTTAGTCACCCTCATGTGATTCCAAATCTCTACGACTTTCTTCAGTGAAATAAAAAAAATCACTGCGACTGATATTCTCAAAATGTCTTCTTTTTGGTTCAAAAGTAATCCAAACAGCTTGGTTCCCAACATTTTTCGAAATATCTTCTTTTGTTCCACAGAAGGAAGAAAGTCATTCAGCTTTGTAATGAGGTAAGGGCGAGAGTATGATGATGACCATTTTTATTTTTGGGTGTACTATCCCTTTAAGCAAAGAAAACGTTCTGACTAATACAGCAAGTCGGTGATTAAGACATTCCAGGATGACAGCTCTTTGCCTGTGTGGTTTTTCAAAACAAAACTCATGTGGATGCATCACGTGATCTCCAAGGAGACAAAATCATGAAACATCATGAGAGCTCATTCAAGCCAGTTCAGCAGTTCTGTGAGGGAAACACCTACAGTCTAATAGTGAACATGCAGGGGAATATGGGTGTTTTTTCAACTATAGACACTTTTGGTCCTTTAGGTCTAAATAAATTACCTTACAAAATATTTTCATTTGTGGTGGCCAGATATGTACTTTTGATGGCTGATATCTTCGAGAGCAGGTTAGCTGATAAAAAGCCAATATATGCAATATCACTATTTAAATAGTCTATTTAAAGTAATGATTAAAGAGTATGAGGGCACATAAATAAAAACATTCTGTGCATGGGAAAATTATTTATAATAAACACTGCAATATCCCATAAACATAAAAATGGTCATGACTGACTTTAATTTGAAGATAACACATGTTGTCGGCGCTGATAGCCTTGTGGGCAGCGCATCGACATATATCGCTGTTGCGCTTCGGACGTCCCATGTTCAAATCCTGGGTAATGGGTTCAAGTAACATGCTACAATCTAATATCATCGTGTAGTCGACACCTCCTTCACTCCACATCCGCCCGCATGCCTTGTCACTCCAGGTACTCTCCTTTCACTCCCACTCCGCCTTCTGTGCGCCTGCCCTGCCTTTGCCACCCCCCTGATTGTCTGTTTTTTTTATTTTGTGATTTCCCCCACCCCACCCCCCCCACCCACCCCCCCCGCACCTGCCTTAACAAGCACCAGGGCATGCCCCTGGCCCCCCACCCCCAGTTTTTTTTTACGTCTCCCTAAAGATGACATTTGACAAACAAATAACAAAGAAGGAGGCACGCAGAGCCACGCCAAGAGCAGAAAAAAGTTTGGGATTCGTCGATATTAGGAGTTCAGAGGTAGGAGCTAGATATATATACGGGATGGTTCTACAAAGTGATATAGCGATAGAGACAAGATATTATTCGCAACCAATATCAAGAAAAAGCAGCCGATAATGGCTTTAAATGTATATATCGGCATCGGCCCGATATGAAAATATATGCCGATATGTCTTGCCGATAAGAGGAATACATTAACTCACATGTGCTCAGGGTGTGCTAGCGATTAGATCACGTCAGCAGTGTGGCTCGTTCTTGAAGCAAAGTTTTGCTCAAATGATGATTAGATTCACGGTTTTGGATCGCTGCATTTAAACTGAGAATGCACGTACAGAATGACGCATTCGGTGTATGATAGAGTAAACATTAATAGCACGTGCAGCGGCAGCCTCCCCCAGGTCCTAATGCCCACTGAGTAAGGAGATTAGGATAGGGCGTAGGGGGCGCTGTTGGCCTACTTCTAATTAAATTAAAAGTAAAATAGCATACATAAATAACATTTAGACTGTGTTTCTGATGAAATAAAGCAGTAAATAATAAAATCATGAGTATGTTTTGATTTAAAGTTCAGAAGCTATAGCTTACATGACCAAAAAAACAAAAACAACAAACATGTCTCTTAAATTAAATAATTTTATATATACAGTATATACCGATTTATTCATTAATGTGTAATATGTTGTGCATGTGTGTAATTTGTAAGATTTTCAGAATTTTTACAACTCTTTTGCTTTAGACCATTTACAAGTGTTAAATCTTAAAATAAAATATTAAGGTTACCACTGCATCTTCCTGGAAAAAAAATGCAACGATTGAATATAATATTTTATAGTTATTTTCAAATCTTTCAATGTACCTTCATTACAAAAGAACTTCATTGTTGTTTATTTAATTCTAACAAATAAGTTTGTTAAAAACTAACCAAAATTTAAAATAATTTGCTTATAATTTCTGCACAGGAGAGACTTAGTGTTGTTTCCAAACAAAAGGAAATATATCGGTATTGGCTATCGTCCAAAATGAGTTGAAAAATATCGGCATATCGGATATCGGCAAAAATCCAATATCGTGCATCCCTAAAAATTAGTAATCAGCCCTTGGGAGATTAAAGTGCCCATAGTGGAAAAAACACTCATATGATAGATGGGTGAAGGAAAAAAGGTACAATAGTGGGAGAAATAGAACTACAGTTTGTGTTTTCAACTGGAACAATCAGGCCTACAAGTTATGAGCAATACCTTCAGACATTTCTGTCATTCCTGGTTGCAAAAAGCAAAACAAGAACAATAATAATCAATAAATCAGATAATAAATAATTAAATACAAGATCAAACAGAATCTACTCCAAAGATATAATAGAATTATAAAAGGCTTTTTAGCCCCTTGTGAGAACTGGTATGAAACATTTCCAAACTCTGTAGTTGCAAGCAAGTTGTCAGCTGGAGTGGGCAACCTGAGAGTAATAGTTACTTTTTTAATAAGGCATATGTGAAAGACAGTTCCCCGTAGTGTTGGGAATTCTGAGACACTTCAAGCAAATCAATTCTTTCAAACATTTCAAATTTAAATGAATTGGTTCTCAAATTCAGTTTAGTGATTATTTCAACTTCATATTGTTTGGAGATGAGGAATCTGACCAAATGATTGACTGCAGAAGTAATCACCAGATAAATTGTTTATCATAACAGTCATTAGATATAGACCATGTCTCACTCAGTAAGCATTTCGAGGGAGAAGGAAGTGAGGAGAAAGAGCAGAGCTCATGAGGAGAGACTGCATCAGTGCATGCTGGGTGTACCTGTGAGTCAGCATTAAGAGTGATTATCTCCTCCTCTGGGTCCAGCAGTTTGCAGGCATAGGCAATGTTGACGGCAGTCTCTTGTTTATCTCCTGTCAGCACCCAGATCTGAAGGCCTGCTTTCCTCAGAGAGGCGATGGCCTCGGGAACCCCATCCTGAAGTCTGTCCTCAATACCTGTTGCTCCTATTTGAAAAGACAGACAGAAAGATTTTACGTGTCTGTTACTAAGCACTTGTGTTTTGAATCTCGAGATATATTAATAGGATAGTTCACCCAAAAATGAAATTTCTGTCATTGTTTACTGACCGTCAAGTTGTTTCAAGCTTGCATGACTTACTTTCTTTTGCTGAACATAAAACAAAATATCCTGAAGAATGCTGGTAACCAAACAGTTACTGGTCCCCATTGAATTCCATGGGGAAATTACTATTACAGTCAATGGGGACTAGCAACTGTTTGGTTACCCACATTCTTCAAAGTATCTTCTCTTGTGTTCAGCAGAAGAAAGAAACTCATACAGGTTTGGAATGACATGAGGGTGAGTAAATGGTGACAGAATTTTTATTCTTGGGTGACCATCCCTTTAACACCAGGTGTAAATTAGTCCTTGATGGACTAAGAGTGCTTTAGGAACTATTATTACCCAGAAGTTGGAGGTTGGTCTCTAGTCCTAATGCAGACTCAAAAAGCAGTTCCTCCCTCCTCTGTATGGCTGTCTCGGCTTCCAGGTGGCGTTGTAGCCAACTGGCATACTCCTCCTTACTGACAACCTGGACCAAACAAATACAATCACATCACTGATAGAGGTGCAACATCAGCATTATTTGCAAAAAATGAGTTTTGATAAAGCACTGGTTGTCACTATTTCAAAACGTTTTTCTAGCTTCAAAGGGATGCATGAAAAAAGGAAAAAGAGAGAAGAGCGCAATAAAGTATTCTGGTTGCTGGTTTAAAAAACAAACAGGTGGAGAAAATAAAACTAACACAATAAGAGGCTTGTTAAACTTTAAGCAGCTCCGTTTATGTATGAATTCACACTTAGCTGTGTGAAAAATAATTGTATGCAAGCTGTTCAAGGCTTCCCTTCTGTTAAGGTGACTATTTAGCAACAGTGATAATGAAGCATGCCAAAAAGAAGAAATGATAGAATTCATACTTTTATTAAAATGATATAGGAAGTGTTAGATCACAGCTGGGCTTTAGTTAGGAAAAAGGGGAAAAAGTAACGTTTCGTTGGTTAAAATTCTGATTGTCAATGACAGCAGAAATCTAATTCAGTAGATCCGAGGAAGTATGTGAAAGTTTGTTGAAAAATTGTGGAAAAAAACAAGAACACATCTTATCACATCATACGGCAACCAGACTCCCATGAGGAGCTCAAGACACTGAGTTAACAAGTCAGAGAAGAGAACGAGAGCATATATTACGATCCATGAGATACAGAGAAAGAAGAGAGATGAGAAAAAGACGGACAGAGAGTGAGAGATCTGTCAAACAGATCAGCATTCTGGGAAAAATCTCAGAGTTTTGTAAACCATCGGTGCAAAAACACTTTTACATTTTCAACAAACACTTTGTTTTTATCCAGTAAAGTCCACCCAAAAGCGTACAAAAAAGTGACAAATAAAAATGAGGGCTATCAATTGATTAAAGATTCATATTAAAGATTAAATTAAATATATATCAAATATATATCAAAATGAAGGTTATTCAAAAACATTATTTGTGTAAGATTATATTATATCATATTAAAAAACTTTAATTTTCCAATTGTTACTGAGAGTCCGTGTTACCTTTTTGGCGATACAGAGTGTCCTGAGACCATCTGCAGCATAAAGATTTAAGTAGTTTTGAGTTTTATACAAGATTTTCCTTTGTCGTTTTCCTTTGCAATCATCTGCAATACAAAAACACAAAGAAAACCAAAAAGAAAATTAGACAATCCATCAAAATATTCTAACATTTAGAGAAGGATTTACTAAACTAATATTAAACACACAGTGTGAAAAACACATACTGTAAGCAGACAGCTAAACTAATCACTTCAGCCTCTTCAAGGATGGTTCTCTATGTTGCCATTGGCTTCCTCAACAAGGCCAATAGATTTCATCAAGATGGCAGAGTGTTTTGACAGGTTGACTGGATAAGCTGGCGTGTTCGAGGGGTTGGGGTGTGACAGTGTGTGTGGGGTAGGTTTATCGCTCCTGTGTTATTGCTCAGTGCATTGCTTCCTTGCAGGAAGAGTTGAACAAACTGTTTGATCACTTCCCAACACGGACGACCGTCAGCCAAGACGAGGGGGTGAGAGTGCCAAACCTCATATTTTCACCGAATGATTCATCACCACCCCTGCAACTGTGGGTCGACTGGATGTGTTTTTTCAGAGACTGATGCATTGACTCAGGTATTAAATGTTCTTAATAAACCTATTATGGGTAGTGGGTGATGTGGTTCGTCGTGGTAGTCATCCCCATATCTGGCCCTGGGTCACATGAGCCCTTCAAAGAGGCGAAAATGGAAAAGTGTATATCTGCATGGTTGGTCTTTGTCATATATGGAGGCACAGTTTTTTTAAAAGGTTAAGTGGGGAATTTTTAAACCACTAGCAACACAAAAGGAGTAGTATCTTTCATGTCCACAGCTAACTTCATGTAGGACGACCTATGAACCAAAGTTTAATGCCTGAGAAGTATGTACAAAAGTAAGTAAAATTATGTCTTGGAATTTAACCAGAGGTAGCTACTCACAGAAACAAAAATTACGCACCAGTTTCTTATTACTGAGAGACGGAAATTATTGCCATTCCCTTAGCAAAACATGGTGTCCTTTTTGTCCAACAGTGTAGGGAGGCCGGGTTGGCACTTTGGAACATTTTTGTCTAGTGGGGTCCTGTCATGGTGGGGGTGTTACGTTGGTTCAATATTACTTTAGACTGGGGGACGATAGTGTGAGCGTTGGTGGTGGTTGTGTGTGTGTGGGGCATAGATGGGTGCGTGTGTAATGGTTGTTGCTGGCGGGTTGAGTAGGTTGTTCAAGACAGCTTTATGTCAATGAAGTTGCAACGATTTTCTTGTCAAAGACTCGAAAGCTGTGTGGCTCAGGCTGGCACCTGTAGTCTGTTTTTTTGTGCATTGTGTCATTAGACAAGCATGGCAAACATCCCACTGCTTCTGAATGCAGCAACTGTACCTTCAGTGGGTCTGCTGTGTTAATTGGAAGCCCACACCCAGAGGTGAACAGTGGCTCTAGCTCCTAAAGTACAGGAATGTACACTGAGCGTGTGTGTCTATGTGCATAAAACAGTTCATAGTCTGTAGTGAGGCACAGTCTGGGTGTGTGTGCAGTTTTATGCCAACTAACCCCAACGTAGGCTGGACACTAATAAACCTGGGGTTTTTAAACATATTTCCAGGCTGCCAGCTAAACACATGACAGAAAGAGGAAATGACATAACTACTTGCAATGACACTAGCTTATTGTCCATATAGCTGAAAAAGTCTCAATCTCAACTGCACAAATCTTTAATGCACTTTCAATGGAAATCTATGGTGCAAGATATTCGCTATAAACTAAAAAACAAACAAACAATGCTAGGCCATTCCTTAAACATGTTAACAATTAGACTAGTGTGATTAAAATAACTTGCTAACCTTTTCTGTGTAAAAAATAATAATAATGAAATGAAAATGAATTCACCACAGATTTTTTTCCGTATTGTGACTTTTTTTCGTAAAAAAAGGAAGGAAAAAGTGACAAGATTCTATCATTGTTGTTGAGTGTATTTTAGATATGAGCATTGCACCCAAATATTATTGCCAGCTCTTGGGCGATTGTGGTAAGTCAGGTTTTTAAATGCTGAAAGAAATCAAGTTTATGACAGTAATAAAAAAAAAAACAAACAAAAAAAACAGATGAATCGCTCACAATAAGATCTATAATATGTTTTGTGCCGACTTTAAGGTTTTAAGTAGTATTTTTATTTTATTTTTTTTACAGATAGCAATGTAAAACTCAGAATATCCTTGAAAGAAAATTAATGTACTTGAGAAGCAACATTGTATTTTATTAAGACTTGTACTTATATACTTTTGCCTGAATATGTGTTTAGTCTTACTCCACTTCTTATTCTACAGTTTTCTTTTCATACAGCAAATATATAATTTTTTAAATATAACAAATTAAACACAAGGGACAAAATCTGTCAGTGCAATAAGATGAAATACACTTAATATCTTATGAAATGTATCTCCAAATAAATTCTTATTTTTTCTTATTCTTTTTTTTTTTTGTGGTCTGAAAAATATTAGTCAATCTTTCAAATGCACCAGGAAACTAGAAAATTCCACCCAAAGGAAGCGTGTTGGCAACACACAACCAGATGTTTGTTTGTTTAGAACAGTAGCCTGTGACAGACAAATATGCCACCTTTTGTATACAAATATACACACTCTTTTGAACATAAGAATTATGTAACATATTTTACAAAAATATCAACTTCAACAAATTATTCTCTTTTCTAATCTGTAACATACTGAAAAAAAATGCTAAAGAAAGAAATAACACTGAAAAAAATCCATGTTCTGATTTATTCTGCTCTTTCCTCCAAAAAGATGAGCAACCAGACCACTTGTGAACTATTCAAAGCCATAGTTTAGTCTCTTTTTTTGGCTGTTGTCTTGACATTTAGATATAAAGCACAGGGCTGTGCATGTAGTACTTCTGTTCAGTCATTTATGTACACCGCATTAGAGAAAACTGCCACTGGAGCGGTTCTCAGTCTACCTATGCCATTAGGATAGTTTATTACCGCTAAAACCCTTGGCTATACATCAAGAGTCAAGAACAATCTGGAAGCCATCCAGAAGATGTTTGGGTGAAGGGTACGTATTGCCCTTAACATGCTGACTATGTGGGAATCAAATGTCTATCAGCATAGATCAACAGTGTACATCAAAACCCAGAGGCCATTTTAAGCACTCCAAAGACAAGAAAAATTCAAAACATTTCCTTGAAAAATCACACCGTCTCACTGTCTGCTCTTAGTAGATGGTGGCTCTCTCTCTTCCAATTTCTTGGAGACATTAAAAAAAATCTATCCATTCAGTGTTCTGAAGAAATCAGATGACTTTTAGCCATTTGGCCGTGAGCCGTTATTTATTAATTCTGCTGGAATAGGCCTCATGCACCGTCTAACTGGGGCACGGAGAAAAAAAACAGACTTCATTAAAACTTTAATATGATCAACAAGCGGTCTAAAGCATAATCAACACTGAACATCAAAATAAACTAACCCAGAATATTTGATTCATTTCATAAGGGGGAAGGTTTGACAGCATGCCAGGCGTTTGTTAATCTGAATTCCAAATATAAAAGAGGAGAGCCATTAAAAAATAAAAAGAATAATTCAAAAAGTTAGACAGTTGAAATCATAGATGGTGAAATTCATAGAAAGTGTCTTTTAGAAGCTACAAGATGGATGGGAGCAAACCTGTCAGAAATACAGCTTCAAACTTTCAATAAGATGAACTAAGATGAACTTTTCAACAAGATGTTATGAGTTATGCTGTTTTTGTTATATCTGTAAAAATAATAAAGAAATAATTGATAATGGGTAGGTGAATTAATGAAAAAAAAAATGCACCACTTGAGGCAGTTATAAACTACTTTTATTTTTAAAGAAATACTGGATACTTTTATTAAGAAAAGGATGCATTAAATTGATAAAAAGTGGCAATAAAAGCATGTATTAAAGGGATAGTTCACCCAAAAATGAAAAATTTGTTTTTATCTGGCTTACCGCCACGGGCAAGTTCCTCCCCCGATGTAGGTGACTTTGTTTCTTCAGTAGAACACCAACGAAGAGCTTTTTTTAAACAAACAAACCATGTGCAGTCCTGATCATCTTTATTAAATGGGAGGTGATCATTGTGAATCACGGCTTTGAGAGTAAAAAAAAAACATACACAAGTAAAACCCAATTAAACCCTGCGGCTCGTGACGATACATTGATGTGTAAAGACATGAAACGATCGGTCTGTGCAAGAAACTGAACAGTATTTATATCGTTTTTTACCCCTCTGATAATTTTCGCTAGCTCACTCGCAATGTCCGATTCTGTTTCGACAACAAAGGCCCTAACTCGGTCAAACTGGCCTGTCCTGAGTGGCGGCGCGGCCTCCTGAGTGCGTTCTCAACAGCAGGGTCCGTGAGGCGGCGTCGTCTTCTTCATCTGCGCCAATGGCCATTGACACCCTAAACTGAGATTGTCAGAATAGTGTAAATGGTCCTTTGAGATTAGTGGTGGTATATGCACTTATAAGGATGCGATCCGCCGTAAAGCAAGAAAGAATGATTACGGCTCACAACTTCAAAGAGGACACACCGCTGCTTCAGGCAGTTCGAACACTCCGGACATTGCGTGAATCATAGGTAAAAACAATAAAATAATGTTAATGTTCAGTTTCTTGCACACACTGATCGTTTTGTGTCTTTACACATCAATGTATCGTCACGCGCCGCAGGGTTTAATTTGGTTTTGTTTGTGTACGTTTTTTTTTTACTCTCAAAGCCGTGATTCATATTCACCTCCATTATAAGACTGACAGATTGCAACGGTTTGAGTTAAAAGTCTTCGTTTGTGTTCTACTTTAGAAACAAAGTCACCTACATCTTGGGGGTAAGCAGATAAACATCAATTTCATTTTTGGTTGAACTATCCCTTTAAAAAGGATTATTTCTTTTCATCTCAGCATCCCCTAAAGTAAAAAAAAAAAAAAAAAAAAAAAAAAAAAGTATACATTTTTTTTCCCACAAAAATCTTAAGCATCACAACTGTTTTCAACATTGATATTAATAAAAACTCTATCTTGACCCAAGCACTAAATTAGCATATTAGAATGATTTCTGAAGGATCATGAGACCTTGAAGACTAGTTTAATTGCTGTTAAAAATTCAGTTATTCTAAATTATAGAATTATATTATATTTATAATATTTAATTGTATTTTACATAATATTTCACAAACCTTTTGATCAAATAAATGCATCTTACCGACTCCATGAAGCACAATCTTTTGAATGATAATACATGTACATGTATATATACATATACAGGTGCATCTCAATAAATTAGAATGTCATGGAAAAGTTCATTTATTTCAGTAATTCACCTCAAATTGTGAAACTCGTGTATTAATAAATTCAATGCACACAGACTGAATTAGTTTTAAGTCTTTGGTTCTTTTAATTTTGATTATTTTGGCTCACATTTAACAAAACCCACCAAATTCACTATCTCAACAAATTAGAATACTACATATGACCAATAAAAAAAAACATTTTTAGTGAATTATTGGCCTTCTGGAAAGTATGTTCATTTACTTTACATGTACTCAATACTTGGTAGGGGCTCCTTTTGCTTTAATTACTGCCTCAATTCGGCGTGGCATGGAGGTGATCAGTTTGTGGCACTGCTGAGGTGGTATGGAAGCCCAGGTTTCTTTGACAGTGGCCTTCAGCTCATCTGCATTTTTGTGGTCTCTTGTTTCTCATTTTCCTCTTGACAATGCCCCATAGATTCTCTATGGGGTTCAGATCTGCTGAGTTTGTTGGCCAGTCAAGCACACCAACACCATGGTTATTTAACCAGCTTTTGGTGCTTTTGGCAGTGGGGGCAGGTGCCAAATCCTGCTGAAAAAATGAAATCAGCATCTTCAAAAAGCTTGTCAGCAGAAGGAAGTGCTCTAAGTTCTTCCAGCAAATTCTTTGTGTAATCGCAGTGCAAAAACGTAACGTTACTAGCGAAATATTTCAAAAAACACAATGGCTCAACACCAGCAGATGACATTGCACCCCAAATCATCACAGACTGTGGAAATTTAACACTGGACTTCAAGCAACTTGGTTTATGAGCTTCTCCACCCTTCCTCTAGAATCTAGGACCTTGGTTTCCAAATGACATACAAAACATGCTCTCATCTGAAAAGAGGACTTTGGACCACTGGGCACAGTCCAGTTCTTCTTCTCCTTAGCAAGACACCTCTGACGTTGTCTGTGGTACAGGAGTGGCTTAACAAGAGGAATACAACAACTGTACCCAAATTCCTTGACACGTCTGTGTGTGGTGGTTCTTGATGCCATGACCCCAGTCTCAGTCCATTCCTTGTGAAGTTCACTTATATTCTTGAATCGATTTTGCTTGACAGTTCTCATAAGGCTGCGGTTCTCTCGGTTTTTGTGCATCTTTTTCTTCCACACTTTTCCCCTTCCACTCAACTTTCTGTTAACATGCTTGGATACAGCACTCTGAACAGCCAGCTTCTTTGGCAATGAATGTTTGTGGCTTACCTTCCTTGTGAAGGGTGTCAATGATTGTCTTTTGGACAACTGTCAGATCCGCAGTCTTCCCCATGATTGTGTAGCCTAGTGAACCAAACTGAGAGACCATTTAAAGGCTCAGGAAACCGTTGCAGGTGTTTTGAGTTGATTAGCTGATTGGCATAAACCATATTCTAATTTGCTGAGATAGTGAAATGGTGGGTTTTTGTTAAATGTGAGCCCAATCATCACAATTAAAAGAACCTAAAGACTTAAACTACTTCAGTCTGTGTTTATTGAATTTATTTAATACACGAGTTTTCACAATTTGAGTTGAATTACTGAAATAAATGATCTTTTCCACGACATTCTAATTTATTGAGATGCACCTGTATAAGACGTATATGAAATGGATGGGAGAGAAAGGGGCATTGGTTTGGACATGACATGAGCCAGACTCAAACTGCATCACTATAAGCTTAAAACTCTAATATTTTGAAATATACCCTGCAATGCACATCTGTATTTCGCATCAGAGCAGCCTAAATGTTTTAATCCCCTAGAATACTAAGTGTGGGAACACTTTTTTCAATTCATGTTCATAACCTGTGGCTGGTCCTGATCAAAAGATCCCATGATGACCGAGATTCTTGGCACCCTTGGGTGCTAAACTTTGACTTACGCTCAGTCGCGGGTGTTTTACACACTACCCTGAACCATCCTTTTTCTTAGTCATTCACACCCCGAGTGTGTGCAGAAGCTCAACGCCAGCGCAGCTTGCCCAAGTGTGGAAGCGCCAACGAGGTCACCCTGTTATTCTGTGGGTAAACGGCCACAAGAATGCCACACCCACTTATTTAGGCCCGGCCTGCATAACGCAACCCTGCCTCGCCGGTGAGCTTCCAATCTGACCCTCCTCATATTCTGAGCTCCGCACATTAATTCCCCGATCCAAAGCTTTTGTTTTAATCAAAGGAGGGTGGGGTGGGCCGGGGGCTGAAGGCAATTCTGCAGGTCATGCTCCGACGTTCTTTCTTCTCGTTCAGCTTTGTAGCGGGCTCTCGTGGGGCGCCGAGGGCGGTGAACATCCATGTGCTGCACCCTTTATGGGAGGAAACTAGCGATTGGTGGCTTGAGACTGGATAGCTGCTGTTGTTGGAAGCCAGAGGGTCAGCGGAGTCTCGAGTGACCAGGCGTTGAGAAGTCTCGATGGTCTCACCTGGACTCATCAACCTCGTTAGGCTACGCACCGTTGAATAAGACCTGAGGGCAACTATTTTGTCATTAACAAATCTTCTCGTAGATGATATTTGCGTGCTATTTAATACTGCAGTCAACTGGGAGGCCATGATTTGTAGAACCATTCATACGGTAACCCATCCATGAATGGCAAGGCCAAATTGTTTTCCGTGCCAAATAGCACATGTCACCTCAAGAATGAAAGATTCACTAGACGATAACCAAAAAATAATAGTTGCTTGTAATTATGAATTATTGGCATTATTATTTTTTAACTACATAGAAGACTATGCAAGGTTGTGCCTGTGTGCCACCAGGACTTTTAAAGTTAACTCAAACTAAACCATATGGAAACACTTGATAAGCTTACATGTACGCGAAATAACTACAAAATTTATTTTAGCTACTTTACAAGGCAATTTCTAATTTTCATTTAGTTTAATTTGATGTATTAAAATAACTAAAACTGAAATAAAAAATTTAATACAAAAAACCATATAGACGCCCTATTTTACAAAACAATTCGCACAAAAATAATAAAATGACAAAACCATCACCTCACGGAGATCAAATGCATTCACTATTAAACAAATGCTATTACATTACACAGACACACAAAAATAAAATTGAATTCAAATTATTAACAAAAACTATAATATTATATCAACTAGACACTAAAATAACACTGGTGTGAACGGAATCCATTAATAATCACCTTGAGACCAAATGGTTAAAAATAAATCGCAAAAATGGTTTAAGAAAAGTAAATTAGTTAGAAGAAGAGCTATTAAATTGTTTGTAGATGCTACTTGGTTTGATACATTACATTTTAATTCAAGCTTATTTATATATTTATTTATTAAAGATTTCATTAAGATTGTGTTTAACAAATTTAAATTAATTTACAACATTAATTTATGCACAAATAATCGCTCTCAAAAGAGAGGATTAATTAAAAAATCGTAATAGAGAAACTGCAAGTTAATGCAAATGAAATATGGCAGAACTTTAAGCAGCCATCAATTTAATCAAACACCAAATGCAAATCACTCAGCTCAAGATCAGACTTGTATTATGAAGGGAGGACAAGTCTTTGATCGCAGTATCTGCCAGATCTTACATACACACTTGTAGAAGTATGCAGGTCATACGCGAATGCTGGAATGGCTCCAGAAAAGGTGGATTTTGAGGGCATCTCATGCCATAAATTAGTAGAGGGCAACATTACACATTTGAAGGATAGACCATAAACATCTTTTACACAGAAACAGGAAGTTGCTCCAACTCTACACAGCAGAAAACCACCAAAGGAAGTTAACTGCGGCCAAAAAAAACACCACAGCCCCCACACAAGACATTAAGAAATTTGTGTGATCAAAATCTGACATGAGACACTTCAGTTGTCCTGAGATTAAAACAAATCTCAATCTTAAACCAATATCAACAGCTGTTAGTGAAGCATGATACCTGACAAAAAAGCCACCAGGATTGAAATTACTTTAAAACTGACTATTTAATTTCAGCACTGACTTCTTCTCAACGGAATGTCCCGAATTGCATCACATTACTGACGTAAAGTAGGTTGCGAATGTCAGTTAATTCCTGGTGGTCGGTCTGCTTACCTTCTGCCGGGGTTGATTGGGTGAGGACACAACCACAGTGTTGCAGATAGTGAGAGCAATGAAAAAGTCAAAGACGTCACACAGGTCAGGTGGGATCTGGTTCAGGGACTGACTGTGAAAACGCATGAACTCCATCTGACTGCTGCACTCATTGACTTTATCCATGAGCTGGGGATCTGGAGTAATGTCCTTTTCCTGTCAAACCAATCAAATAAAAGAGCAAATATCATTAAGCATTGGGATAGTGGGATAGATATGTACAGCTTAAGGTGGAGAAGATACGTTTTCTAACCATGGGACTGCTGAAGGCAGTGTGTTTGGACAGAATGCTGGCTCGTTTGGCTTCGGCTCTGCTCCCGGTGCGACGGTGAGATTTAGTGCTCTGTGATCGCAACACCACTTTTCCACTCTGGTGGCTGATGACGCTGTCCCGCCGTGGGAGAGTTCCACCATGAGATGTACAGTCCTCCTCCTCTGAATCCATTTCCTGGTACATAGCAAGCCTCCTTGCTGTGGGAAAGACACTCTTTGAAACATCTGGGCTGTACATTGAGGACCTAAGGACCTAAGCACTTTTTCCTCATGCTAGTCTTTAACCTGAGCTGCCTTACTGGGGTACAGGCTATAGACGAAGTGAACTACATATTCATTCAATCTATATATACACACACACACACAAACGTTTAAAAAGTTTAAATAATTTAATTTTTAAAAGTAGTATTTTATTTGGCGTCACCTGTGTCTGGCGGGCATTATTTTGATCAAAAACTCTAAATGATTTGACATTTTAAATCAAAGTGTTGTCATTAAATGTGCGGTTTTTCTACTCTAATATGAATTTTTTTTTATTCCTGTAATGGCACAGCTGAATTTTCAGCAGCCATTACTCCAGTCTTTCTAATATGTTGTTTTGGTGCTTAATAAAAACATTTCTTATTATTATCAATGTTAAAAACAGTTAATATTTTTGTGGAAACGGCAATCTATCTTTCCAGGAATCTTTAACAATTGTAAAGTTTAAAAGTACAGCATTTATAGGAATAGCAATTTGTAACATTATAATGTCTCTTAATTTTGTTTAATTTACAATTCATCCTTGCTGGATAAAAGTACTACATTTCTTTTAAAAAAATAATTGTTGGTAACACTTTAGTTTAGGGACCAATTCTCACTACTAATTGGTTGCTTATTAGCATGATGTGAAGTAACCTAAAACAAAAAAAAATTGTATTGGCTGTTTATAAGTACTTATAAAACATATTAATGCCTTATTCTGCATGACCATAATTTACCCCATATCTAAAGTTAACCACTACCTTAATAACTATAAATGAAAATGTATTGAGACAAAAGTCATAGTTAATAGTTAGGTAATAGTGAGAATTGGTCCCTGAAATAAAGTGTGACCTAATACTGCTACATGTATTTGAATGATCTTAATTTGGGGGCTTTTTGATAAATGCCATTAATTTTAATCACTATGATTAATTACATTAATTGACATAACATGTAATTAACTATTAATATTTTACATGATTGACAGCCCTATTATTTATACAACATATTGCTCATTTACAGAGAATTAATGGTGTGCAAAGAACTACACTGGCCCTTGTTTTAGCACTGCAGATGCTGAGAATCCTAACCATTGGCATCATGCGAGTACTCGACTCCTGCCACAGTACAACGGCGAAACACCATCTTGTTTTCTGTGAGCGTGCCGGTCTTATCAGAGAAAATGTACTGCATCTGGCCCAGGTCTTCTGTGATGTTCAGAGCCCTGCACTGGAGGTGAGAGTCTGTTTCCTCATCGTACAGCTCCATGTCCTGATGGATAAAGTACACCTGGCATATCTTCACTATTTCAATGGAAACGAAGAGCGAGATTGGGATCAGCACCTGCACCAGAGAAAAAGAGAAGTAGAGAGGTTTGTTGTAGGTTCATGCAGGGTCATCATTTCAACTTCCGCTGAGCCTACAAACCAGATGGGAATTAAAGGAAACGTTCATCCAAAATTAAAGGCGAGTCATTATTTAACTGCATGGTGACTTTAAATCTAAAATAATTCGATTTCTTCTACATACGAAGCATCAATGTTAATCTGAAGCACATGGTAACATTCCCCTTACACCACTTGCTATTCACCTGCAAAACTATAATCATGGTCAGGAAGAGATAAATGGCTGAGACCACTGGAGATAAGTCTGTTCCTTCTGGGCTCAGGACGTCAAAGACAGGCCTCTTATCTCCATACTGGAACATCCACAGGCCATGTCCTAGAGGAGGTTTCAGAGACAAACACTTGACTGTATAAGGCATGGTAAAATTGAATCTTATTTTTTTTTTTCACTGAAGATGTTCAAGGAATCTAAAAATGTTGAACTAAAAAAAAAAAAAAAAAAAAAAACAAAAAAATCTTGCTTCCTCTAAAATGCGTCCTCAAATCAGAATACATTCAAGCAATCACTGAAGAAGTATTTTTTATATTATTGTGGTAAAAAGCATAAAAATATAAATCTTTTGCTGAAAAGTGAATTAAAAATGATTTATATATTAAAATAACAAGATTGTCTGAAATAAACATTTCCACATGCTTAATTAAATATTTTAACTTCATCTTGTTTGATTAATTTTTGGTTTTAATTTGGGACTTGATGCTAAAATAAGATTATTCATAACAGATGAATCTGCAAAACAGCTTCACATTACTAACACTTTACAACAACAATGAAAAAAAGAAAAGAAAAAAAACTTAGAACGGTAACTAACACAATAGTAAGTAATATTATATGGATAGTTTTGATGAGCCACATATGACATTTTAAAATAGCCATTATATGCACACCTCAAAAACATTTCAGTTATGACAGCAATAATAACTTGGAAGAAAAACTGACAAGTTTTACGTACCGATGGCGGAAAAGAGGCACATGACCAGAAGGATGATGACACACCAGAACACATCTACGTTCATCTGCCGCTCCAGTTTGCTGCGTTTATAACGAGGGCCGTTGTTGTTCAGCATTGCTTTTGTTTCATGACCTAAGAATCCGTGTAAAGCAAAACACTCACTTTTTGTAAAAATAACATGAGCTGCACCAGTCAGATGACCAGTCATCAAACAATTTCTATGTAAACATGAAAATCACAAATCACACAAAATTAGCAATTTTGTTCTTTGTGTTTGTCTTAATACTAAGTATTTACCATATCTTTTTGATTCCTTCTAAATGCTATTTGTAAAGGTTTTTTTTAATTCGTGGTGACATTTAAATATAAAAATGTGAAAAATTTAAAAATATTAAAATATGGGGAAAAAATTAATAAAAATTACATACTAATGATATAATTTAGATATTGTGTGAAAATGATTTAACACAAATTATAAATGTCCAACAGTTTTTATTTCCTTCACAATCCATAAATTAATCAAAAGTTAGTGTACTTGTAACAAATTAGTCAGTAAACTGCATACGTGAGATGCGTGTAAAGAAAAAAAGAAGGTAAATTAAATGTTTAATAGAATATTTAAAAGTATGTAATGTCCAATAAAACAGCATCATTTCCCAATTATGCATAGAGTGTAAATATTTAAAATAAAAATAAAATTAATTGCACTTTTTTGTGATGGATGAAATTACTAAAATAAAAGATCTATGATCTAAGATCTATATGTTTGACATAATACATCATTTCAAATGTGGTGGAAATGACACTTTAGTGGACAGCATGTAAAATTAAACTACTGTAGTGGACTTTTCCAGTCCTGGTTTGGAAAGAAGCAGCATACCTGCATAGATGACGATTCCTACAGCCTCCTCTGTGTTGCGGATGGTGCAGCCCCTGAGCAGCAGATTGTCTTTGTAAAGGCCGTCTCTCCATCCCACTGCGATGATGTTGTTATATATATTTACAGTGGGTACGGAATGTATTCAGACTCCCTTAAATTTTTCATTCTTTGTTATTGCAGCCATTTTCTAAAATCATTTAATTTAATTTTTTTCCCTCATTAATGTACACACAGCCCCCCATATTGACAAAAAAACACAGAATTGTTGACATTTTTAAAGATATATTAAAAAAGAAAACCTGAAATATCACATGGTCCTAAAGTATTCAGACCCTTTGCTGTGACACACATATGTTTAACTCAGGTGCTGTCCATTTCTTCTGATATTCCTTGAGATGGTTCTACACCTTCATTGAGTCCAGCTGTGTTTGATTATACGGATTGGACTTGATTAGAAAAGCCACACACATGTCTATATAAGACATTACAGCTCACAGTGCACGTCAGAGCAAATGAGAATCATGAGGTCAAGGAACTGCCTGAAGAGCTCAGAGACAGAATTGTGCAAGGCACAGATCTGTCCAAGGTTAGCAAAAAATTTCTTTCTGCTGCATTTGAGTTCCTAAGAGCACAGTGGCCTCCATAATCCTTAAATGGAAGACTTTGGGACGACCAGAACCCTTCCTAGAACTGGCCGTCTGGCCAAAAAAAAAAAAACGAGCTATCGGGGGAGAGAGCCTTGGTGAGAGAGGTAAAGAAGAACCTAAAGATCACTGTGTCTGAGCTCCAGAGATGCAGTCGGGAGATGGGAAAAGTTGTAGAAGTCCAACCATCACTGCAGCCCTCCACCAGACGGGCTTTATGGCAGAGTGGCCCGACGGAATGCCTCTCCTCAGTGCAAGACACATGAAGCCCGCATGGAGTTTGCTAAAAAACACCTAATGGACTCCAAGATTGTGAGAAATAAGATTCTCTGGTCTGATGAGACTAAGATAGAACTTTTTGGTCTTAATTCTAAGCTGTATGTGTGGAGATAACCAGGCACTGCTCATCACCTGTCCCATACAGTCCCAACAGTGAAGCATGGTGGTGCAGCATCATGCTGTGGGGGTGTTTTTCAGCTCCAGGGACAGGACGACTGGTTGCAATCCAGGGAAAGATGAATGCGGCCAAGTACAGGGATATCCTGGACGAAAACCTTCTCCAAGTGCTCAGGACCTCAGACTGGGCCGAAGTTTACCTTCCAACAAGACAATGACCAAAGCACACAGCTAAAATAACGCAGGAGGGGCTTCACAACAACTCTGGGACTGTTCTTGAATGGCCCAGCCAGAGCCTGACTTAAACCCAATTGAGCATCTATGGAGAGACCTAAAAATGGCCGTCCACCAACGTTTACCATCCAACCTGACAGACAGAACTGGAGAGGATCTGCAAGGAGGAATGGCAGTGGTTCCCCAAATCCAGGTGTGAAAAACTTTGTTGCATCTTTCCCAAAAAGACGCAGGGCTGTATTAGATCAAAAGGGTGCTTATACTAAATACTGAGCAAAGGGTCTTAATACTTGGACCATGTGATATTTCAGTTTTTTTTCTTTTTTAATAAATCTGCAAATGTCAACAATTCTGGTTTTTCTGTCAATATGGGGTGCTGCGTGTACATAATGAGGAAAAAAATTAACTTAAATAATTTTAGAAAATGGCTGCAATATAACAAAAAGTGAAAAATATAAGGGGGTCTGAATACATTCCGTACCCACTGTAAATATATAAGGCAGGTTTCATTTACACACTTGTTAAACACAACATATCTATGAGGATTATACATAATCTGAATCTGAATTCCTCATTTGCTAGAACTTCATTAGACAGGAAGCTAACAACAACCGTGTGATGTGGATATTGCCAAGGGATATCCACATAATTCTGTGTCCCTTGTTGTTGACGACATCAATCCATCATATTTGACAGTCCACAGGGTTTCCCTCAGGATCCCTCTTTCACAGCACAAAATCAATAGTAAAGCCATGACCTCAGTAAAACGGCTCTGTACACAGGTAAAGCCCTGAGGCCAACTGGATCTCACGTTCAGTCAATGCAGCACTTTTTGTAAAACCCCAAAGCCATGTCATAAAAGAATTGAGCAAAGTAAAAAGATTCTCATGATAAATGAGAGTGAAGGAGTGGCGGGGAATGAAATCTTAAATTCAACGAGACCTCCGATCTGAAGGATGCGTGTGATTCCAACAACGGGAAAAGGTTCAAAAGGCCCCAGGGCTAAACTTCCTGATAAAAATGGCGTCATATGCAAATTAATTTGTGCTGAATGAGCGCTGAATGCTAAACAACCTGTGGAGGGAGCTCAATAAGCTTTAAGGCAAGCACTAATCCCAGTGCTAAATTCAGGATTACATCTGTTAGTTAAAAAGCTGTTTGCTGTTGCTGAACTTTTCCTTTGTCAATTATCTGACAAGGCCTCTGGCAAGTTTTTGTGTTTTTTATTCCATAGTAGTGCATTCCTCTTTGAGCTTGGCCCTGGTTCATACCCAGACCTGATATATCAGCTGTATGTACACCCCATGCTGTCAATCACAGTTCTGGTTTAGCTCAGAGCATTTGCCTATTTGTTAGCTTGGACAAAAGTGTCAAAGTATGGCTAGGCAATATGGTCCAGTTAGGCCTTGATGGTAAATGTAATAACTGTATATCATATGCCTGCAAAAAGCATCTTTCTCTTAGGTCATTTAAATATAATTTATGTATTATGATGGAATAAAATGTATTGTAATCAAGATATAAACTGCAAATACTAAATCATATTTCAGTTTTTAGGATGCTCGTACAAGCATAGTTCACTCAAAATTGAAAAGAAAAAAAGTCTCCTATCCTCACAAAGGCTTTATTATATATTTCTTATATTAAAAACTACAGTAAAACAGTTAAGATTGTGAAAATAGTATTACAACTTAAATAACTTCCCCCGCTTCAGTAATTTAAATGTAGTTTTTCCTGTGATGGCAAAGCTGACTTTTGGTTTGGAGGACTCGCTGGAGTATCTCGCTGGTGCGAGATACTAAACAAATGTTCATTTGATCTTATGGCGCTGGTGACTAAGGAGACTACGAAACAACTTGAGTCAACACGTCAGGAGTCGAAAACATTGGAGTTACAACTTGGTGAAATCCTCAACAGAAGTAAGTTAACAGAACTGAAAAAAGATCTTGACCGACAATGGGCAGAACTCTCCACTGAGATTAAAGCGACTAAGTGGAGGAAGTTTCCAAGGGACAATGATGACTATGAGCAAGGAAGGATGGAAAACCAGATTCACAGACTTCTCATTGTAGTCGAGCCACCTTTGAGGTCCCCCTTGGACGCTGACAGCCTGGGGAGAATAGGTTATGGGTCTCTTCAACATCGGGAGACTCTGACTCTGATGCTGCTGGTCGATGGCGGAAAAGCTTGGGTTTTTAAACTGCACTCGGGCGGAAGTGCATGGTACGGATTGGAAGGCAAGAAGTTCAAGAAAAGATGTAGAAGGGGTAAACGAAAGAAGTTCTTCGCTTCCTCCACAACTGACGAGGAGCAATCAGAGGAAATGGTTATGAATTTCTCAGACAAGTCACTTCCTAGTTTTTGCATTGCTGCTCTTAGCAAAGGCTAAGTTTTTTAGATCCCTGAGACTGAGGGAATTCTTTGGTACAACTGAAATATCTACTCCGTCTGATGATGCTCCTTCTGTTACTGTACAGCGCAGTGTCACTCCTGATTCGTCCAGTATTCATCTTCCTTTTAAAAAGGAAGTCAACCTTTATCCCCCACTTAACCTGAACGCTCTTTGATACTACTGCGCTTTGTTAAGCTGAGTTTAAGACTTTGCTTTAACAAAAAAAAAAAAAAAAAGACATCTACAGCATATATAATATTTATCAAAAGCGAGAGGTATGCTTTATTTGAATTTAAAGGAACACTCCACTATTTTGGAAAATAGACAAATTTTCCGACTCCCCTAGAGTTAAACAGCTGAGTTTCACCGTTTCCTCGAATCCATTCAGCCTATCTCTGGGTCTGGCGGTAGCACTTTTAGCTGTAGCTTAGCATAGACCATTGAATCTGATTAGACCGTTAGCATCTTGCTCAAAAATGACCAAAGAGTTAATATATTTTTCCTATTTAAAACTCAACTCTTCTGTGCTGGGGACATTTTTCAGGCGCTGCGTAATATCATTGTCCTGCTCACCCATGGTAATGGCAGCAAATTCCTTGATTATTACGCAGAAGTAGAGATAGTTCCTATCCATAATCGGCCTAAAAATTGCAACTTTTCCCTGTTCTGTGGGTCTTAGTGACACTAATTTAGTGACAGAGATTCCGTTTTAATAGGGGGGAAAAAAAAAAAAAAAAAAAAAAAAAAAAAATCAACTCCTTTGTATTTTTTTGCGAGATGCTAACGGTCTAATCATATTCAGTGATCTATGCTAAGTTACAGCTAAAAGTGCTACCGCCAGACCCGGAGATCGGCTGAATGGATTCGAAAACAGTAAACCTCAACTGTTTAACTCTAGGGGAGTTGGAAAATGAGCCTATTTTCAAAAATAGTGGAGTGTTCCTTTAAAAGAGACACTGATGTGGTTGTGCACCCTGTCGATAAGGGAGGGCTATAGTGCTTCAACGAGCTACAGATTATGAGAAGGAAATTAGGAGACCATTGCATGATCGTGTTTTTTATGAACGTTTACCTGCTGACCCTACTAGTAAATTGAAAACTTATGTTCATTCCAAGTTACAGCAACATTCTGAAAACTGAGAATTCAGAAAAAATGAATAAGAAATTCTTAAAGTTGATTTTCCGGTTACACCTTTGATATATACATTGCCTAAGGTTCACAAGGGTGTGGATTCCCCTTTGAAGGGTCACCATTGTGAGTGGTATTGGTAGTCTTACTGCGAATATTTCTTCTTTTGTGGATTACTTCATTAAACCGTTTGTACCCATGTTGCCATCCTATGCAAGAGATTCTATGGATTTTATTGAATCATTGTATGCTGTTGATTTTTCTGTCGATGCTGTTCTTCTCGCTAAACTTGATGTTCAGAGTTTATATACTAACATCCCTCATGAGGATGGCTTATGGGCGGTGGAAGATAGAATGGAGTGAAACCTAGTACTAGCATGTTTGCTGGACCTTATAAATATTGTTTTGACTAATAATTACTTTTGTTTTCAAAATGATTATGTACAAGTGAAGGGTACAGCAATGGGCAGTAAAATGGCATTAAATTATGCCCGCTTGTATATGGGTGTATTTGAAAATGAGTTAATTTTAAAATTATTTTTTACCTAAGATAATGTTTTATAAATGGCACATTGATGACATCTTTATGATAACAAATTCTACACCCGCTGAATTGTTGCTGTTTTTGAATTCTCTCAACTCTAGAACTGAACACTTGAAGTTCACTATGGAGTGTGACACAGAGAGTATCAGTTTTCTTGATGTAAAGGTACACATTTCTGAGGGTAAACTTCAAACTGAATTGTATCGCAAACCAACGGATCGAAACATGATTTTAAGAGGTGATCATTTCCAAAACCTCTGATTAAAAGCCTGCCTATTAGCCAGTTTAAGCATGTGCGTAGTGTGTGTAGCACTGAAGAGTCTTACTCTCGATGGTCCGCTGATTTGACTTCAAGATTTCTACATCGTGGTTATCGTAGGGAATGGATAGAAGAACCTAAGAGGAAATTTGATGATACATCTCAAACACAGTGCCTACGTGCTACAGGTAATGAAACACAATCAGGCAATGGCCCTATTTGTTTGGTTAGGTATTCAGCATTGGGTGTTTTTTGAAAGGAAACTTTTACAAAGGGAATGTTTTTGGATTTATACTTAATACGTTGTCCCCTTTTGGGTTGAATGAAGAATTTGATATTAAGCCTTTTCTATAGGATTGTGTGTTTTTCTTCATCTGTTTTCAGTATGGTTTGAATATTTTGAGTGATTATTGATCTGTATTGATTTGTATTTTACTTGTATTGATTTGTATGTTTATTAAGCCGTTTTATCTCTCTCTCTCTCTCTGTGTCTTTCCTTATCTTTTTTTGTGGGAGTACACCTACATAGTGATTGAATGTGTCTAATTAGGATGACCACCTGTTACTTATAAAGAGATGTACCTCAGTTCACGTAACTTGTACCTAACGAAGACCTGATGACCGAAACGTTGCAATAAATATTTCTTATGGAGCAGCTATATCAGTGTGCGGACAATACGTTTGATCTTTTGTTAAAGCTGACTTTATAACAATATTTAGAATTTTTTATATATTAAAATGGAGAACAGTTGTATTTTTCGCAATATTACTGTTTATACTGTATTTTTAAACAAATAAACAACCCTGGTGTTTATAAAAAACTTGCTATAACATTTTAATATTAAAACATCTTATATATACACCTTATGTATAAATTTGTGATACATAATTTTTCATTTTTGTCCATAAAATGCAAGTCACTGGGGCCAACATTCACGATTATTTGAAATATCTTTATTCAGTTCCACAGAAGAAAGTAAGTCATCAAGTCATACAGATTTGTAGCAAAATTGTAGATGAGTAAATGTTCATTTATGGATGAATGAATGTTTTAAAAGTGTGTAATTGGCAGAAATGTTGTTTATTGTCTGCTGCCTGTCACGTCACAGCTCAGATTAGCTGCTAATGTACATGTTTGTGTGGTATCATCAGTCAGTAAGCAATGCCATTTTTTTGCCGCACCAGATTAAATAAGCTGCCTTAAAGTGCACCTGGGAAACTTGTATCTCAGAGTCAGGCATTCGTTATTATGATACATGTCACGCATTCAAGACACATAAACACAGAAGTTGCCTAAACAAAACAAAATAATTATATTGTGAACAAGAACCTCAAATAACTGTAACTGAATTAAAAATGATGAAAATGACATCATGTAAAATTAAACTAACTTGCAAAATCATTCCAAGTTTCCTACTCGTAAATACAAATCTCCTTGGTCACCCATTTGCTCAAAATGACGATATTTTTGACTCCACTTGAAGGGCATATTAGTTACATAATATTTACCATTAAGGTGACTGGACCAAAACAACATGCCCATGCCCTCCAGGTATCATCTCCTTAGCCTGCACTGCACATATTCGCCAGCTGGGATGATATCTTAATGCAATAAGCTGTCACTCCAACAAGACACAGTCCTTGGCGCCCACCGTGCAATATGTACCCCCTTTTGCTCCGGTAAGCCCCTTTGACAAAAAAATAAAAAATGCTGGCACCACACCAGAAGCATCTGTTCTCAATCATCCAGGGAAATAAATGTCATAATCCTTCTGGCTCCTGTCAGCTGACTCACTGGCCTGCTTGTCATTACCATACCATGTGCAGCAGATTTTCATCTAAACACAGGAGATATACTTCAACCTACACAGCCCAGTTGTTTTACTACTGCTACAGCAGTCTGCTCAAATATAGTATGCATGCTAATCTCAAGCCTTTGACCTGTATGCGTTAGCCACCATTTAAGACTTTAAGACTGCAAAATAAACACAGTACAACCTTAATCCACACTTTGAAAGTCTAAATACCAGATTAACAAGCCTTTTTAAAAAGTGAGAATACTATATACTTACTTTTATTTCATGAATTTTGTCGTCATAAAAATGTGTATATTTACTAGGTCGACTAGTAGTCGTTCATTTTAAGCGCAGAAGCTAAATGATTATAAATGTGTCAGGGAAAAACAGCAAGGAGGCTGCATTAACATTTTAATAATTCACTGATAAACTAGGCCTAGTGCTTTCTTTGTTCTTGGTTTAAGAGATGAACTCGGCGACACTGACTCGTCATCTCCGCAGTAGTGATGAGCCTGTATGCATTTTCCATACTGATTACATAATCTGAGAATATCTGTTTTCCATTTGAACTGGTTCATTTGAAAGTAGACATTTCACTCTCTATAGATATATATTTTTATGTCTGTAAGGCAAACATACACTTTGAGTTTTGCGCTCAAGTTCACAGAGACCGAGACGGCAGAAAGCACACCCTGTTTGCTTTCATTATTTTACAAAAGCACGTTCGAGTCTTTACAGATTCGTAAGCTGTATTACTCTTATCTGTGTGACCAAAAATGAGGGAGTATTTCAGGAGTAAGTGAGCGTAAGTGAACGATTAGTTGACTATTAGGGGGCAGCCCTAATATTTACTGATATAGCAAGGAGACGTTAGAAACAGTGGTGATGGGAAATTGTTACTGTATTGTATTACTGTATTTTTGTTGATATATTTAGAAAAGTGTCTATAGTAACACTTAGTAAAATATGGCATCAATTATTGTTACGGTCAATAATATGAATAATAATATAAGCAAGGATCACACATTTTTGCCCTCTGGCTCTTAGAAAATACATTTGGCATCTAAACACACCATCTTACAACAAAGGTGGAAAACATTCCACATACTTCGGCAGCAGCATGGCAGCATAATTTATAGCCTCCTTCCATCTTCCAACCCTAACACTTACAAACAAAGACCCATTCCTATACTCCAGCAGAGAACACTGCTGGTGAGAGATGGTATAAGGTACAGTAGAATAATTAGGTAGAATAACAGGGTTGAAAAGTCACCAGAATAATGCTGGAGTAAGAGAAATACACACTGCCTCTCCATTAAAAATATTTAACTGGATCTATGTGGGTCACAAAATAACCATTCATCCCGTTATTTGAATCTCGGCAGCTAATGGAATTTTAATCACTTCCGGCAAAACAAAACCGTGGAAAGATCTGTTTTGTCTAAATGGTTTATAGAAATGAAGATCATTGAATATAATGAAGGCGTACAAATTTCCAGATGGGATATTACGTTATTAGCTATACATATAGGGTCAAACTAATTCACAATACAGCGATTTAATCAAGTGAATATTTTAAGAGTGAAAAGCTATGAAATTTCATTGGAAATAATAATGATTAATGCCATTAATCATGATTAGGTTGGGCCATAAACTAAGCAATAATGTAAATGCACTTAAAATACATAAATGCATTATACTTACATGTATCCACGAAATCTGTTGAGGTCATTGTTGGGCTTCTCACATTCAATAACACCGTTGTATTTTAATGGGTCAAACTCACAGTCCTGCAAATGAAAAACAAATGTGCAATTTGGGATCTGAACATATAAATACATTTAAACATTTAAAATTAAATTATTAATAGACATTTCAACCAACAATTAAAAGCCTGTCATCAATCTCATGTTTCAAAATTTCAGTTTATTCCTCATTCAAATCTTTTTATGATTTTGGAAGACTCTGAATATATAGGGCACACAATTTATTAACTAATTTTTTTTTATGAATCAATAGCAAAAGGAACTTTTTCCGAGATTCACTATTTTTTGGCTACACCACTCTTTAACATTCGGTTTTTGTTGTCAAACTGTTCAGATCAACTCTCTTATTGCCATCTTGAGACGCAACACATAAAGGGTGAGCAGCAGTGAGGGGAAATTAATATTTGACTTTGGTGAGTGGTGTGAAATGACTAAAGTTATCTCAGTGGGCAAGCACAGACCATCTGAATACACACACTATCACATTAACTGTTCTTGACACCAGCATGCTTCTATTCAGTTCTTTACTCAACTTATTTCACAACAAACACACCCCAGTCCTGAACACTCACCAGGTCGATAAAGCTGCGCACCACCTGTCTCTGCTTGAGGTTGGTTTCACCATCCAGTGTGGCCGTCTCAATGTGACACAGGTGGTCAGGGTCGCTGCTGCTGAGCAGCAGAACATCCGCCGGCAGAATCTCGTTGCAGCGCAGACGAATGAAGTCTCCGACCCGCACCTCTTTCCAGTATTTCTCCACATACAGTTTCTCACTCCTACAAAGGGCACAAGAATACAAATGTAACTTACCCATAATCATGTTGCAAAGAAAAAAGGCTTTGTTACTTCACAGAAGCCATTGTGTCCTAATGCCTTCTAATATTGAATATTCAAATCATTACATTTAATTTTAACGTTCAAGTTTAGTTGGAATTGAAAGATGGATGGAAATTTTCTAGAAATCTAGAAAACCTCAGATTCACTGATTGAGATAATACCACAGAAACAAAACAGTCAGACGCTGGTGAAAATATTTCGGAACTTCATCAGGACAGACTAAACAATATACATTAATCTGTTTTTCTTACCCATTGGAGAACTGTGCTCTTAAAAATAACGGTCTAGAAAATGTTCAATTTTCTCAATTTGCTTTATTTACCATAAATGTATTTTGACACTTGCCTCTGCTGCTCGTGTTGTTTTCTGCATTAGTAGTGAACAGATTCGTAAGCAGTAAAAGTGAAAAAACAACAAGATCAAATAAACTCCACACAGGACTGAACAACAAACAAACCACATCTGTGCCATGTTCAAAACTGGGAGGTTAGTGTTCATGGTGCTGGCCTAACATGATGGGCAACATGACGCCTGTTTCAGGAGGACAAAATAATATTACAGGGCTTTGGCAAACATGGCTGCAGGGACTCTGGCTCTCCGAGCGCCGCTGCTAAACAAACCTTCCTTCTGTTTCTTTTCCCGCCCTTCTACACATAAGATCACTCTTTTACTGCCACGTGGGAATGTAGGGTGACCTCTTACACAAACTTGGCTTCAAGAATTGTACAAAGTAGAGGAAGAACTAATTCTCCATGGTTTAAGAGGATGGAGAAGGATTCACCTAATGGCAAAGGAGGAGAGGTGAAACGATTGCCACCAGGAGGTTTCTTGCTTGAGGTCTCTTGGCATCAATAGCTCGCTGCCGGAATGTTATCTGTACGCCGTTTTCATCTTCCCAAGTCAAAAAGGTTTTTTGAATGGGTTTTTGTTTAAATGTCTGAAATAAGGTCTGTGGCTAACGCAAGCTCAAGATATTTTCAAATTTTATTCTATGAAAAAATACATCCACCTTGTGACTTTTAGAGCTTGTATTTGGCTTGAAAAATGTGGTTGCTACAAAAAAGTGACTAAATGGGACTACAGAGGCTGTTGGGAGCATTAAACAATCACTTAACACAAGTGAACTCATCTACTCACTAGTTTTTTTATTTTTATTTTTAAATAAAGACAGTTGTCAGAGGCTAGGGTGGTGACACTGAAGTCATGTGATTATGGTTAACTTGGTGTACTTCTGATGAATGTAATTAGGCTTCAAAATTCATGAACGTTGTGTTCATTTGTGAAGATAACCATGATAAACAAAACGTTTAAGAATCATAAACTTTTGTTGGCCACAGAGCTTATTTTCTCCAATAATCCAAAAGCCAATGGAAAAAATCCTGTTGAGGTTTGTTGTCAAAGCACAAGGTGAATGCTAACTCACCAAGGGGCTAGGTCCCTCACTGCTGTGTTTTGAGGAAGTCGCAAAAGACAAAATACAAAACTGCCAAGAGCCACTCATATTTTTTCACTGTTATTTTGAGGCTGGTACTTACACTTCACCTTAAAATCAACTCTGAACCTACGTTTAACTGTACTGCTGATTACAGGCACATGAATGAACCTGACAACAGTTGGAGGAAGCAGGGCAGACCAGGATTGTCATGCGGATTTAACACTTATAATGCAGTCACAATCTAGCTATTTTAATAATTATTCTGGGTACTGTAAAAACTGTTGACAGTGAAGGATTGGGAGTCGGGGGCGGCTTGTAAAATACATACTCCATATAATGGAGACAGTGAAGGAACAAAAGAGCAAGTCGGAGAGAGAGGAGAGAGAGAAGAAGAGAGAGAGAGAGAGAAAAAATTAAGTTTAGTGCGATAATACATTTGTAAACAAGGATGACCATGAGAGCACAATTCACCAATTTAGCTTCAGGTTAGATCTTAGTTTAAAAGTCATCAATGCTACAGGTATATGGACTAAAAGTCACCAAACTCCCAATTTTAAATTCTTTGATGTGACGTCATGAAACCTTAAGCATTCAAATAATTTAGGTGTCTTGCAATTGTGTAATTTCATCAAGCGAAATACATTTGTACCAGTTACTTGCCCTTCAAAAATGTAATGACAAATCTAGTTTTAAAGTCACAATAAAACAGAAGTAGCAACAGATCTTTTCTTCCATATTGTAATGAACATCTGAGTGTAATGGGTTATTGAGAAAAAAAAGGGTGGTGTCATGTGATTTTCACCAGATGGCATTTTGCTTAAATATAAATGCACACAATAAAGTTAAAAAGAAACATATTAATGGATTGATTCCAATAAGATCTGTAACATGCATTTATATGTATAATGAAATTTGTATTCTTTCTTTAACCCTTCAAGCCACATGATTTCAATACCCTTGGCTGCATAGTTTAATTTGAGCATTCTGGAGAATATTGCCTTCATAGTGTCTCTGATGCCGTGAAAGGCTTTGCTTCATGTCGAGGCAGTTACATACAGCCCTGAGGATGAACTCTACTATGTGCTATTTTAAGAGGAGAAGTGTGTATGTTTCACATCCAGATCTGTGATTTTGAGTTGGAATCATTGAAGACATGGGTCTTAGTTCACATTTGACAAGTGAATTAACTCTGTGAGAAAGAGAAGACGAAAAAAGCTAAACTAAATTATGGCTGCTTTTGGCATAAAGATGAGCATGATAAGTGGAGGTTAGGGGAAAATATGACTTCAAGTTATTTATAAACCTGTAACAAAGCTACAATCTAGAACATGATTTAACCCTTATACCTAATCATTTAGAGAAAAGGTCAACCAATAATAATTTTTATTAACACCAATAACTACTAAATAATGCATTTAAAAAATAATGCTACAAAAATCATTAAATGTCCAGCCCCATGTCTTCAGTAACGTTCTGTGTTAATAATGAATTCCTACTAACATACAAACAGTGATGTAGGGCATTGCAGCACAGCTAAATCCCCAAATAAGCATTCACCAGATGAAGGAAACACAAGATATGTGCCAACAGGGTGTATTTCCTTATACGTTTTTTTTTGGCCTATTCTCACTCAAAGATAATTACCAAATGTTCTAAATATAAGAGTTTGGTTCTATGCTAAGCACAGTCATGTTGTGTCACAATAAACTCCCATGTGGACTCTGGTGATTGTTTTTATTTCATCTCTGGAGTTTGAGGTCATACTCTAGAACCCTTTATGTGTCACCTACAGCATTACTATTAAAAAAAAAACACTAACATCAAGTAAATTAAGATAGAAATGTGCAAGGAAACACAGTTGGGATTGGAGATGGATTGATATTCTAGCATAGTCCTAGAGAAAAGGCCACTGGAACGGAACTTTAAGGTATTTTTCTCTAGAGACACAATGTGGAAACGGTCCACCAACAAGACTTCCGAGAGAAAACAAACTGCTCAGCAGAATAAAAGCTTCTATGGGTTGGTCTCTTAAAGGCAGATCAGATTTTGGTTGATCTTTGTCTACACAATTCCTACAAATCCAAATTGTCCCATACATACAGGCCAATAATGCATCACAGCCAAAGCTGAAGATCCAATATCAAAGAAAAACAATTACTTAACAAGTCAGACCCAAACTCAATATGGCTGTGCGATATGGACAAAAAAAAAAATTGCGATTTCTTTGATCAATTTTGCGATTTCGATTTTCATCACGATTTTGACACACAGACATGCTCTACAGTCATAAATGCATTCAATGTGAATTTGAAACATATTTCCAAAAGAAAACCAATTAGAGCATTATCAAGAAGCTGTAACATGTCTCTAGAACAGACATAAGGCAAAATAATCACTAAGTAAAGGTGTAACAAAATGTCTCTAGAATAGACAATGCAGAAAAAAATAAAATAAATTTTTGCCATGCATTGGTCATAGAGCTCTTTGTGGCATTGCCTCAATTGTTGAACTAGATTTGTTGCGCCAAGTTCATACGTACTCAGTCTGCAGTGCGTATACAGTACGTGTATGCAATGCAGAAGCAGAAATTTCCGTGCCAATCCATGTTATTTTTTTACTGCGAATAATTTGCTGTCACTTTCAGCGCATGCAGCACAGCAGAAATAGACTCGGTGCGGAAACGATCGCAGAATGACTGCTGCAGACGCACCTCTCCTGGAGCGCACTGCCGGAGCGCAATCGTGTGCAGTGTGAACGCTCTGATCCGTTAACATGGGAGCAGAAAAAATACGCACGTTCTCGTGCTATATTGAGGCGTGCTGCACTCTGATTGGTTCGGATAGCATACTGCGGGCAGTCGGGGTGCGGAAAATCGTGCTATAATGCGATTTAGAAATCGCGCACGCTCAAATCGCGATTTTATGACGATTTCGATTAATTGCACAGCCCTACTTTGAACCATTGACAGAAACTAGAGTGAAACTGAGTGGGACAGAGGTCTCATGGGAGCCGATGAAGAGAAGAAAATGGAAAACTGTGCTTGTCAAATTGTTGCTGTAACAAAAGCAATGATTATTGACAAGTTTTCATTTTTACAGTTTCAGTTTTTCATGTTTCAGTCAAGATTTCACCATATCATATTTATTCATTTTAGTCAATGCTAAAGTGTGTCAAGCTGCAGAAAGATCCAATTTTAACCAAATTTTCAAAAATGTACATATAAACATAAAAACATACATTAAAATGTCATGTAACATAGTTAACATGCACTGTTCAGAAATAACCAATATACTACCATGTCACAATGTAAACAGATTTTTGTAAAAGCAGTGCGATATTTTTGTTGTAAGCATTTGAAAAGAGCAGCGAGAAACACAATAGAAAGTCTTCTGATCCCGCTGCTGCCCGCCGAACACAGGAAAGGAGGAGACACACTCGCTTTCTAGCCATTTCTATTGTTTTCCTGATCCCTCTGTCTCTCTTGAAAAATTACTCGCATTATTTTACGAGTTACACTTGATAGTGCTCTCAAACACACAATAGGCCATGTCAAACTGTCTGAGAGGCAGGTTATGAAGGTTTTAGTCATTTTCATGAATAAAAAGAAAAGAAAGCAGCACTGACTCGAGATGTCCCCATCACAATGCTCACAATCGGTCTTTGCTGCAACATAAAAAAAACATTTTCAGGCATTTCAGCGCATCATCCACACAGTCTGCATCCTGATCTTACATAACCCTTTCTCTTGTCGTCCAGCATGAGCATCTACCTCGAGTGCTGACATCTCAGAGACCCTGCAATGTTAACAAATCATTGATATGTCTCCAAGTAGTGTTTACCCTCAAGCAAAACTTAATTTGTGCAGGTCTCCCCCAAAATAGCCCTTTCTGTCTGAACAGGATGGCCGTCAGAATGAAATGCACGTTCCTTCATGTATGTGCAGAAATGTTATGGTTTGGCAGACAAGGCTCTAATTTATATTTAAGATGGTGAAAATATAACATAACAAACACGCCAAAACAGAAGAGCAACTCATAACAAGAAGTCACAGACAGTGCCTGCATCCTCTCCGCTTCATAAATATGTCTAAGGCCAAAGGTGGAGGTTTTCCTACACACACAGACTCACACGCACACACAAAATGTTCGGCATATTGATTGTACTAGCATACAATACATATCCTACCATATACAGAACGGTTTTTGCTGATCTTGCAGGAATCGTTCAGTCCAACTGTTTAAACAGCCTTCTGTGAGTCTCATGCTATAGTAAAATGTCAAAGCTCTCAGAAACCTTGAGCCTGAACTTATAAAAATGAGCAATCAATCAGGGATCAGATTCAGTGACATTTGGCCTTCCTAACCAACAGACTCCTTCCGAAAATGAAACCAAGGACTTTTAAGATGCTGCTGATTAGGGCTGTGCAATTAATCGAAAAACAGTTTCGATTTCGACCTCCAACGATTATGAAAATACAACGAACGAGATAAAATGAGTATTGCGCCCCATTCCACCTCCCTTTTCAGCGCTGCGTCTTCGTTCCGCCATAAAAGCTCAATTTCACAGGCAAATCAGTAAAGTCATGTAACGTGACTTTTGCAAAATGGGACGTGCTTGATTTATATAAGTATAATACATTTATTCATGTTTTTAAAAGCGTGAAAGAGAACTTGCGCTGCTCCTCAGGAAGATCACGTTATATGCCCAGAGACAAGCAGCAAGACATGTAAGTCAATCTTTTAAGCTCAGCTGCCGCGCCTAAATGGTCAAATACACGCAAAAATGTGTTAGAATGCGGCGCTTAGTGATTATGTATACATATATATTCGTCGGTCATGTAATAAATGAACGTAAAGAGCTGAGAATGAAAATACACATGCGGCTCTTAAAGTGACAAATTCAAATTGTTACTAATAGGCTAGTTACCTAATACTCTGCTGTGGTATTGAGAATTGTGAAATTTCACTGGTCTCTACAATGTAGATGTCATAGCAACCTTATTTACAGGAAACATATATTTGATATGTATCACTATCTTTAAATAAATCACTCATATAAAGATTTGGTCATTTGGCCCCCTCATAATCGTGATTACAATATTGACCAAAATAATTGTGATTATGATTTTTGCCATAATCGAGCAGCCCTACTGCAGATACAATATTACACCGGAAGATATTGTAGATATGGCCTGTTTGCAGCTGTCTAGCTACTATCTTCGATTAATTTAATCTACAAAACAAAGAGTAGCAGATGCCTGGTCATTTGGGGTGTAACGATTCACTCGTTTTATCGATGCATCAATTACAAACCCTGACGATGCATTTGCATCGATCTTGAAACATGATTTTTGAATCATCGATTTCTGGACAGAAATCGATTTAATACGCTAAGAATCGATTGAATCGCGATTTCTATATCGATTCAATGCTTTCTAATTATATACACATTACATTACTACAAGCACGAATTAATGGAGACCTTGAACAGTGTTCGTGCCCTCGCATCTCTCCTTCACTCCACTAACCGCCTGTGACTGCCACAGGATTGCGCTCGTGCTCAGTTCGTCTCACTGACACATGTTTTGAGCAGCTGATGTGTGATCTCTCCTTAGTACTCGTGGCCAGTAATGCTAAAGTGAAGTAGTTTGACTTTTCTGTAGTTTTTCAATGGCTCTCGGCATCTTACTGACGACATTACCTGAGCAGTCGAAGGCTGTGTATTTATTGCATGGAGGGAGCAGAAATGTAAGTGAAGTGACATGTGGCCAAGTATGGTGACCCATACTCAGAATTAGTGCTCTGCATTTACCCATCCAAAGTGCACACACACAGCAGTGAACACACACAAACCGTGAACACACACCCGGAGCAGTGGGCAGCCATTTATGCTGCGGCGCCCGGGGAGCAGTTTGGGGGTTCGGTGCCTTGCTCAAGGTTCTCACCTCAGTCGTGGTATTGAAGGGGGGAGAGAGCACTGTACATTCACTCCACCCACCTACAACTCCTGCCAGTACTGAGACTCGAACCCACAACCTTTGGGTTATGAGTCCGACTCTCTAACCATTAGGCCACGACTTCCCAGTACGCACAGTTCAATTGAATTATAAATGTGTTTTAACAATGTTGTTGAACCGGATGTACGAAGGAAACTGTTAAAATAAACACAGCATTAACAACAACCTTGAAATAAGAGCGCGAGGTTTATCTGATAATCAGATGCATGAAAGTAGCGTTTGTTGCTATAGCAAACAGACATCGGGCACGTTTTCTTTCAGAATCATCATTCGCCGATGAGAGGAAAAGTTAAATACTATTGCATTTTATTTTATGAAAATTAGATAATTAGATTAAGACGTGCCAGGCTATATCTGCAGCTAATCTGAATAAAAAGAAGAATGAACTGATGAAACGTTAAGACAATAAACACAATAAATAAATACAATTTATGAATGATGCATTGATTGACATATTTATTACAGTACAGAAACTACAAAGTATATTTTCTACCTTATTCTGTGCAGAAAATTGAAATAATTGTTTGTAGTATATAAAACAATCACATTTTGCCATTAGGAAAAAATTATAGATTACAAATGATTGATTATTGTCCAGCAGTGTATTTGGTTTCTTATAGCAAATTCAAAGTAAGATATAAGAAAATAATTCCTTGTAAAAAAAATTATAATAATACTACATGCATACATAAAATTATTGTATTCGACATTTCTGTCACTTCTGAAATGATAGCTACGCCCCTGGTGTGACAAAATGTTAGCCTATACATAATACTTTTAAAGCTCTTTTTTTAAAATCTTGGCTTACATAAATTTTTACGTATGCCATGTCATGCCATAGCATCATTAAACTAGCATCTACCAATGGCCAAATTGGTTTTTTTTTCTCTAATTCTGACCATAAAGGCTGCTGTGTAATTTGCCCCGACTAAGCATTTAAAGAATTTAGGGGAAGCACTTAAATAATCCTGTGAATGCACTTAAAGAATGCAGAATCGAATCATTATAATCGAATCGAATTTAATTGTGAATCGAATCGTTGTAAATTTGCAAAAATCGTTCTTGAATGGAATCGAAAACCTACAGTATGAATCGTGAATCTAATCGATTCGTTGTCTACCCAAAGATTCACAGCCCTACTGGTCATGTAATCTTAACATGGAGGTAACCATGAAGGGAGACCATAAGCAGAAAAAAACTTTTTCCTATGGGCCACTTATGATTTCCTTATAAGTTTGAAGGTTTTGGAAATCACACTGCAAGGGAGAACTGAAACTAAAATCAAACTGACATTATAAGAAGCATAAAACACACAGTATTAGGCAATACGCTTCCATTTCAGCTTTCCAATTTAAGCTTTCAGATTTTATATTTTTTTAAAAGAAATGTAGAAATGCTTTTTTCCAAAAAGGATTCATTAAATTGATCCCGTCACAGTAAAGACTTGTTACAAAATATTTGTTTCAAAAAAATGCTATCCTTCAAATCAGCAACTAACACTGCATATTATGATTTCTGAAGGATCATGTTACACTGAAGACAGGAGTAATGACTGCTGAAAATTCAGCTTTGCCATCACAAAAATAAATTACATTTTAAAATATATTCTAATAGAAAACAGCTATTTTAAATAGTAAAAATTGTCCATAATGGTATTTACTGAATTTTTGATCAAATAAATTTAGACTTGCTGAGCATAAGAGATGATTTTAACAAAACATTAACAAATATTACAGACCTCAAACTTTTGAATGAGAGTGTATATATGTACACACACACAACTCGTAGGTCAAAGGCAATGACAAATCAACAACTTCGAAAGCTTGAGAAATCATTTTTAAAACAAACCATAATATTATCCACATGACTTAAAATAAATGACTTCTATAATTGCTCAACTGTTTTGAAGTTTTTTTGCAGTCAAACATTTAATCCATGGATGAGGCAAGATGCAAGGCATGATGAAAGACAGAAGAAATTCTGCAATATCCACAATCCTTTATCATTTTATCCACTTTTACGTCATTGTGCAATAACATAATACAAATAGAAAAATGTTGGCCAAATATTCTCTCCTATATATCAAGCTATTAAATCACTTGGTTATTTCCATAGCATCAGGTAACATGACACTTGCACCAGATGTCTGTAGTTAGAGTGTAGTGCCTGGATGCCACGCACACGTGGAAAACATTGTTCAGATACAAAAACATCCTGTCAACCCAGAGGAGTTGCTAGAGAAAGAAAAGTGTCTGGTCACCGGTGGTGGGCCGTCAGGGCCAGCAAAGCCTTCTCTGCTGGCCTAAACATTATCAGAATCACTGATTTTGTTTTAATATATTTTTCCATGAATGTGTATTAAATTATTTCCAATAGTCTATTCTCTTCATTTCATAGCTTTTCTCTTGGTTGCACTGCTTCCAGCAGTGTATGTTTATATTAGAGCTTTTATCCAATCATATTTCAGTCAAAGAAATCTGCCTTAAGGCCTTCAGAATCAACATTGCAGGCGTCTGTTAGCTTAAATCAATGGCAATGAAACCGTTGCTTTAACCAGTCAGATTTCGAGTTGGCAGCTCCAGGGCCATCTAGCTGGCTAACGATAACGTCAGCATTTTCTCGTCCTTTGATTGGATGGTCAGCGTACTAGCTAGCAAACAGCATCACTGTAAATCATTTTAGTAAAACTTTTATTACTGTTTCTCAGGTTTAGATTTTCAGTGCATTTTGAAAAAATATTTGCCTACTATATTTAGTAAATCTAAAAACAGTAGTGCTAAATGACTGAAAAACCACCACACACCTCCTCGGCACCGGCTCTGTGAAAGACTCGTGAAGATGAAAAACCACTAGAGTATGGTAGGTTAATTTTCATTTTTGACTCTTTTATCGCTTGATGCGTTGTATGCTGATGTTATTTGCGCAATATAAAGCAAGGTTTAAGTTTCCGTAAGAATATCTGTTTCCCGAGTGGAGCTGTATTAACCGGTGTACACCGGTCTTTTCCTCCGGCCGCAGCGCCGCTGGCAGAGGCAGACCAGCGGGGAGATGAGAGTCACAGAGGTACGTTAAAACACATCTATACACTAACCCTTTTCTTCATCGTCTTGTATGAATTATTTTAATGTTACTTGCTCACTTTCCTAGTAAAGCTGTGCTAGCCAGTATTTTCCTCCCGCAGTGCGCTGGCAGACCGGCGGGGAGACTCGTGAAGACAAAATAGAGCAGTAAGAGAACATTAAATTGTTAGATCAACTTTAAAACACATGTAATCACCTTTTTTGTTTTATACCAATGCTATCTGTAAGGTATAAATGCGTTTGGGTGAATACATGTCTGTAAGAACATCAGATGGACTGTATTTGTGTCATTTTGTTAGGTTAATGCTTCAGCTACAGATGATGTGTTGTGCAATTTTTAATTGGGTTTTTTCTTTAGTAATGGCGTTCATTCTCGCTACTTAAGATACCTGTCTGTTATGTAGTGCCGTTATACTGCATTACTATGTAATATTTATGGTTTCTATAGCCGTGGCATCATTATGATGGTATGAAGAGATGGATTAATTAATGTAGGACGCCACTGAAGGTCTAGGTGTATGGCCCGCCACTGCTGGTCACATTGTACAAATCACAATTGGAATGATCAAGACTAGGGCTGCACGATTAATCGAATGCGATTGTCATGCACATTTTTGCTAGGTAATGCGGTTCTTTTTCTGTAAGCACCGGATCATCATCACGTCTTTCGATGGCGCAGTAATCTACACATATGCCGTGTTCACTGACAAGTTTACGCAAAAAAAAAAACAGACTATTTTTTATTGCGCGATTCTGTGAAATCGTTCGCGATAATGACACTGTTTTGCATGCTTCCTCAGTGAACTACGGATTTGTGTAGTAAATGCTGCTCCATCTGATAGCATGTGAAAATACCACATTTAATACCATGTTTTTACTCAACTCACGTCATAACGTTAGTCGAGTGTTTTAAATAATTCCTTCTGTGAGATGATGTGGCTTCTAACATGGAATAAGGCACGCAACACATTTCATAGTATTTAAGCAGTGATAAAAGCATTGCATTATAAATATACTTTTTTAAAATAAATTATAATAAGAAGAACTCAGATAAACCGTATATTGCCATAGTTGTGTGTTAATTAGTGACGTTGAATCAATGAAAGCAGTTGAATCTTCTGTTTATTCAGCGGCCACGATTTTCTGGGTTTCTTCTGCGAGGCGTATTTGGAGTTTCAGCGCAAGAGCGCCCTCTGGCCTTTGGATGGAGATTTACTGCTGATCACAGAACCGTGCTTCACTGAAAGATACGCATGACAATCGCAGCTTCTATCGAATCGTCATCTCGATTTATCGTGCAGCCCTAATTAAGACTCATTAGCACTAAATGGAAATGTGTCCTTTACAGTCCAACCGGTGACTAGTAATTCAAGTGTGAGTTCCCGTGACAAACTTTGCAATCATATTAAAGGTCAAATCAGGTTCAGCTGGGATAACATCATACTGTGAATTCAATCTGCTGTAATTCAGTGTGGCTTTGTCAGCAACAGGAACAGTTTTCAAAATAGAGTAATTTGCTTGAGAAAATTCAATCAAGCCCAGCCTTGAGAGCAACATTGATACAGCACAAGCTCAGATTGTGGAGTCTGAGAAACACTGTGGCTTTTGACAGAGCTGATACATGGCCTTAACATGGCTGACAGAGACGCTTTTCATCAAGAAATACGGTCCCCAGACTGACTCTCTGACTCCAAAAACAAACAAGTGGAAGCCCTCAAAAACACAGATGAGAGACCGGCTGATCTCCAAACAAGGCCATTTTTTTTTTACTGTCAATACAGGAGAAAGCATGACAACGTCCTTCATTTCTGTACAAAATGAAATTTCCTGACAAGTTTTATCTGCTAAAGGAGCTGTAGCTCAAGCGGATGGTGGTGAACAACACTATGAGCACATTATGTTTATCACCAAGGACAAAACTGAACTTGAACAGCATGCAAAAAGTGTCTAACTTGATCAGAAACTAAGCTAATCTTCAGGGCTAGATAATCTGACACACTTTCACAATTAGGGGTAATGTTTTTGCCACATAACGTCAACAAGGTGAAAGGACTGAACTCCAATCACTCAAGTTTTTAAAGTTTGAAAGGATATATCCTTTACTTAATTGACCGAATGAGCAAATTAACAAACCCTCACTCAGTGTTGTTTTAGTATTATAATTGAGATACTATTATAGATCTTATTTATATTTTGAATTAGATTTTTTTCTTTTTCCATTTTGAATGTAAATAAAACGAGTACTTTATCATTTCATTTACAGGTTTTATTTTTAAGTTTTAGCTTACTACAAGAACCCTTCACTCAACACAACAAGAGAATAAAAGATATTATCTGAGGTGCTCAGCTACACTTAGATAACATGCCTAATACCAACAAGCCTATACTTATTTCCAAAGACAATCATGGCTGAATATTCAAGAAACTCGTTGGAATTCAAAGACACATGAATGACACTGAGGCCTGAAATGCACAACCATATCAGGCACTCTGACAGTACTCATTTACCCAGAGTGTGAAACTTCAATCACTGTTCCTTCTCTTTTGCTTATCAGTACTATGTGCTTATGGTTGTAGTGTGGTGTGAGAGGTTTCACACAACAAAATGTACCAAAATATAAAATAAAGGCAGCACACTAATACCACAACCCAAACTGAGCCTCATATATCAGTTGCCGCCAACCTAGACCGCATTTTTGGACTCAAGGGTTTTTCATACTGCATTTAACCCTGGGCTAAACTCCCTCCAGCCGAAGTAAACGGTTTCACACTTGTAATTTTCAAGGGGGTGATCATCACTTTTAACCCTGGGTTAATTAAACCCAGCGTCAAAATTGAGTGATACATGGCCTTGATACATGATACATACACAAACAGTGTGCTGGAAAGTAATTGGAAGTTGTTTAGCAACACAAAACCAATCAGAAACTGACTCATATATATTTAATATATTTAGTATGAAGGGGGGAAACGTTACACATGTCAAACGCTTCAAGAAGCAGATTTATGTGGCAACACTTCCACACATGGACAAGCAGGTATTATCCATATTGCTAACATCCTAAATATGCACATAAGAACGCTAAACCGGCATTTCAGGATGAAATCTCAAAACCACAGATTACCACACTGACGGGCAGTGTGAATAAGGGAAGAAATAACCCAGGAATTACAACTTTAAAGTGCGAAAAACCTCCCAACAGGTGCCTGTTCAAAATGTTGTCGCTTAGGTAGGCAAAGCATTGGAGATATGAGACACATCCTGAGACTCCTCGTTCAACAGGTAGGCAGGCCCACAGGTCCTTAGCAGCGAGGCAAAATCATGTCATAGAAGTGCATTTGTGTCCATTCTCGACGAGGAAAACTAAACAAACAGACACATGGTTTTATGGCACTTTGTACCGAGTCGGTTTTCAAGCACGTGCTTACCTGCAGTAAACGAGACAGTCCAAATGATTTATTTCTTTATCCGAGCGGTGTCGTCTGTAATCTTCCCATAAATCCTTAATAGCGGTAACGGACAAAATAAAAACCACAGGGGCAAGAGCCAACTCTGGTTGAAAAGCATTGACCACAGGCACGAAATTCAGTAAGGCTATAAAAACAAAATACACGTTGGCAAATCGGTGGAATTGCTCGAAGAGGTTCTTCGGTAGGAAAGAAAGCAGAGTGTATTTTGTGGTTTTGATCTTATTGTTTGCATAGTGTCTGTTGGGGTTATCCCCTCCTTTGGTATGGTCATACAAAATGTTGGCGTGTACAATCCTGGTTTTGCTCTCCTTTTTGCTTTTCCTTCTTTTATGCTTTTTCACTTTGGTACTTTTCGTTTCTCCAGACTCTCCGGTCTCTCGCGCCATACTTCGCCCAAAACTTGTGTCTCTTTTCCTTGAACCAATAAAAGATGGTATCTATGCAATCATGCTCATCCTCCTTGATGAAGAAGGGCCGTAAGAAAAGTTCTTCACTCTGTTTTATCGTCCTCACCCATCGTGTCAATTCTCTCCCTTTCTCTCGTTAGCACTGAAAAGTTTTACAGCGGCATATTTTTTCCCCCTCAGTAGCTGAAGATGCTTTAAGGCAGGGCCGAGCGATTATACATACGCGCTGTTACACATTTTAGCTGTATAAATCATTTGGAAAAACCTACAGACAAGTAGTCCTTGTTTAAAGTCCATCCATATTATTGTACACGCGGTGTTTTACGCAGGCCGTGGTGAAAAAAAACAAGCCAATCACGGGACGTACAAAAAATAACGTCAACGCCGACGCAAATAAAGCTCCGCCCACCTACCAATGAAACATCTTAACTGGAAGTGCCACGCGTTACCGTTGAGAAAAAGTGTTTCCCCTTGTAAGTTCACAAAAACCTGTAAGAATGACAGCGTCAGTCACTACTTTCATTGTACAGATAAAAAGACGCTCTCATTCACTCAGTTAGTATCCGTTTGCCTAACAGCTCCTTTTGAATGAAGAAAACCACAATTTTATTTAGTAGACATCTGGATAAACAGCAGAAGGGTCAGAAATGAACTGGAATCTAGATAGTCTGGCTTTAAAGATCTGACATGTAGCAGTCAGATTTCTGCATTCATTGTTGCTTAGGCAAGTGATGTTGAAATGTAGCTATTATGAAACTGAACATTAAAACAGCAACAACTTGACACAGATATTTGCATTAAAACTATGACAGGAAGACAACAGAAAGCTGTGGAACCTAACAAATATGGCAATAACAGTATCTGTGTCTACTGTTATTGCCTATGTTTTATTTGTTTCGTCGTCCCTGTCGTCTGCTTGTGTTGTCATCTCTGTTTAGTTTTTTAAACGAATTCTCATCTTCCTAAAACTCTGAATATGACAAAGCGTAAATATAAAACCTAAGGACTATAGTTTTATTAAAGTTTATAGAACAAAACGATAAACGCATCTAAAGGTTTGAGAAAACTCATTACTGAGAAAAAATCTAAACAATCTATTTGTTTACCTGTCCTGATATCTGTAAAATGCATCGCAGAAGGTTCACTGAGAACATTCAGTTATAAAGCATACAATCGAGCTGAAAGCACGACAGGGAAGACGACACAGATAAAACAACATAACAGCAGACAAAGACAAATGTATTGTACAAAGCAGTCAAGGCTTTTTTGGCACAAACTGAATGCCATCATTTTTTGAAAAAGCCTTCCATAAATGACAGAACAAGATGATATAAACAAAGAGCATACACACTGACATCGACTAATTTCTGAGATAAGGACAAATATATAGTACAAAGCACACATGGAACCTCAAAAACACAGGGACCAGACAATATTAGTTGTATTGTGTTCTGTTTGTGTTACTGCATGATGTCTTGTGCACTATTTACAGTTACTCTTGTGCTTTTGTCATCCATTTATTTTCTAAAGAGCCATAATTGTTCAAATTAATATCTTTTCAAAGTAATTATAAGAACAAATTGGCAACATTTGTTTATGTGGTTGAAAAATGTATACTTATAGAAATAAAAAGCTAAAAATAGAGAGATTTATATATCGTTTTTTATATATTGTTTACTATTGCAAATTCTTGGTTGTAGTAGAGTAGGTTTTATGATGGTTGCCTCCCCACAGGACTATTAAACAGACCACACCAAAAATGTGGATATTTCAGTACAATTAAAAATAGCACATGAACGTTTTATGACACAGTGATCACTCCAAATCTACGCCCTTGTTTGGTGGAGATTCCTGTAGCCATGAAACTATTAACAATTCATTGTGTTTATATTACCGCTACAAACAAGTTATTCAGCTTCCCTGTGACTCAGGAGCCTGCATTGAGACGAAAGCAAACGTGATGCCCAGTGCAGTTTAATAAACTCTCTGATCTGTTTATCCCTTGTTATCTTCTGATTGAATAAGACCATCTGTCTTAAGAATGCAGAAAAACAACTTTGCAATAACACTGTATGTTGAGGCCTGAATTTAAAAAAGTTTTTTTTGCACATTGCAAACTGACAGACAAACTGAGGATTTTTACTGCTGTTTAATGTGAGTGGATATAAGACGGTTGCAAATGCATAAGCACATTGGCAAAGTTTGATTATAGGAATAGGTAGGTTAATAATGGGACAAGCTCTGCACCATGAACGGGAAGAACTTTTCAAATTCCATTCAGGATATTTCAACTTTTTTCTACTGATGTACCCTTGAGCAGAGAAGGGAACAAAACAAGTTGTCTCTGTGCTCTGACATCTGTCTGCGGCATACACTGTTGAATTTCTAGTTATCTATAAAATCTAAGCGATAAATCATGAGGTAAGATCTAGTTTTAAATAGATAAACCAGTTGCTATCGCTATTGATCAGGCGGAAAAAATACATTTTGACATCAATAAAGGCAAATACATTAGTAAATGTGTGTCTTTTTGTCCTTTTATGAAAATGCTGAGCATTGTTTTTTCCCCATACTTTCTTCTATTTAATACCTGCTGGTGTAAATGAAGGATATTTCTGCAGGAATTGTGCTACATGGTGATTTATGTGTCTGTCTGCAAAGTCAGAGATTTTAAACTTCTATCTTAAGGGTATTTCAGCTTTGCCTTTTTAAACTCAGCTCGGGGTTTTTTATATACTCTCATGGGTGTAAATAAAAAGCAGCATTGCGTTTAGAATAACTCTGAAACTTCTTAGTTGGCTGGTAATAGACTGGATCTGGTTTTTACTTTGGACAGGCTGTTTGGAATCCAGTTCAACACCAATTCAGTTAAAGCTTGCATGGCTGGCTTTGATTAATTTAATTAACTTTGCAATGTGAATTGCTTGAATTTGTCTGAATACATACATTTTTCTTGTTTGAATAAACACGCAAGCAGTAACATTTAATACTTCATTCACATTGCAAGAATTGCAAGGTCAGCTCCATCAACATGATGCTTTATTCTAAACAGTCATGTGAAAATTGGCTTTGGATGAAGATTCTTTTTAGTCTATTTGACATCAGTACTATGTCAAGGACAAATTTTTTTAGAGATAACAGCCACAAAGAAGTTAGATGAATCCACCGATCATCTAATTTTGCGGGCGCATAGTCAAAACAGCACATGGCCTTCTCTCATCTGGGGAAATCACGGCGCCCGGAAAGAAATCTCATCTCGCATTGCACACCTTTGTGCCTCTGACTATGTTTTCAGCGCCGCATTGCCGAGTTCTGCCTGGCCCTAGCCAGCCGTGCTGCAGTGATCTCAGGAACCTGGACACTCTTTAGACCATCCATCACGGCGGAAATTGCAATTGGTTCTCCAATACCCAAGCAGGCCACAGAGTCCAAGCAGCCATTCTTTTTTCCCAAACCAACAGACTTGACGACGTTGGGCGCTACTGCCAAATCACAGACGACAAAGTGGAGCGCCCGCGACGTACGCAGGCCCCTGATTGCATACTCCTCATGCCCATGCTGCGCTCACGGGCATCAAATGACCAGCCACTCGCAATATACAATGCCCTGAGGATCTATAAGCGCAGCTTATGGATAGATGCAGCACTCCACTTTAAATAACCAGAGAGAGTGACCATGCCTGCCATGCCCTGCCTTTGAAACCACTGATCAGCATTTGACCTGTTTTGCAATGCCTTACATCAGTGCCCCTTAGCAAGAGCGATTAAGTATTGTTCTTTAGCAGACTAGACAGAATCTTGCAATCTAGAACATTTACGCCCGTTGATGCGTGTTTATAAGGTTCTGCTACTGACAGACAGCTGCCCCCTTGTGCGTACCAGGTTGTTGTCATTTTTTTACAGCCCCATAGTTTTTATACCTGCTGGATAAATTTTGGAGATTGCTGGAGTCGTACAATCCCCCCCAAACACATTTGTCATCATCATCTATGATTTAATGTTTACAAATCCACACAGTGCCTTAAACAAATTATAAACATCATTCATCACATCGTTTATGAGCCATCAGGTAATTAAATATGAAAAGTCGTATGTTATCTTGAGTTATCCTAATCACAGCGCCATATCATAACTAAGAGGTAATCTCCATAACCTATGATGACTGACTTTAAAACGGAACGCCTGATTTAATGAGTGAAGACAAAACACAAACTTTTAGATGATTCACCATCATTAAGGCTCCCAATCATTAGTCATTAGCGGACCAATTTAACAGTTTGGATATCCCTGGCGTTTCTTTTAAGAGTATCATAAGTGCGACAACAAATGTAATAGCCCTCCTTACCAGCCAGACTCTTCATTCACACCCACTGAAATCTACATAAGAATACAATTTTCTCTCAAATTAACCACCAATTATATTTGGCAATTCTCCCAGCGCACCCACCTGTCAACAAATACGAGTTCACTTCACATACTGACTAATTTTTTTTCATCCATAATTTGACCTTCTTTAATATTATAATCAGCCCATCTACAATAGAACCAGGAGCCACCCATGCCAACTTATGTAAGGACAGTGCCGAATATCTCCACCATTCCACACCTAGAATGCCATTGATGCACTTTGCCAATGTTTTTCAGGAGAGATATACACGACCGTTCTATAGCTTAAACTTTAATATGCTCAGTTAGAACAGAGCCAGAAATGACTGGATGTATTAAGGCATTCTATTCGTTTACTTAAGCTATTTCTCAAGTCAAGAGCTGCGTCGTTTCCAGGTTTTACTAAAGCTAGAAGGTGAGCGCCAAATATCCCCAAATAATATTATATTTCGGGGATGGATATTGGAAGGCCCGTCCTCCTTCTGCTTTGAATGAAGAGAGCAGCAGCCATGACAATTGTGATGAGTCCTAAACACATAGTGCTGGCACTCATGAGACACAAGGTCCCGTCCTCTGCGCACATCATTATTGCCCCAAACCGAATATAGCACGACTTCCAAAAAAAGTGCTTATTGCAACTATATCTCTTCAGCTCTATTTTGGTCTCTTCGGCCCGCTCACAAATAAGCACAAGTAATGAATTCTGCAGTAAGACAGTGTTTTCATTTTTCTTTGCTTTTACTTTTTTTTGTCTGCTAGACCATGACCTGAGATTTTGTCCTTTCAGACCACATAAAACAATGCACACTCCCCTCCAAACCTCTAATACCAACTCTTCTGTAATATTAACCCCGAGAAGAGGTAGGCTGACTCCAAAAATGAAAATCTCTGCTCAGACGTTTCCTTACCTAGCACCAGCAATAGCACGACTATCTTTCAAGGTTTTTTTTTGTCATTTTGGAGTTTGGTCACCGATTTAACTTTCATGTATACGATGACAGCTTCTTGGCCTGCGAGGCTAGAGAATCTGGAGTTAATTGAGTGCCCTTGGTTTTACATGCAGCATTTGCTCATTGCTGACCTGAACTCATCATGCTGGAAGCAAAAAGTGGGTTCAAAAGTAGTCTGTGACACTTTTCATATTTTTATTCACCAATGCCAGTAGAAATGTTATATTCACAGACAGCCATTATTAATTTCATTCTGCAAGTGAGCGTGTCCAATAAAATGTTCCTATCTCGGTGAGGACTTTCTGTCAACTTCTATTGTTTGCATACTGAGCTAATCACATTTTATATCCCCTAACCTTAAACCTTTACCTAACTTTTTTTTTAAAGACATTATTTATTATGCTTACTACTGTTTTCTTTGTGAGGACTATTGTCTGCCCTCACAAGTAGTTTTATTTATATAAAACCTTTCTGCAGCTCAAGGTCGCTTTACAAAAATATATTTCACAGATACAAGGAAAAATAGGTAGGTGATTTCAGGTTTATGGGGACATTGGTATGAGCGAAACCCTGAACCACACACACAAAAAGCAAACATTTGTCCCTTAAGAGATGATAAATGCCATTTTTATTTAGCTGACAATGAGAAAAAGAAAAAAAATCTTTAAAATAGATATCTGCAACATCAAGCACATTCATTTTTCCACACTGACAACAACAGTCAACAGTTCAACATGGTTCATCATAGTCTTCTCTAGCTCAGTCTGCGCATCATGCGTGGTCTTCCCCTCCTTTGTTACCGCACCAGAAGTGCCCTTTTCTGATGAACAAGAATCCTACAACATTCAATCTCTTTTTTCTGTGCTCATGAGAGCAGATTTTGTTTCCAATTGTCTGTGAGCTGTGCCTGTAATGAGTAACAGAGGCACCCAGGCTGTTGGGTTCGATTAGATGCACACTCAACATCCAATAAACTAACTGCTTCTTTTACAAGCAGGGCTACTGAAAAACTGGGATGTGCTTTCTGAGCCATTACTCACGAGCGAATGCCTAAGCCCACGCTATCTGTTAAAGATGAGTTAGTTCGGCGGTCTTCCTATTCGCTCCATGCGCCCGTTCAGGTGACAAGAACAAAAATAGCAGGGACATGCTGAGGTTTGGTCTATAGAAAGAGTAAAAAACAGGTTGCCCATGATTACCCTGAAAAAAGCTTGAAATATGATAATAATAATAATAATGTTTTTCAATATATTGGATAAATTCCATGAAAAATAATGTAAAAAAACTCAAGATAATGCATTTCGAGAGTATTCAAATTTTTTTTTAAACTAAATGTTTACTTTTCATGCATTGTTTTTTCTTTTAGGCTTTTTTGTTCCATGTTTTCTATATTTTACTTTCTAGCTTGGCGGTGGCAAAATGAGATAGTATAGCTGCACTTCAGTTACTGCTGCAACAATGCAGTCTAGTAGAAATGACAAGTATATTATGCACACAGATATAAGGCTAGTCAGCAGAGGGAGCTAGACTCCGTCCAGTACAGTCACAACACTTTCTCAATAGAGTTTGGCTGTATTCAGAACAGAATACTAGCATATCCATGCCCCTTACAAACAATGCCCATACAATGAACAGATATATATGAAGTTGCGCTATTATTTCTTCAATATACTCCTTATCATGCAGTATGTCCAACAAACATTTCTAGAGCCAAACAATAGTTTACATTACATTCCATTTAAACATGCTTATATTTAAAAATAACATTTATTAAAAAACAAAAAAAATAAAGTTTAATGCTAAAAGTTGTATTTGTCCATTTCATTTTGTTATTATTTTATCTATTTGTAATTTTTCATTTAATTTCTAAATCATTTGGAGTAATCATTTAAATCTCGCGGAATACTCAAAATGATTATGATAATTTAATTATGAATCACAATAATTAAAAAAAAAGAAAAAAATGTGGTGGATGTAACATATAATTTATACAGATACTATAGCATATTACAGTATAATCCCTGCAGATCTTTTATTGATAATTAATTATGATCATCAAAAAAATATTAAAAAAAACGCCTGTGCGTGGGATGTGACTTTAGTTCTTCACAGTATCACTATACGCTCATATTTTAACAGTATATTCCAGACACAGATATTTTATGATCACATTAATTATCGATAAATAATTAACAAAATACAACTGCAAAAAAAAAAACAGACGGTGGTGGATGTAACTTATAGTTTATACAGTATACTATAGTATATTACAGTATATTCCATGCAGATCTTTTCTGTTGGATACTACACATACTGTATGTCCTCCAGGTTTTAATATGCTGTGCAGTATGCACAGTATACATACTATATACTGCATATGCTAGCATGCTATTCCAAACAGCCCTTGCGTGTGTGCAAGAAAAAAAAAGCAAGTTAGTAGCGCACATGTGTGAGTGCTTTGAGACAGAGCTATATACAACCTTAAAGTGTTAACCTCTTTAGCGAGGTCGCCAGAGAAGGATGCAATTCTATGTTGATCTCAATTCATTTGCTGCCAGCACCATTTTGAGGCTTTGCCAGCTGAGGGAGAATCAGCGAAACAAGGATAATTAGTTATTTTGAACCCATCGGCACCATAAGTGTTACACCGCGAGGGGCATTGCATTTCAAAAACCCTGACCACACTTTCCTTTTCCTGCTTCCACAATCAACAAGCTGTTGTTTGAGTATTACTGAGACGATCAATGCTAGGTAAAAGCCAATTGTAATGGCCAGCAATGAGACAAGCTCTTATGATATTAGATTAATCTGGTGGGGAAGATCCAGGAGAAGCAGAAAGTTCACAATCGGGCGATGGTCCTGTCAGACACCTTACAACGGCTCTGAACAGTTAGATAACATCCTCCTAAATCTGGTCCTGGTTGCCTGGAGACAGGAGTATGATTTGGATGGTGTTGATATGTAACTCTCTACCTGCACGGAGAAGCTCTAATATCATCTGAGGGTGCTCGAAAATGCCCTTTAAACTAATGAAATAATAAAATTGACTAATGGCATGGAAAAATCGCACTGCTATTTCTTCCCCTTGTAAATATCAAGCATACATCTATTTTTGCTCTGATCGTAAGGAGATGGCAAACAATTCAAGCCAGCGCACAGAAGAACAGGTTAACTGACAGCAGTGCTTTAAAAGAGACAAACTACACAGCATTATTCTGGTGCCTAACCATGTAACATTTTGTTTCAGACAATGATAAAGAGTCAAATAAAAATAAAATCATCTTTACAACGCTCTCCACCGATCAGCCCACACAGCCATCTGCAGACATTTGATGGTTTCACAAGACTCACTCAAAGCATTTCAGCACCAAATGGAATTAACATCATCCAAAGTCAGTTGGAAGTAATGTCAGGAAGAGTTTTGCACTGGGGAAAAGCAGTTCATATTTTTTCATACATCACTCTGCAGGGTGCTTGCTAATGACTTTCTTGTGACCACTCTGCATCTGATCAATTGTGCTGATTTCCATTTCTAAAAAGCTGTTGATGAGATTGAGTACTATAAGCATCATTCATGATAGAGAAATGAGAAATATAATTAGATTAGACGACTGATGGGGTCCTAGCCCCCCAGTACTTTAACGTGCATTGGAGTAAGGAACATGAATGGGATAGCTTACCCCCACCTCAAAAAAAATCGTTTTTAGACTTTTCTAAAAAATGATTTTTGTTCTCCTATGCATGCCATATTTTGAAGAATTGCACTGGTTGTTTTATTCCATGCCATTACAGTGAATGAGGACTGAAGCTGTTGAGGGTTTATGCGGGCCTTAAAAAAGATCTTAAAAAGTCTTAATTCCCCCTTCCACAGTTTAAGGCCTTAAAATATCTTAAATCATAGTGGAAAGTCTTAAATTCATAAAGTAATGGAATGTTGTATACAATTTACAAAAAAATTGTATGCTATTTTCGTCTTGTTTTCCCATACAAATATCTGAACACCCTAAAAACAAGTGCATTTACATGTTACATATCTTGAAAAACTGAATACATTTAAGTGAGTTTTGCTTAAAACAAGAACAAATTTCTGAGTGGTATGAATGGGGTATGAAAACTAGTTTTCCACTTGAATTGATTATCTGAGCCCGTTGGCAGATATTTGATCATAAAATCGAATTTTGATCATAAATCTTATGACATTTACGCATCTTGACTTGGCACTGGAAAACAAGATGGATATACAGATACGGATAAACTATTTTGCAGTGTGATCAGAAGGCACAGTAAAGTTATTCCCATATTCTAGTGGTTGTGGGAGCAGAGCTATTCAAACCTTAAGCTATCCCCCCCAAAAATGAATAAAAAAAGTGAGATGGAGATCTGTTGGAAGATGTATTTTCATATCTGAAGTGTTGCTAATACAACTCATTGTGTTCCCTGGACATTTACATTAAGAAAACATATTTGACGTATTCTGTTCCTTTAACTGTGTTCCTTAGATTTTCTTTACTTGGTTTAAAAAGATTTTACATTTACATCAACCTGAAGAAACCCTGGAATGCAAAAGCATCATAAATCTATAATGTAAGTGTTTTGACTGTATTTAAATGTTTATGTTCTTTGATCAATAGAAAATAAATTACATGAGGGTGAGTAAATAATGATTGTTTTTTGCGGTGAACTATTTCTTTAACAACAAGCAATTTTAAATTCAATCATAAAAGCTGCTCCTGAAATATCCAGAACTATGACCTTTGTGCTCTCTGTCATTAGAGGTCACCGATTTGCACTTTTCTTACTGTTCACTTGTCTCTTCTCATCTGTTCACGATGGGATTTATACATCTATGGCTTTAGGTTGTAAAAATGGTACTACCAATCTCTGACGTGCAAACAAGTGCATGGTAAATGGAGTTTTCTTCCTTTGCCTTTTTTTGGTAAGGAAGGCCTTCTTCGGAACATGAGAATGACCATATAGCCATGTATATGCCCTGTGCCACCCACTGGAAGGTGTTGGGGTGAATGTGGGGGTCTATTTAGGCCAAAACAGGGTGCGCATATACATGTTAGCAACTGCTATAAGTGGCCTTCCACCATCCTGGTCTAATGTCTAAGCCATGGAAACACACATCGATGTGGTTCAACACCCCGCGCCTAACGGCTACGACAGATCGAGTACTCAGCTTTGTGAGTCACCTAGTATCCTATCGCGTTCTTTATCAAAAGTTCAATTGAGAATGGCTAACTATACCACGACGAGTTATAGAGACTCTTTTGGACAAAAAAAAACACAACACCCAGACCTGTTGACGTAAGTAAGGACCAATACATATAGTAATTTAAGTCAGGGTCGTGGGGGCGCGGTTTCGGCAACTATGGTTAGTATAATTAATCTCGGTATGATTTTTTTATTTTTTTATAGGGTGCGAGCAGTTTGAATTTTTGGCAGTGTCAGATTATTTTGTTAATTCCGAATAGGGACACCGTGTCAGACAGGCAAGGGACGGCTGGGGAGAGAACTGGGGACAGGATCAGGGACAATGTCTGTCTGCTAAGCTAGGAATTCGTGAATCGGGTCCTGCAGTAAACAGCGCGATATGTACGCGCGCTATACTCACGGGGCGTTGGGAGGTCTGTTTAGTAGTAGCCCTATGTATTTATTAGTTAGTTTGAATTAGCTATTGTTTTGATTGCACTAAATTTTAGTGTAAGTTCTTAGTAATTTTAATGTGCGTTGTAATGTTTACTTTTTCTAAATAGTTTCTAGGTACAGCCCCCAACAGACATCTCAGGCTATACGAAACAATTTTCACTTAGAAATTGCTAGATACAAGTTTAACAAAAATTGGCAAGTAATACAATCAATTTAAACATAAATTTGAAGTTAGAAAATATGAAAATAGGATGAAAAGTATGAGGGTGATTCGTGCAGTCGACCAAAATAAAATATCCGTAGTTGGCCAGACCGAATGGAAGGAACAGGACGCTCTCCAACAAGTGATATTAGGCGGGTGTGATTCGTGCAGTCGCCAAAAAAATATGCAGTTTGGGCTCAGTCCTGAGAATCAGGACGCTGGTCCTAACAAGTGATATGGGGTGTGATTGTGTCAGTCGCCAAACTAAAAATACCCTCGTTTGGCCGCCCCGTAGTAAAAGGATCCTGAATACTAGATACACAGTCTTCACAACGCGGCCTTCCGTTTTTCCAAGATCTCCTGCTGAATGTGTCAAGATCGTGGCGACGAAAACGTACTATACCGTATTTACAGCCCAACACAGTCCTCGAATTAGTCAAAAGACAACATCGTGGTCGGCTGTAATAAGGGATATGGGGCCGATTGCCAGTGGGGAGAAGACGTATTGCGAGCTTCTACTCCCCATCTCAGCATCGTTCACTGAAGGCCGAAGCGTACCCATAAGGACCGCTCGGCTTCATAGAGGGTCTGATTGCGGAAAAGCGTACACGGCGGCCAGGTCAGGGCGCATGCCTTTGCACACCATGGCGGTGTTACCAAGCATAACAGGCTGCACCCCTGAATCAGGGGGGGGCGCTGAGAGGAGCCAGCCCCCAAGCCTGTCAAGCCTCCTCATATCGCATCGAAGTCTAAATGACACGAGCGTTCGCAACCCGCACGCATCAAACAGAAAGATAAGGGTCGATGCGGGAACGCTCTCAGTCGGGGTACCTTCTAGACAACGGAAAAAAGGATTAATTGCGGACCATTATTTTGTCTAACCGAGGACCTCCGCTCTAAATGTCCTACCCATGTCAGGTCCCGAGGGCGCCCCACTGGGGAGGAAAAGGGATCAACACAGCAGTATACGGTGCCCAGGTCATAACTCAGTGCATCACGGAGGTCATTGATCCCACCACCCACAGCTGCCAGGCGCACGTAGACGGGCTCACAGACTATGTAGAGCCCCGCGCACGAAAAGATTCCCCAGGGATTGAAGTATCAACACCCGCCATGGCAACGGTCCAGCAGTGAGCACAGGAAAGAGCTCGCCGCTCAAGTGAGGGTGACTATCCAACAGCAGTAAGGTCGGATTAGTTCCATCACAGTCGACACTAAATGGAGACGTCTTCATTGATAAACTGCCACCTCGGCCTCGAAACTTTCCAGAGCGCTCGGAGCCTCCTTACAGAGCGAACCATTCCTAGCTGCCGCCCGGCAACGTTACGGCACGGGAGAGCTCGCCCCCTCAGTTTAGGGTGCTACAGCAGTCAGGTCGGTCTTTCCCTGCCGGTCATCCGCTTCAGGGCATGAACTGGCTCCTGTAATAATACCAGAGGCCAGCCTCGAGCGGCTGGTTCCCTTAGTAGATTTTCTTGTAGCATGGAAACTTCTACCAAATATCTCAGAGAGTATCTCACATCCAGTCGCCAGGCACTGGTTTGTTACGATAGATACTCAAAGGACATTATTTCCCATGTTTTACATCCTACCTCAACAGGAATGCCTAGGTTTGTTTGGGGGCAAGCATACCAAATATCGCGTTCTTCCTTTGGCCTGGACACATCTCACCCAGCACTATCACGAAGTGTGCCTGTGTGGAAACGTGTGGTAGCTGTGGCCTTGGGACCTCCAGGGCATCCGCATAACAGATAGACACAAGGAGGGAAGTCTTGGCGGGTAAATAGCCCTAGCCTCCATCGGAGCCAAGGCATGATGGCGGCTCTGGCATCGAGCCATGTTCGTACCTCGCCCATATGCAGAGAGCTTGGATGGGTGGTATAAAGGGTTTTTAAGACTAAATGCCAAGAAAAGTAGTGTTCTTTCTCAACTAACAACGTGGGGAAAAACCCTCGATGACAGGCACGTCTGTCTCATCTGCTCGAATTGACTGTCAATAATCACGACAGTATACGAGATAAGACGAACGGCAGTCAGCCACGGGCAAACAGTTTCAAAGGCTGTTTGGGCTGATGGCCGACCGAGCGGCATATTAAGGAGGCAAAGAGTTCCCAACGTGATACCTTTGGCCTGCGTGCTGTATACAGGAAGGTCGAGACAACTATCACAGTGAGTGGCTCAGAAACAAAGTAAAGGCATTTTCCCAGAGGGGCGAAACCCGCTTTGCATGATCAAGGGCACGCGGCGATGCTTACGTGCCTTAGAAATGTGGAAGAAACCTTGGTTCCTGTATCAAGGCCCGTCGGTTTCCGGCGGGATTCTGCTTCCTTGTCGTCGCGTAACGCTAACGACGGATGCCTCTCTCACGGGCTGGTGAGCGGTCATGAGTGGCCGCTCTGCCAAGGGTCTGTGGGAAGGCCATCATCTCTTTTGGGCACATCAACTGCCGAGAAATGCTGGCCGTGTTTCGAGCTCTGACACACTTCCCTCCAGACCTAAGGGGGCATCATGTGCTTGTCCGTACAGACAACACATCGGTGGTCTCCTACGTCAATCGGCAGGGGGGTCTGCGTTCGAGCCCCTTGTACAAGCTGGCACACCAGATACTTCTGTGGTCCCAGGGCAAACTCCTCTCGCTAAGAGCAGTTCACATTCCTGGGCATCTATAAGGGAGCAGACATCCTGTCGAGGCAGGGGCTAAAGCCCGGGGAATGGATGCTTCACCCCCCGAGATGGTGGAGACTCATTTGAGAGGGAATTTGGCAAGGCGGAATGTGGAGTCTATTTGCGTGCAGGAAACGACCCATCTGTACGCTCTGCGCCTCTCCTACGCATCCAGCTCCATGGAGTGGCATGCCATGGTGCAGATGTGAGCGACAACAGGACGTCGTATGTACGCTTTCCCCCGATTGCTCTGCTCACTGGAGTTCTGGCGAGGGTCTATGCCGGGGATGGGGGTCAGTCTGTTGCTAGTCAGGGGGGGCCACCACCGTTCTGGCCGGCCCGATTATGGTTCTCGGACTTGGTGTCCCTCTCGTCAACGGCTCTCCGCTGGAGATTCCGACCAGGAGGGACCTCCTCTCTCAGGCGGGGGGAGCCATTCTTCACCCCCACCCGGAGTTACGGAAGCTGTGGGCATGGCCCCTGAGGAGGCACAGCTCCTAACATCTGGTCTCTCAACTGAGGTTGTTAAGACCATACTCCAGTCCAGAGTTCCCACCACGAGGAAACTGTATGCCTTGAAGTGCAAACTTTTCACTTCCTGGTGCGGACAGTCGACCCACCGCAGGACCCAGTCAATGCCCAATTCGTATCAGAGTTCTGGAGTGTTCTGAGGAGCGATTGATCCGATAGGGTTCTCTCACTCCATTCCTGAAGGTATACGTGGTGCGACCTTAGCTGCTTACGACTGCCCTTCTGGGTAGTCAACATTCGGGAAGACACCTTACTTATCCACTCGACTTTCCTCCGTGGCACCCTGAACGGCTGAGGCCCCTCCGCGCTACCCAGCGAACTAAGGCACCATGTGACCTGGCTGTGGTTCTGGAGGGCTTATGCAATGCCCCCTTTGAACCCATAGAAGAAGTTTCGGTCAAGTTGCTCACGCTCAAGACCATCTTTCTCCTCGCTATTTCCTCACTAAAAAGGATCGGGTATCTTCAGGCACTTTTTGTTTCGTGCCTGGAATTTGCTCCAGGAATGGTTAGGGCATTCCTTTACCCTAGGGTCGGGTATGTCCCTAAGGTGCCCATTTCTTCGCCAGGGCCTATAGTACTTTAGGCATTCTGTCCTCCTCCGTACCAGGATGTAGGCCAAGAAAGGCTTAATCTGCTTTGTCCAGTTAGAGCACTGGACGCTTACGTACACAGAGCTGCCCCGTGGTGTAAGGCAGATCAGCTATTGGTTTGTTTTTGGTCCCCAAAGAAAGGATCTCCGGCGACCAAGCAGACCATGAGTAGGTGGGTGGTCGAGGCCATCTCACTAGCCTACGAGTCCTCTGGCCTCCCGTCACCTATGGGGGTCCGAGCGCACTCGACCAGGAGTATGGCGACCTCCAAGGCTTTCAACTTGGGTGTGGCCTTGCAGGACATTTGAGCTGCACCGGCCATCCCCGGCCATGGTCCTCTCCACACACTTTTTTCCGCTTTTACAACCTAGACCTGGCTCCTACCCCAGGTTCCCAAGTTCTCTCTTCATGATGTGCCCGCAAGATACACACACAGGCAGGGACTTGGTAGTATGGCGCAGTGGGTATTCTCGTTCCCAAAGCGATCTCGACGCAGCTTGAGTTCCTGAAGGGGAACGTCTCTAGGTTACGTATGTAACCATGGTTCCCCGAGGCCGAAGAGACACTGCTCGTCTACTTTGCCATCTCCTGCATACTCCAGGCGCTAACTTCACTCGAAGATAACTTGTGCTCTGCGGATGCCCGCCTGTTTTTATCTCCTGGAGCTTACGTCAACCAGCTCGTGACGTCTCGCTGCCCATGGAGGATTTTACGAGTCGCTTCAGATAACCGGTCAAGTACGGCCGTCCAAAGCGACTTGACGCAGCGTCTCGTTCCCTCTGGGAGCCATGGTTACATACGTAACATAGAGACGTTTTATTTATGACTTTGAAAAATTTGTGAGTGAACATGTATCAGCATAACTGCCAATGTAGAACATTATAAGGTAGCATTTCAGATGCCGCCTCAAGAAAGTATGCGCCTATGTAGACGATAGACAGGCAGCTCACTGTTTTGGAACAGAGCCACTGTCATATTAGAAAGCAGACTGCCACAGTACAAACTACAGAATCTCAGGTAGAGTGTGAAGTGTGAGGAAGAGTCCACTGTTGCACCCTGACATATGCGAAACCACCCACGTCGACACATCTGAGCTTGCTGTCACAAAGATAGGTGCTCAAAGCCTGAAAGGCAGAGGGGCAGAGAAAGAAGGAAATAAATAACAGGTTATGGTTTCACATTGCCTGCATGGGTAAAGCGATAGCTGGGACCTACCAGAAGCGTAGGCCTACTGAACTCAGTAGAAAATGCATTGAAAAATCATTATAATCATTTTATATTGGAAATCATTATAATAATTTCCAATATAAGCTTTTATGAAGTAAAATAAAAAAACTACTCACCCATTATTTGAAAAAAGACATGTCTGTCAGGCTTGAGGCAAGTTCCAGACGCAGTGACAGCCACATAAACAGCACTTAATTAAACCTGACTGAGTCCAGATTTAAGCTGTTTATATAGTCACAGTTTGGTGTGAAAGAGGCCTAAGAGAACTCTGTTTGTCCTTTTTAAAATTAAAAAATTACTGAGTGCACCTTTAAGAAAACAGAAAATAAACATGAGAGTAAGAGAAACCCAATCTTAGACCCCCAGAAACTGAGGAGAGTGGGCTTCAGCAGATGATTGCCTGTGTGTGGGAATCTGAGGCACCACACTGCCACAAATATTAAAACAAATGCACTCTAACCGACCAGAGAAGAACATCTTAGAAACGGGACAACAGCTCTGAGACCGATTAGCACAGCAGTTACACTCGCGCTCATGCTAATTACACTCCTACCATTAAACTCCATCCAGAGGAGGGTAATCATTCAGGAGGAGGGATGTGGTGGGTGAGGTGAGCCATGAGCAGTGGGGTTCAAATGAGCTGGTCATCAGATGACAAGAACATGTAGTTCCTCAGCATTGTCTGGAACTTGACATGTTGGTCCTGAAACCTTTCAGAATTTGGTCTCCTTTTTACTGCAAGACTTTATCGATACAGTCAGAAATGTGAAGTTAACAAACATATTGTGAGTTTGTGACCGTGCTTTACTTAAAGGTGCATTAGGTGTTCATTAGTCTTCAGAAACCTTTTTTTTTTTTTCTGTACCTTATTGCTGGTTGAAAGTCTATTCCAATTGCCCGGATAAGCGAATATTCAGTTAGGTGGTCTAAATGTGAATTAATACTTATATATTCTGTGGAAGGCGTAGGACCAAGAAATGTTTGTCCAATCAAAATGCTTGGTCCGAGCATTTTAATTGGCTTTCCTACCTGCCTGTCAACATAAGTATTTGCATACCTCTGTGCACCCTGTTCGCGCAGATAGGATACGTCATCAGCGTGTTCACGTACGCTGTGCAGACAGAGCGAGAATGGCAGACAAACATCAACAACCCGATCTTCATTCCTGGTACCTGTGAGAAGGTATCAGGTACTAGGTACTACTTATAACTGTATCTAGCCTAATGTTTTCTACAACCGAGGTGAATGACACATGATGCAGCACCAGCAGTTCCCACTTCCAAGTCCTCGCAGCCTATAGACTGTTCCCCCCGCTCTGCATGGCCTAATTTTGCATGCTCTCTTTCTGTCATTACACACCCGCGCAGTCAGATAACCTATTAGGCTAGTAGAATAATGTGACGCACATGTGCAGTATATGCTACGTGTTGCGGATGGGTTGGACATGCCCTCACAGTCCCTACACAGGGTGCTGTTTGCTCGACCCTAATCGATCTGAGCACAGAGTTAGGTAAATACTCGTTAAATGGTAGTACTTCCTTCAGAACACTCATTCATGTGATATGCGACTGAGCTAGTCGTTGTCTTCCTGCATCACAGACTGACACTTATTAGAGAGATTTGTTGTCAGTTGGTGACATAAGTATATTCCTCGTAAATAAATACTATCGTTTTAATTCACGTCTCGCCGTCCAAATTTAATGCCTTTTGTATGGAAACCATATGTGACTGGACCACAAACCCGTCAAAAGATTCAATTATTTCCATTGAATGTATGGTTTGTTAGAGAAAGGCATAAGCTATTGGCCTGGATTATACAAGATTTGAAAATCGTATAAATACCGGTGGCGAAAAGCGCCTTTTAAAGTGTCCAAATGACGCGGTTTTAGCACTGCAGATGATAATAAAAATTAAGTTTGCGATCTATTCCTCCATTATTTTTCTATGGTGTAATTTTTTAATATTTTTTTACTAAAAAAGTTTTTTAGTTTTTTAAAAAGGTAGGAAATTACAATATCTTCCCACTGGAACATGATCTTCCACTATATCCATAATGGTTTCTAGAAGAAAAATCGAATATTTTGACCCATACAGTGTTTTGTGGCTATTGCTTAAAACTATACTCAAGCGAATTCAAGACTGGTTTTGGCTCCTGGGTCCATATGTGAAGTTAGGCTTCGCTTCGAACTGGTGAACCATTGGCGGAATTATCTGGTTTGCTGGTCCATCTTCCCCAGGGACTTACGGTCAAATATACGGACAACACGCCGTAACTGGTGATAAGGAGATACATATGATATATGTGCAGGCAGAGAGGGGCTGCGAGTGGACGGACTTGGGGATTAATGCATGATGTCTGATTAGTCTAGGTGTATATGTTGTTGTCTCTGATAGTCACTCTGAAGTCTGCGTTGTGAGCGTATGAAGCGTCACAGGGGGTCGTGGTCTGTTGGTATGAACAATATTGCCTAGGGAGGGTGGGTCGCGTGTTGAGGGTTAGATTCTACTGCTATTCAAGTTTAGTCGGCTTGGTGGTAAAGTTCATATTTTGAGCGCACAAAAGTGCAATTTGCACGTGTGCGATCTGAGTTTTGTGGAGAAAATATTCGTTTCGCAAAGAAAAAAGTATTCCGCAATCAATTTTGCATTTAAAATAAGCTTTTGTGGGAGGTGCCGACCTCTTTTTTGTTCAACTAGCTTTGCTTCCTTGTGGCCTGCACCGGCACAGTGCTCATCTAAATGCAGACGGCTGAGCTTGCTCAACAGTAACCCAGCGCGTTACAATATGCGCCATAATTCCCATGCTCATTCAGAGATGGGCTGCTAAATTCGGTGTATGGCTGCCAGACAACCAATCCCATAATATTCGTTCTAGCAATTGCCGTCTTGGATCAAGCACAAGAGAGTGAAAAAGTACCAAGTGCATGCATAACCGCTTAATTATGCAAGTTGATATGGATTATATTTTTTCCTCAGCCACCATACTTTAGGATAACACATACTACAACTATACCTCAGATCTTAATATAACTACTAAGAGATTTGTAGTTTTAATCATTAAGCATATTTTATGAATGTTCATGTAAGGCTGGAGTGAGAACAGCGTGTTATATTTTCAATCAGTCGATGTTGCTTCGTCTGCTATTATCTAAGCAGGCTGATTTTTTCGACAGATTTGATAAAAAATCTCGAGGTGAATCAACTTACTAAAAGCAAAGAATGAATATATATATCACACAATGATTACTGCCAGATTCTGGAAGATAAATTCTTCAAACAGTGGTACAAGAGGATGTGGTGTTGGTCCTTCAAGAGTCACTCTCAACTTGTCTGTCCATAAAGCCTATAAAAATA
>JADLZN010012113.1:52500-64089 GCA_018155175.1 Sinocyclocheilus anophthalmus | reverse complement strand
AAAAGACATGCTCACTCACTCGACACACACACAACACACACCACACACACACACACACGCGGCACTCACACGTACACAAACTACAGCACACACACACAAACACACACACACACACGCACACACACATGCTCACTCACTCACACACACACACACCCACACAAACGCACAAACACACACTATGCCTCACTTACACCCATACAAACAAACAAGCAACAACACACATGCTCACTCTCACCACACACCACACGCACACACACGGTTTCAATACACTCAACCACAACAACACACACCACACATGATCAATACCACACAAAAAACACACACACACACACACATGCTCACTCTCACACACACACACGCACACACACATACTCACACACACACAAACACACACACACGGCCTCCACCTCACCCACACAATCAACACACACACACACAACACCCACACACATGCTCACTCTCACAAACACAAACGAACCCACACGTGTCAATACACTCACCACACACACACACACACATGCTCACTCACACACACACACACACACATCACACATGCTCATCACCATTAACTCACACACACACACCACCAACACGCTCATCACTCACACACACACTACACACACACACACACACAGCTCACACACACCAAACCTGCACTCACTCACTCACCTCACCCACATCACACACACACACATCACTCACACACACACACACACACACACACAACACACACACTCACTCACTCACTCACACACACAGACACACACACACGCTGGATGGCTCTAAAATAGCGCTAATCAAAAGAGGATGTTGGTTTTGAACTAATAATCCAAAAGGTTAATTGAAAGCATCATGAGCATGTTTCAGTTCTCTGGTGTTAAAATGCAGACAAAAGAACGGGATTCCTGCACATGTCGAGCAAGACAGACTTAACAAACGAGTGTGAACGATCTGCTGTGTGTGAATAGAGGTTTGGATCCAGAAGCGACGGCTCTCGCGACAGACTGCCAGAGACTCAGGAGTGTGTTTGATGTGGAGCAGAACACAGCTGACGGAAAACACTATTTCCATTCAGACTACTGTGAAAATCAAGTCAAATCAAATCAAGAATAAAATAAAAGGAAATAACTAAATTTAAAAAATAAATAAAAATATTATTTCTAGATATAAATGGAAACAATTTCCTTCCCCTAATAAAATTAAATGGAATATAACAGAAAAATAAAAAAAAATTAAAAATTAAAAATTTTAAACATGAATAAAAAACTGAAATGAAAAGAAACTGAAATAAAAATAAAATAAAACTAAATAAAATAAAAAATATTAGATGAAAAAATTTAAACATACATAGATCTCAGCAAAAAAAACCTAAAAACAAAAATTGAATGTCTGGTGCTAAATGTAAAACATCGATAAGTTATCTAAATATGACATTTAAAGATAATTTCATCAAGTTCAATATGCCAATATTTTAAAGTTAAAAACCTTAGTTTAAAGACATAAATATATAAATACAATTGTAAGTGTTTTTGTGAGTTGTTAAATAGCATAGAACAAGATTCAGTCCCTATTTATAAAAAAAAAAATACAATTACATTTTTTTATTTAAAAATTAAATAAATTTTAAAAAAAAATGGAAATAAGATACATAATTAAAATAGAAACAATAAAAGCAAACCAAAAAAACTTTAAATAATAAATAAATAAAATACAACGTTAAAAAAATATCTGATTGTCTGAAAATAATGTAACTTAAATATTAAATTTCAAAAACATGTTTGTTTATCTTACGAAAAAAAACATATAAATAAAATTGCAGTTTGGTCGGCTTTCATACAGTACTCCTAGAGGCAAAAAATTAGAAAATACAGAGGTGAAATAATATATACAAAAAAAACACTGTTCTTTTTTTTTAAAAGGTTTTCTTAAAAAAAGGTTTTCAATAATGTTTAAAAAAGTTTAATATTTGGAAATTAATTACAAATATATTTATAAATCCATTTTACATCATAAAATTGTAGTGGACTTCATATTTTAAAGAGGAAGAAGGGGTAAAATTATTAGAAAAAATAGAGGTCTTTACTAGGGTGAAATTTAAACCAATAACACAGCGAAACAACACACCCGCTCGCTCTTTTTGCCGGCCTGAATGATGCTCTCTGTCTCTCTCTCTCTCTCTCCACTCTGCTGCTCTCGCTCTTTCATTCCCCGCTCCTCTCTCCACTCCTTCTCGCTCTCTTCTCTCTCCATCTCTCTGCCTCTCTCTCTCTCTCTCGCTCTCTCCCCCTCTCTCTCTTCTCTCTCTCTCTCTCACTCTCGCCCTCTCCTCCCCCCTCTCTCTCTCCCTCTCCCTCTCTCTGTCTCTCTCCCTCTCCCTCCCTCTCTCTCTCTCTCTCCCACTCTCTTTCTCTCTCTCTTACCTTCTCCACCCCCCACCACACCATATCCCCCTCCCTCCGCTCCCGCCCTCCTTCCACTCCGTAACCCCTCCCCCTCTCTCTCTCTCCCCCCCCCCTCTCTCTCCCTCTCTCTCCTCTCTCTCTCTCTCCCCCCCCCTCTCTCCCCCTCTCTCTCTCTCTACTCTCCTCTCTCCTCTCCTCTCTCCTCTCCTCTCCTCTCTCCTCTCCTCCTCTCCTCTCCTCTCTACTCTCCTCTCTCCTCCTCTCCTCTCCTCTCTCCTCCTCTCCCCTCTCCTCTCCTCTCTCCTTCTCTTCCCTCCCTTCTCCTCCTACCTCTCCCTCCCTCTCCTCTCTCTCTCTCTCTCTCCCTCTCTCTCTCTCTCTCTCTCTGTGTCTCTCTCTCTGTCTCTCTCTCTCTCAATTTCAATTTAATTCAATTTCAATTTAAGAGTGCTTTATTTGCATGACAAAAATTATACATTTGTATTGCAAAAGCAATTGCAGCTGGACTGCTCACAAATAGTACACATGTATTAACAGAAAGAAAAATAATATAATAATAATATATAAAAAGTATTAAACATGTAGTGCAAAATTAATTACTAATGTATAAGTATATAAACTAGAAATACAAATAAAATAAGGGATTAGACATATTTACAGAAGCAGAATGTACATCTAAGTAATATAATAGAGTAATCTGGCCTAATATAATGTAGCTGTGCTGGAAACATCAGATCAGGGCAGGTTGAGTGTTTTCTCTTCTAGGTGACAGGCAGACACATATTGAGCAGCAAACACACAGCAGTTCTTCTGTTCTTTTAACAGATACGGCACTTTCTCCTGGTCTGAGAGAGTTTTAAATGTCTGATGGATCTGCTGTATTTTATCGTAGAACACTGTCCGTATATCTGTGTATTTGGGGCATTCTGTTAGGAAGTGCAGCTCTGTTTCCATCTGATTCAGATCACAGTGTGAACACAGTCTCTGCTCCGGTGGCAGCCATGTTTTTCTGTGTCTGCCCGTCTCTATCATCAGCTTGTGTCCGCTGAGTCTGTATCTGGTCAACGTGCTTCTCAGTTTCTTATCTGACACTGTGTACAGATACTCTGCCGTACTGTACTCTCTCTTTAGGGCCAGATAGCATTGCACTTTACTCTGCTGTTGTGTTTGGGTTTGCCAGTGAGTGATGTAGCTCTGTTTGATCTGTGCAGTAATCTGACTGATTCTGATGCTGTGATGCAGAGCAGCAGTAGATGTTAGTGAAGCATCAGGACTGAAGCTCTGGATCAGCTGAGGGAGGGGCTTGCTTTCTTTGCTCATCTCTTGGTCTTGCAGGGCTTTATAATGATATGATTGGGGGTCACTGAGCTTCAGATGTTTCCAGAATTTAATTGCCATGTTTTGTATCTTTATGATTAGAGGATATTTGCCTAATTCTGCCCTGCATGCGTTATTTGTTGTGTGCCGGTGCACGTGTAATATATTTTTACAGAGTTCGGCATGCAGGGTCTCAATCGGATGTTTTTCCCATTTAGTGAAATCTTGATTGGGATTTGTCAGTGGACCCCACACCTCACTGCCATAGAGGGCAATGGGCTCAATTACTGATTCTAATATTTTCAGCCAAATTCTAATAGGGATCTCTACAGGACATTGCCGTTTGATGGCGTAGAAGGCCCCTTCGTGCTTTATCTCTCAGTTCATTCACAGAATGATAAAGTTTCACGTGGGATTGTGATGTTCAAACCCAGGTAGTTGTAGGTGATGTGTGTGTTATCTCTGCTCACCGTGCCTAATGTAAATAGTGTGTGGGTGTTCCATGGGTCTGGATCTTTCTCGAACGCTCTAATTTGGGTTTTTCAGGTTGACTGTCAGAGCTCAGGTCTGGCAGTATGCTGTATAGCAGGTCCAGCAGGTGGTGCTGGTAAAGCGCGTGAGTGGGAGACAGTACAGCAGAAAGAAGGCGTCTTGAATACAGGCATGCATCTATCTGTGAGTGTGTTGTTAGGGTATGGGTGTTGAGGTCAGGGGCTGCAGATCGCTCCAGACTGCTCGCCATTTCATTGATGTAGATGTTAAATAACATTGGGCTTAAGCAGCAGTCCTGTCTCGCTCCACGCTCCTGGGAAAGATACCTTGTACGTTTGGTGCTGATTTTTACGCCACGTTTACTTTCAGTGTACATTGATTTGAGTCTTAGGTTTTACCTCCTATGCCACTTTCAATAAGTTTATAGAATAGTCCTTGGTGCCAAATTGAGTCAAAAGCTTTTTTAAAGTCAATAAAGCATGCATATATTTTACCTTTATCTTGGTTAACATGTTTTCAATTAGAGTATGTAATGTATAGATGTGATCAGATGTACGGTAATTTGGTAAAAATCCAATTTGGCTTCTGTCAGTTACATTTTGTGTGGTGATGACTTTAGTCTACTAGTTATCTCTCTCTCCTCTCTCTCCCTCTCTCTCTCTCTCTCTCTCTTCTCTCTCTCTCCCTCTCTCTATTCCTCTATCTCTATTCTTTCTCGGTCGTCTCTCTCTCTCCTCTCTCTCTCCTCTTCTCTCTCTCTCTCTCTCTCACACACAAACTCTCTCTCTCTCTCTCTCTCCCTCTCTCTCTCTCTTCTCTCTCTCTCCCTCCGCCTCTCTCTCTCTCTCTCTCCCTCTCTTCTTCCTCTCTCTCTAGCTCTCTCTCTGGGACTGGTGAAACACAGTAAAGCGGGCCAAAGTTCAATAGGGTTGCTAAGCAACAGGCTCGTCAGCGCCTGGAGCTGATTGTCATGGCCTGCAGTGATGCCAGGCTGCCTCTCGGTGCCAACCAATGCCAACCGCGCCGCCATCTTCCACTGTGTCACCGGGACATTCGCATGGCTTTGCTGGAGTTACCGGAGACGCCGCTCCTCATACAGAGGCCCGCGAGGGACACACGGTTCCTGTGCTGGGACTCATCGGGAGGAGAGACAGACTCTGCACACATCCGTCAACATTCACATCTGTCCTGCTTCACAGATGAGTTTTCACACACGACTGCAGCGGCCCGGATAAAATGCCAAACCAATAACCAGTGAAAGAAAGTAACTTTGGCCCTTTAAACTGTCTTTTTTTATTTAAATCTTAAATTTACTCAAATTCATTACAATAATAAGGGGCAGGGTTATTACCGTTACACTACAACCATTAAAAAAAAAAAAAAAGAAATGTTACTTTATTAAAAAAACAAAATCACAAAATTTTAAGCAAAAAAACAAAACAAAAAACTGAAAAATATGAAAACAATAATTTACAATTATAAAATTAATTAATCAAATGTTCAGTGATGGGGTGAAACTTCTTTGCTTGCGTCTGTATATAATTATATTCTGAGTTTGAATACCCGTTTGGTTTTTCATGCTACTAAAATAATCTTGGTTTTCTTTTGGGTAAAAACGAGCTAATTCATGAATGGTTTTTAGCTTGTTTTGTCTGAATAGCCAGAATATGACATGCCATTTCCCCGAACACAAAAGCATTTATAATGTATACTATTAATAATCATTATTATAATTTATATACTTTATGCAGGTTGTTTCCATTATGCAACTGTTGTGTAAATACTGTACATGTATGCCACCTTTGAGCAGCATTTAATAATAAACATAAATGCCATGACAGATGCAGCTTCTGTTCCACTTTTGCAGTTTAAAGACGGCTTTTGTTGACGCTGACACAGTTTTATTGGTAACAAATCTACTTCTGAATTAAATGCATAACATAGAAGACAACACAGACACATTTAATTATTAAAAAAACAAAACAGAGTAAATCCAGGCAAATGTGACCCTGGAGCACAAAACCAGCCATAAGGGTAAATTTTCGAAATTGAGAGTTATGCATCATCTGAAAGCTGAATAAATAAGCGTCGTATGTGTGGGTTTGTTAGGATAGGACAATATTTGAAAATCTGGAATCTGAGGGTGCAAAAAAATCTAAATATTGAGAAAATCATCTTTAAAGTTGTTCAAATGAAGTTCTTAGCAATGCATATTACTAATCAAACATTGAGTTTTGATATATTTACGGTAGCAAATGTATCTTAACATTTCTGTTTATAAAATTATGGATGACTGGTGCAACTTTAAAAAAGGCGAATGGTTGGAAAAAACTCTCCCAAAGATTTAAAATGACTTACAATACATCTGAGACTCCAGCGCCGGCCGAGTGGCTGTCGTTGAGATCTCTCATATTCATCAGCAACATTGTTTTCAACATTGATAATAATCAGAAATGTTTCTCGAGCAGCAAATCAGCATATTATACTGATTTCTGAAGATCACGGGACACTGAAGACTGGAGGAATGATGCTGAAAATCACAGGAATAAATTACAGTTTAACAGATATTCACATAGAGAACAGATGTTTTAAATTGTAATATGGTGGCAGTGTTTTACTGTTTTTACTGTATTTTTAATCAAATAAATGCAGCCTTGGTGAGCAGAAGAGACTTTCAGAAACACGTGGTGTTATGAGTGGACACACTGAAAACTAGTCACCGTGGTCCAAGAAGATGTTGGAATCGACCGAACCAATTAGCGGCCGACTCTCGTTTGCATCATCAGTTCCCATGGCGATGGAGCTGCTGGAGGATGGCTGGATGAAGATGCAGCAAACAGTCTTCAAACTCCTGCAATACTGTGGAAAATCAGAGTTATTAGAGATGGCAAAGTAGAAAGAGTACAAGACCACATTCTCAGCGCTGCTAAATATGGCTGGGACTCCTCTTCAGAGTTTAATATAAAAATCCAGTTATTTACAAGAATCAAACCACATTCACTCCAGGTAGGGCTAATAATACAGCTTCGCATGATTTTGTTTTGATCTACTATTTGATTCTTCCACAGACACCTATTTTTTTCCAGAACATATTTTGTGGATCATCTGATTTTGGGCAGTGTGAAAGGTCACTGCAAATGACCAGAGAAACCTGTCTAAATCCAGACATAAACACACACAAACACTGATCACACACACACTCCAAACCATACGCTCTTGTTTACATTCCAGTGTTCGTATGCCGTGTTGTGTGTGTCTTTCTGTGTGTGTGTGTGTGTGTGTCGTGCAGGTGGACGTCTGAACTTACAAGAGCATTTATTTTAGAACATGTCAGGTCAGCAGCCCTCCCTAACACACACACACACACACACACACACACACACACACACGCACACACACACACACACACACACACGCACACACACACACACACAGAGTCCACAACTTAAAATGAAGTGAATAAAAGTAGCGTTGGCAAGTAAATAAAATGTAAGTCAATCAATAGCTGGCTGGCAACTTACTATGCATGGAATCTAATGTATAGTTTAAATAGAATTTACTGGAGTTGCTAAGGTTGCCAAGGTTGTTCGGGATGGTTACTAGAGTGTTGTTAGGCAGAGTGGTTACAATGATATTGCAAGTGTCTTCTTGTTGGTAATTCTGGGTAGGGCGTTACTAGGCTGTTTTGAGTGACTGACAGGCACTTAATAGATGGTTGTCAATGTGTTCTGGGTAGTTACTAGGGTGTTGCTAGGAGGTAGCTGAAGTGTTTTGAGTAGTTGCAACAGCATTGCAAGTGACTTCTGATTGGCTGTTCTGGGTAAGGTGTTACTAAGGTGTTCTGAGTGGATGCTAAGGTGTTGCTAGGTAGTTGCCTAGTGGTTGCTATGACACTGCAAGTGTCTTCTGGCTGTTTTTTCTGGGTAAGGTGTTATTAGGGTGTTCTGAGTGGTTGCTAAGGGGTTGCTAGGCAGTTGCTAAAGTGTTTTGAGTGGTTGCTATGACACTGCAAGTGTCTTCTGGCTGTTTTTTCTGGGTAAGGTGTTCGAGGTATGGTGTCTTTGTTGGTTGCGTAGATGTGGGTTTGCTAGCGCACGTTGCTAAAGGGTTTTGAGTGGTTGCATGACACGCAAGTGTCTTCTGGCTGGTTGTTCTGGGCAAGGTGTATGTGGGTTCAGTGGTTGCTAAGGAGGTTGCTAGGCAGGTGCGAAAGGTTATTGAGTGGTATGCTATGGACACGCAAGGTCTTTCTGGCGTTTTTTCGGGTAAGGTGTTTATTAGGGTGTTCTGAGTGGTTGCTAAGGGTTGCTAGGCAGTTGCTAAAGTGTTTTGAGTGGTTGCTATGACACTGCAAGTGTCTTCTGGCTGGTTTTTCTGGGTAAGGTGTTATTAGGGTGTTCTGAGTGGTTGCTAAGGTGTTGCTAGGCAGTTGCTAAGGTGTTTTGAGTGGTTGCTATGACACGGCACAGTTCCTTCTGGTGTTTCTGGGTAAGGTGTTAACACCGGGTTGTCTGAGTGGTGGCTAGGAACCGCTACTGGTGTAGTTGTTGCAATGTCGCTGTTTTGGGTAGTTCAGTGTGTACTAGGCAGCTGCTAAAATGTTTTGAGTGGTTGCTAGGCACTTACTAGGTAGCTGTTGCAAGGTGTTTTGGGTAGTTACTAGGGTGTTACTAGGTGGCTGCTAATGCTTTTTGAGTGGTTACTTCAGCACTGCAAGTGTCTCCTGACTGGTTATTTTTGCTGAGGTGTTACTAGGGTGTTCTAAGTGATTGAAAGGCACTTACTGTGGTAAGGTGTTCTGGATGGTTATTAGGGTGTTGCTAGACAGTTGCTAAAGTGCTTTGAATGGTTGCTATGAAGTGTTTTCTGGATGGTTATTCTGGGTAAGGTGTCACTAAGGTATTCTGAGTGGTTGCCAAAGTGTTTTCCGTGGTTGTTACGGTGTCTTTTGGGGTAAGGCATTGCTATGTGTGTTCGGAGTGGTTGTTAGGGCATTGCTAGGTGGTAGTTATAGTGTTTTGAGTTGTTTCTATGGCACTGCAAGTGTTTTCTAATTATTATTTTTTGGGTAAGGTGTTACTAGGGTGTTCTGAATGGTTGCTAGGCACTTACTAGACAGTTGCCAAACTGTTCTGTGTAGTTACTAGGGTGTTGCTGGGCAGTTGCTTTTATGTTCAGAGTGGTTGCTAGGCACCTACTAGACAGTGGCCAAAGTGTTCTGTGTAGTTACTAGGGTGTTACTAGGCAGTTGTTAGAGAGTGCTGAGTGGTTGCTAGGCACTTACTAGACAGTTGCCAAACTGTTCTGTGTAGTTACTAGGGTGTTGCTGGGCAGTTGCTTTTATGTTCAGAGTGGTTGCTAGGCACCTACTAGACAGTGGCCAAAGTGTTCTGTGTAGTTACTAGGGTGTTGCTGGGTAGTTGTTAGAGAGTGCTGAGTGGTTGCTAGGCACTTACTAGACAGTGCTAAAGTGTTCTAATAGTTACTAGGGTGTTGTTAGGCAACTGCTAAAGTGTTCTGAATGGTTGCTAGGCACTTACTAGACAGTTGCCAAAGTGTTCTGTGTAGTTACTAGGGTGTTGCTGGGCAGTTGCTTTTATGTTCAGAGTGGTTGCTAGGCACTTACTAGACAGTGGCCAAAGTGTTCTGGGTAGTTACTAGGGTGTTGCTAGGCAGCTGCTAAAATGTTCTGAGTGGTTGCTAGGCACTTACTAGACAGTTGTTGCAAGGTGTTTTGGGTAGTTACTAGGGTGTTACTAGGCAGTTGCTCTTATGTTCAGAGTGGTTGCTAGGCACCTACTAGACAGTTGCCAAAGTGTTCTGGGTAGTTACTAGGGTGTTGCTAGGCAGTTGCTTTTATGTTCAGAGTGGTTGCTAGGCACCTACTAGACAGTGGCCAAAGTGTTCTGTGTAGTTACTAGGGTGTTGCTGGGCAGTTGCTTTTATGTTCAGAGTGGTTGCTAGGCACCTACTAGACAATGGCCAAACTGTTCTGGGTAGTTAATAAGGTGTTGCTAGGCAGTTGCTTTTATGTTCAGAGTGGTTGCTAGGCACCTACTAGACAGTGGCCAAAGTGTTCTGTGTAGTTACTAGGGTGTTGCTGGGCAGTTGTTAGAGAGTGCTGAGTGGTTGCTAGGCACTTACTAGACAGTTGCCAAACTGTTCTGGGTAGTTACTAGGGTGTTGCTAGGCAGTTGCTAAAGTGTTCTGAGTGGGTGCTAGGCACTTACTAGACAGTTGCCAAAGTGTTCCGGGTTGTTACCAGGGTGTTGCGGGGATAGGCAGCGGCTAAAATATTTTAAGTGGTTGATAGGCAACTCAATGAAAGTCGCCAAAAGTTTGATGGTTTCTAGGGTGTTGCTAGGCAGTTGCTAAAGTGTTCTGAGCGGTTGCTAGCCATTTACTAGACAGTGGTCAGATGTTCTTGGTAGTTACTAGGGTGTTGCTATGTGGTGGCTAAAGTATTCTGAGTCATTGTTATGTAAAAGTGAATGTGTTTTGTGTGGTTGCCAGGTAGTTGCTAGACAGAAACACAGACAGATAGATCCGCCATTGGCAGGTGTGGAACAAAGTGAATTTTGGACACACACACACAGAGTTTGGCAACACCTGTGACCACCATCAGACCTGACCAGACGCTGACCAAAGATGACCCTACGGCTCCGGTGGGGTCACGGAGGACTCAGGGGGTGGGTGTGTGTGTGTTTGTTTGGTGTTTTGTGTGTTTGGGTGCATTCCACCCCACCACAAATGACAGAGGAGCGCTCACACACAGACTAATGCCAAGATGGTACAGTACACTACCCTGAAATAAGCACGCACACCACACACACACACACACAGGGACTCAAAACACACAAGTCTCCCACATTCTCCTGCTTTCAAGTCCAGCGGCTCAGATGGGCTTTGGGAGCAGGAGGTGGAGGACTGTGGGATTCTGCCGTGTATGTGTCCTGTCCTCTGTGCGTTAACCGTGTGTAGTAGAGGTAACTCTCCTCTGTTTATCTAACATTCCCACAAGTCACTCACACAGTCTCTCTATGATGATTTTAAACATTTATAAACAGTCACTGGATATCTAAATTATTCAAGTTCACGTGACGTTTTGGTAAATAATCTCCTGTTTAACATGTTTGGAATTAATTGCAGATTCAGAAAACTAATACCATGTTGTCTTGGACATGAATATGATAAATACCATGGATCCGGAATGTGTACCATGGTATTCTTTGAAGTATCTTACACAAAAGTACCATGGTGCAGTGATGGTATCAGATAGTCAATAGTCAAATACAAATTGTGAAAAGAAATAGTTTTTTAAGGTAAAAAACAATAATATAAATATTCAAAAAAAAGATGTTGAAGATTTTTGTATTAT